>JAQJVL010000582.1:119802-540267 GCA_035578905.1 Stictocephala bisonia | reverse complement strand
TTCTCTACTCCAGTACGTGTATTCGTGGGGGGAGGGTCTCTTCCACTGTGCGTGTAAGAGTGGTTAGGAGGGTCTATACCACAGTACGTGTATATGTGGGGGAGGGTCTCTTCCACTGTGCGTGAATGGATGGGCGAGGATCTGTACCACTGTACGTGTAAGGGTGGTTGGGAGGGTATCTTCTACAGTACATGTATAATGTGTGGGAGGGAGGGTCCCTTCCACTGTGCGTGTATAGGTGGTTTGGCGGGTCTCCACTATATTACGTGTATGGGTGGTTGGTATTGTCTCTTCCACAGTACGTGTATATGTATGCAGGAGGGCTCTCAACCACAGTATGAGTATATGTGGGGTGAGGGTCTCTTTCACTGTGCATGTATGGGTGGTTCAGAGGGTCTCTACTCTAGTACGTGTATTCGTGGGGGGAGGGTCTCTTCCACTGTGCGTGTAAGAGTGGTTAGGAGGGTCTATACCACAGTACGTGTATAAGTTGTGTGGGAGGGGCTCTTCCACTGTGCGGGTATTGGTTGTTGGGAGGGTCTTTGCCACAGTACGTGTATATGTGGGGGTTGAAGGGTCTCTTTCACTGTACGTGTACGGGTGGTTGGGTGGGTCTCTACCACAGTACGTGTATATGTGTGTCTCCTCCACTGTGCGTGTGAGGGTGGTTGGGTGGGTCTCTACCACAGTTACTGTTTATGTGGGGAGGAGGGTTCCTTCCACTGTGTGTGTATGGGTGGTTGGGAGGGTCTATACCACAGTACATGTATATTTGGGGGAAGGTCTCTTCCACTGTGCGTGTATGTGTGGTTGGGAACGTCTCTACCACAGTTTTTGTATATGTGGGGCGGAGGGTACCTTCCACTGTGAGTGTATAGGTGGTTGGGAGGTTCTATAACACAGTACGTTTATATGTGGGGAGCAGGGTCTCTACCACAGTAGTTGTATATGTGGGTGAGAGAAGGGTCCCTTACACCGTACGTGTGTGGTTGTGCTATTAAGTGGAACCTATAGAGAACAACACCTATTAAATTGAAGGGCATTGCATTACAATGATTGCTATCATAAAGACCATTACAATCGTGATTACTTGCTACAGGAAGTAGCATGATTTGCCAAACATTGTGTGGTGGCGGTTTTGTTCACTTATCTTGGACTGTGCATGACAATTTTATGGTTATGCTAATATTTTACGTATATTATTAGTTAAATTTTAATTTGGTATGTAATGTTATATGTAATAATACTTGATCAGCATAATTACTGTATACGCGGACCAATAAAATAAAACCTATAAAAATATTGTTTGTACTTCAAAGTATTTAAGTTCAAAAACACAAGATCATCAGGAGGCTGGACACATTAATTATTAAACAGCAATAATGACATTCCATGTCCCAATTAATTAGTAAAACATGGATTATATATTTCATAATTGTGTGCATGTAAATCTTGAGAAATATATAACATTTTCAACCAAATATATATTACTTTACTTTTGACAAAACTTTCATTTTAATATTACAGAAAAAAATATTAAATACTTTAAAACAAGGTTATAATTTAAATTTAATATGTGAAAAATATACGTTTATAAATAACATGTAATTCAATGTTAAACATATTACGAGTAATTTGAATCTCATGGTAGTAGGCACCGAACTACATCAAAGATAAAGCAGATCAGAGCACATAAGGCATAACTTCACAGAAGTTTAACTAAACTCAAGAGGCACGTAAAAGCCCTAATGAAATCGTTACTCCCCCACAGTGAATAGTTACTTCAGGCTCGGGGAAAGTTTCCTTATATTTTTGTCCTGTAATAATTTTATTTTTAATATATTTATTAGATAGTACATTTATTCTTCATATTATAGATCATTACAGCAAATATTGTTTTAGTTAATTAAGATAGTATGAAAAAAACATGCATTATTCTTAATTCTCTCATAAGGGAATGTGATTGTGAAGTCTCTAAAAAAAGAAGCAACGTAAATAATTATAAAGTATCCTACTCCATAATACATCCTAAAATGTTATGCATGTAAGCCACAGGTATACAGGGTGTACAGCTTCGACTGCCACATATTTTAGAGGATTGTTCGTCAGATTAGTAAACGCAAAAAATGCAATATAACATGTGTCCTTTCTCAGTTAGTTTTTGTTGTCCGTGTGTCTGTATGTGTTTTTAATAAATATTTGTTTATTTATTTATTTATTCATAAGACGCCGATCGTCAAGATATGGGCGAATATGGATTTCGAATGAGTGTGATGAGTGTAGATGAGCGAATGTAGTCATTGTTAGAAACTAAGGCGGACTATTCCTTAGAGAGTGTCATTAATTTATAGCCCAATGACAAATGAACAGCCGATGATTATCAGCTGATCCTTCTCAAAATGTATTGACTCTGATTGGGATAGAACTGAGAACCTTAGCACATAAAGCTGGGATTGAACCAACTACGCTACCGACCAATTTGAATATCTCAAAAACCAATTGATATACATTCTGCATTTTCGTGTGTAATTTAATCGTAGAAAGACACTCACGGTGTAAACAGGCTGTATGTCATTTATAATATTATCAGTTTCAAAATTCTTAAAATGAAATATTAATGAAACTACTTTTTTTGATCCAGAGAGCTTTGTTATCTGGATGAAAATGCATTGTCACACAAAGTAGGTTTCCTTTGTTGTTTATGACCTGATCTTTTAAAGTGGTATGTCGTTGAATTTAGCATAATGTTGTCTAAAAATAATAGATTTTAACTTTTTTGGGTAAAATGTTTAGTTTTTTTTCTATTGACTTTGTAATTTTTAAACAGCCTCTATTTTTAAACTTATAATCTTATACATACAGCATTTTACATGAAATATGTCTTTCTACGATCAACTTCCATACCAACATTCAGTATTGTCTGTTGTATATTAAGTAATTTTCGAGATATTCTAATTAAAAAATAAATTACACAAACAGACACAGACAGAAAACGAATCATTAAAGGACATATGTTATATGCATTTTATGCTTGTGTTGACCCAACGACCAATTGTCTAAAATATGTGACAGTCGAAGCTGTACACCCTGTATTTATTGTTATTAATACTGCTTAATGAATTATTGCCTAACTAGTAAGACAGAACTCTTCGGCTTTTCAGTATTCATACTATATTATAGTCCTCTAACACTATGAGTGTCATTGGCTTAGACACCACTGGTATTGGGAAGTCTGGGTTGTGCATGTTGGATGGTAGTCCGGACGTGGTGTAGGGAGGGTAAGTGAGTATAAGGTTTGTTAAAAAGTTTTTAGTTTGTTGGTACGCCTTCTTCTTTGGTTAAGATTTTATGTAAATAAGAGTTCCTTTAATTACCCTGTTATTTAGATATTAATAAATAGCTCCTACTAAGGCACGGTCAATCATAGTTAGTAGCAATGACTATACTCGTTTCTACACTCATCAGACTCATCCACCCCTCGTAATCACCAATATATCTACAATCGGCGTCTTAGTAATGGAATAATAATAATAATAATTTAGTTATATTAAATTTACTTCAAAGTTAAGGAATCTTGTAAGAGTTGTTCAAACAATTATGGTGTGAACTACATTGCCATTTGACAAGTCAAATTATAATTATATAAAAATTTTAAAAGTGAATAGAATAAACTACATCACTTTATTATTGTTTACTACAGTTTTGTTTACTATTATGGATTAGTTACTTAAAGGTTTTGGATTACATGTCTGGCATGTAACAGTAGTAGGGAAACAGCGACTTAACGCCGTCCCATGAGGAGTTTTCGTCCCGTGAGCAGGTCGGGGGTGGGGGAAGGTCACGTGACCTTAATCGATATTTTGATTGACTTTGATTTGACTTTGATTGACTTTGATTTGACTTTGATTGACTTTGATTTGATTTTGATTGATATTGATCGATTTTGATGGCGGCGGCCACCTGCCGGACCCAAGATGGTGGCGGTCACGTGACCGGATCCAAGATGGCGACCCTCAGTCCTGCCAACCTGTTGGGGAATGTTCCCTCCCAAAATTTCCCTAAAATTCCCAAAATTTCCCATTTTCCCTCCGAATTCCCTAGCAATACTATATAAAATACACTATTAGCCTTGTTATACTATATAAAATGCATTATTTTCTCTCTTATACTCTATGGGACCTTGACGACATGCACAAAACATATTACGTAGATACTCACCTTTATGGTCGGTAGACTGTTAGTACAAAGCCTCTGAAGGAACGTCAACCTCCTCTACCAGCTCAGAGGTCACTCTTTTGATTTTTAAGGGTAAACAAAGAGGCTCCCACAGGTCTAGACCATATACCCCTGTGGTACGGAGAAACAAACCCTTGTAATAAGCCCCAACCATCGCTCATTACGTTGGTAGCCATCCTGCCACCTTTCCATAGAGATTTACTCTAGGTGTTTATAGTAAATCTCGTAGACCATGTAACTTGCGAACAAAATACACGGTATGAAGATCAATGGGATGCAGCGGCTTTTCCTTTTTTCTTCTTGCATTAAAAATGCTTTGCAGTATCTGCAGTCGTGTACTCGATCTTCTGGTGTTTTGAAACACTTAAAAATCTTGCAGCAATGCTCCATCTTTCTGAAACAATAACAGCACACATAAGAAAACAACTCATAACAAAAGAACTTGTTACTTTTCCCTCAAGTTAACATACATACCTGGAAAACGTGTACAGCAGACGTGGATCCAACTTCTTTGATCAGTACCAAGTTGTCCGGTATTGATTCTCCCTCATGCAAAGTATCGACGTATCTTCTAGGTAGAAACACCTTGATGTCCTCCTCCAAATGCGGATCAAACAGTATCGCAACGAGAGTATCACCGTACTTCGTATTTATGCGTGTAATACTTTTGACTGGATACTGGATGTTGGACGACAAATCTCCAACCTTGACAGTAATATAATTCATCGGAGTAGCAGCGTTGAACCGTTCGACAAAAGATGCCATGATAGACTGATAAGAAAAGTGGAAATACGAGTCCTTTTATACTCTCAGTTGACCTTGAGAGTCACGGCTTGTTAGGAGTATAGTGCCTCCTTCCCCGAAGGCCTATGCACGAGTCGTAACGCTTGTCCTTGCATTCCGATGCACTCTGTGCAATGACAAGACTATGACTATCAAGTCAATGCCTGCCATTGCACTCTGTGCATTGACAAGTCTTGACCCAAATTTCCACACCACCCAAGGGGTATAGGGTCATTGCACTTTGTGCA
This sequence comes from Stictocephala bisonia, assembly GCA_035578905.1. Taxonomy (NCBI): domain Eukaryota; kingdom Metazoa; phylum Arthropoda; class Insecta; order Hemiptera; family Membracidae; genus Stictocephala; species Stictocephala bisonia. The sequence goes on along the minus strand of JAQJVL010000582.1, from coordinate 535,000 downwards.
TTGGCGCGTTTTTTATTATAGTGAGTTTCCCCAGTAGGCCTAGTCTCACTAGCCATGAGAACGGCTGTTTATTGTAACTTGCCCCAACCATCGCAAGCTACGGTGATAGCCACTCCATAACAAAATTGCTACCTCCCAGTATTATTTTTGTGTTTTTTTTTTTTTTTATTTTTATACTTTTTTTTTTTTTGGATCCCCTATAAGTCTAGCCGCCACTTTACTTGGAGAAGCCTTTCAATGTGACGCACAAACTTACAAAGGGCTTTTTTTTTTTTTATTTTTTATTTTTTTTTTTTTTATTTTTCTTGTTACTAAAAATATCCCTTACTCACACCCTGGACTTACAGAGTTTAAGCCAGCCATAGAGTGTTACACACATCCAAACTGTACGAGGGCCCGGACTGCGACTCAGGGTCTTACGGGGATTAGCCCAGCCCCAAGCTGCAGGACTGCCTCAGGACTTATGCGTTTTACGGCTGCCTTAGAGAACAGTCGGGCTTTTTTATTGAATTTGGGCCGCCCTCACCTCGACAGTTCATGTCCTGGACTTATGGAGTTTAGGCCAGCCATAGAACACACATTCACACAGAGTTAGGGATACGATAGTAACAATTTTTACAGTAAAATTACACACATTTAAAAGCACGCGACTTACTGTAGTAAAACTGAGCACTTACTAAGGCGCACTTGCCATCACTAGCATGTTGCGGTAAACAACAAGGTAAAAACGTATACATGTCGGGAACTGTCCAAGACTCGTCGAGTTCCTGAACATTTCCATGAAATTTGGAAAGAAATAACTTTTTCTCCAACCCTTTGGTATAGACTATATCAAAAGGTTTTAGTAAGCTACGAACTAGTTTGAAGTTAAAAGGTACACATCCCTCCTCCCAAAGTATTTTGTGAAACTTACGCTCACACCAATTGTTAGCTTTCCGAGCAGCACTATTCAACTTACTTTCAGGATAAGGAGACTTGAAAACTATATTTACTTTTACAAAAGGACCCACAACGACAAATTCTTTAACGATAAATCTATTGCGATTGTCTTTGAACCCATGAAACTCCACTACAGCCGTTGTCGACATGTTTATGATCAACCTACTGTGGGCTTTGTCTTCTTATACCAAACAATCTCGTCATGCAAACGGTCAGCGTCCCAACCGTTCACTTGCTGTGGTGGGGGAACATAAACCGAATCACTACGCATAACCCGATCAATGTGTTCAATCAGGTAAGGCTCGACACAGGTCAACTGTTCAATGTACCGTGAAATGCAAGGCAATAAGCTAACAAAATTCAACCATTCCTCTTTAGTGAAAAGTATAGCGGTGTTATTATCTCTGTCGAAAAGCTCTACATAAGGTTTATTGAAAATGTTACGGATAGTGTATTTAATGTCCCCTTCAGTGAATCTCTTTTGTTGATCCTTATGACACAGAGCATAGGTAATTGAAGGTTCCGTTTCTTTCAACTTTAAGAACTGTGCGTTGTTTAGTAAAACGTATTTACGCATGCCTTGCTTGTGAAACAAAATGCCCACTTGAAAAAGAAATTCATTAAAAAGACCGACAGTGACAAATTTAGTAGAATCCGTGTTGACATTGTACATTACCCTGAGAAAAGCTGTCAGATCCCGTTTTGTCCGGTACCGTCACCAGAGTAGGTACACCTTCCTTGTCAACCAGTGGAAACTCTACTATAGAGACATCAGTGTCTGGAACAGCATATGGTGATGATGCCATGGTGGTGGAGCAGTGACTGAGACCGAGTGGGTGCTGAGCTTCCTTTTATAAGGCGTACGACACTAGAGAACTCTGTTGACAGTTCCAGTAAGTGGACTGTACTCGACTAGGGCGTCGTGAATAATCAGACAGTAGGCTGTTGTACCTTTTGGAAAAGCGGTGGAAGATTCAAATTCAAGGCGGACGTCTACAGGTCCTGATTTAAGGTTCTCAGACTGTTTGGAACAGTCGATTACAAAAACGGACAAGAATCAAAAGCTGTACGATTCATAATGGGACTGGGTGAACTCGACCCTTAGTATGACGATTGAAACCTTGCGTACATTTCATACAACAGAGCGTCATCGCCACGTATGTTATCATACGGGTAGTACTGAGAGTTTAGAAAGAGCTTTACATCCGACAGTAAACACTTGTCAAAGATATTAGCGTCCTTGGTTATATCATTTTTTCTACTAGTTTGAAAGGCTAATATTACGTAACGTGGCTTTTCCAGTTGTGAAGAAGTCTTGATGGTCCAAGATTGTCTCGTACTTGTGGGAAGTTCAGGGAACTCGTGCAGCTCCCAAGACCTGAAAGGCATTTCCAATACACGATCCTGTTCCAGCACCCTAGTAATGACAACTTCATATCATCAGACACTTTACGTAGGGAACCCGCCAGTAGAATCTTATCAATCGTCAACTTAAAATCAGTGGCCGCAACCTCCTTGTACAAGGCGTTCTTAACATTGGAAGACAAGAGCAAAATCAATTCCTGTCTTTGTTGACAATGATTCGTTTGTAGTCCTCAAAGAACCCCATTAACAATTTCAAAGGAATACAAAAAGAAAACTCCTTCACCGTATTCAATGATCCTTTTCCAACCCAACTAGCGTTCATCAATCGCTTCTCATCGTCTGGGAGTTAGGGTTACTAAATTCTTAATAGTGATGTTATACCGACATTTTTTAGATCGATCGACAATTACACCGCCAATTTCATATCTAAATCTCGTTAATCAGAAACGCCATGGCATTGTTGACTAGATGTAAACTATCAGAACTGTTCTGACCCATCAATTTTGTCACTTACCAGTCATGTGTAAGTAACTCTCACAAGGGTATGTAAATCCATCCTGCTGTTGAATAGAAATGTACGCACCTCATCGTCCGGATTAAAAGTTGTCGGTGTAAAAGGTGCATGAGTACGGTACTCGTACTCTGTCCCACACTTTCATCAAATTGCGCTTTACTACTTACGGACAACATATTGAAGACCTAGAGACTGTAAAAACTCCTTGTTCTTTGATGTTAACCGTTTCAACGTAACAGGCACTGATTGAGTTTTGTCCTGTGTCCATCTAATTTATTGAAAATCAGACCCATCTTTGCGTTTCAAGTGAAGTCTAATGTTGACCACTGTCGTCTCTCAGATTTATCAAACGATTGTCTTGATCGGAGAGTCTAACTGTTTATTTTCCAACCTCTTGACTGCTTACTGGCAAGTAAATGACGTTACGGGGCGTTTCAACAATTTTAAACCCAGGAGGTACGGCAGGTAAAACTCGGAATAACGTGTCCTTCTGTACCGTTTTTGATAAGAACCTCTAACCACGTTACATTCGACTCGTTGGACATTCACTTTAATAATGGGCAACTGGTGTGTCTGACACGTGCCATTTATTTGGTTCAAGAATCGATCTGGAATAGCCCACAGTGAACCTATGCTGTCTTCCTGAAGAGAAAATCAAGTACCTTTTCAACCGTAAATTTCAACTTTAAACGTATTGTTGTTGCCTCTAATCTTTAAATTCGGATCGTTGATTTTGTGTTCGATAAATTGTGGTAATGTTCGTCAATTTCATAAGAACCAGTCGGTATGGTCGACAATTTTATCACCGTAATGAAACAAATTATGACTCCCTTCTCATCGTTTTGGTATAGAGTTGTATGTTGTAAAGTCTACCAATCCAATTTTCCCAATCGCCCTCAGAGAGGTCAATTGCAGGAAAAATATTACATCCCAAACACTGAACTATTTCCACTCACACAAAACATAATGCTGCTCACTCTCTAAAAGTCAGACACATACTAAAGTTGATTCATCAAAAACTCTAAACATAAATGACCGCAGATGTTGGAGCCGAAAGTCTGATGCGAAGTGTAGTTGTACAAAACTTTACATCCCTGAAAATACTTTAAAAGGTCTGGTGGTGGTTTGTAGGTTTCCGAAACTATCAAAGTATTTCACAACGTTATCAACTTTTTTATAACTCACCCAGTGAGTGCCCCTCCCACTGTTTGAATCTAAATTAACAATGGCATTTTCCCTTCTTCCAAATATTCTGTGGCAAGGCGTCCTCATAAAAACACCTCGAAATGTGGTATTCTAAATCTACGTGCATATCTGTCCAGGTCAAAGTTTGTAAGAGCCCGATCCGGTAAGTGTTTTAACGCAAACTTTTTTTTTTCTTATGTACGACTTTAGGTGATCCATTTCCCTGCTTGTACGGCTTTAAGTAGTATCCCTCTCCCTTTTTGTAAGGTCTTAAATAGTAACCTTTACCTCGCCGCTTTTGCGACCTTTTTCTTTTTGCATACGCATCGTCTCTTCATTGTACTCCAGCTTTTTCTTGGCATTCATGGCTGTTGTCACGGCCCAAGCTGCGGCTCGTTCTGCTAAAGAAGCGTCTGATGATTTAACCCTATTTCCAAGCCTTATCGGCCAGCTGTTGATCCGCCTGTCTACGGTGTTGATTGTCACTATATTTGGAATATGCAATGTCGTGTTCCTTACAGGCTTCGTCCAGCTTGTTAATTCCCTGATCACCACGAGCTAATCTCTCCTTAATTTGGTACCTGGACCACAGTACCTGTAACCTCCTGGTAGATGAAGTTCCACTGGTAGTAGATCGATTCCTTTGTTAAGAGCTGAACTGGTAAAACCACCGAGGTGGTCCTCTAGTAGTCCACACCCTTTGACTGTTGAATGACGACTGACGTTTTTCTTGTTGACTCTTGGCATTATAATAACCAAATGACGGTCTCTATTCAAATTCAAGGGTTTTTTATTCGTGTGATCTAACTCTAGTAGCTTCGTTTAAGAAATACGGTCGTACAATATGTTTGTCGATCCACTCCTCTTTAGACAAACTGTGGATCTGATCTTGAGGTGGCAATATGCGATAGTATATATCGTATAGTAATGCACTCATTGCTCGTACAAGATAATTCATAGTTACAGCGTCTTGCATGGTGACTGGATCACCCACAGAGGAAAGCTTTTTATCTCCGAAATCCCACTCATTAGCGGTCTGTTTATGAATCCACTTTTCACGTACCACGTTAAGAGATCCTGAAAGGTAGTTTTGAGTCACTGCATCTTGAGGTTCAACAGGATCTTTGATTGACGTTAATCGCATATTGTTAAACTTCCACCCGCTTTTACTCTTATTTGGGCTATTTGTCGTAAGGTATTTCTTTGTAACTACGTCTCCATCATTTAATGGGTCGGCCACCTCAACCAACCGTTTATTTCCAAAGTGCCAAAAGGTGCCGTATCTAGGTGGAACAAGAGAGTCTACATACAATTTATTTGCAGCATCTTTTGCTGCAGTAGGATTTTCAACATTCGCTATATACCTATTTCTAGCATTAATGTATTTCTCCTCGAATAATACACAATGCTCACCTATAATTTTTAGACTGACGGCATCATTTTCATTTATTGCATCGCCTACATTTGCTAAAACTTTATTTTGCATATCATAGTTTCCTTCAGGAGTCAATTTAAATCCTTCACCTCGTGCTCCTTTGGGCACAGCAGCAGCAGCACCTTTTTGAACTAACTGACGTCCGAACTTGTCGATAGACATTACGATAATGATTACAAAATAAAGTTATCAAAGTCTTTTATAATATCCGCCTCCTTGAGCTCCTCCAAAATAGCGATAATCTCATTATTGTGACCACTGTTACCTGCTTCTTTCGAAGCTAACAACAGACGCAAACGATCAAACCAATTCATTAGGGTCATCCCAGTACCAGTAGTCAATTTTGGATTTCTCAACTTCCATTAGCAAACCCTCTCCAACTTTTTTCTCTTTTCACCAATAAATGGTGATAGTGGTTGAACTGGTCTTTTTCTAGACGCTGGAGAAGCACGTAGTAAGGGTAGTTTCTTTTATTTTTTGGTGGAAACATATTTGATATAATATTCGTGTACTTGTAGCCTCTGTTGGATTTTATCCCTTTTCCATCTTCAGGCTTGTGAACACCAGTTGCCTCTAGTATTTGCTTGTACACTTTTAAATCATTGTCGTTGAACGATCACTCTGCGGATGTTTCTTGAAAATCAACTCAAACAGTCCAGGTGTTCCCTTGTATTCAACTCCATTTATAATTATGTCGTTATCGGAAAATCTAACCGGATACGATCCCATTTTCCACTCGTTGCCATCATAGTGAATGCCGTACGTGAAATCAGCTTCTTCCCTATCGTCTGTCTGAATAAACTGAAGGTAGGTACCTAACAAGTCTCCAATGTTGTTTGCACGAATAAATGAGTCAAACTCTGACGCTAAAGACGGTCTTCCAAATGACTGCTCAGGCTCAAAAACCTCCTCCTCCTCCTCCACTTCCCCTTCAATCTCCTCTTTGGGCTCTTGCTTGATCTCTTTGGCAGCAACAACCGTCTCCGTCAACTGTTTTAGTGGATCAATCAACGGTTTGTACTGTACTTCCAACGAACGTTGTGTTTGAATTGAACTGCTTTTAATATCGCGCAACTTTTGCCTTATACTATCCTGCAGCATCTTTATTTCTCGTGTAAGATGTGTATCCTTGAACGTCATCTTGTCGAATAACTAATTTCGAACATCACATCCTTATTTATTGAGTTTCCGCAGCCCCTCCCCGCTGCGGAAAGTGGTAGCCGACCTTCTTCTATTTGCTACCTCCTGCACTCTTGTGCCCCCATCCCTCTTCTTACGGAATCCCCTTAGGTTATTTTCTGTTTTCATGTTTTTCTGTTTTCATGTTTTTTCTGTTTTCATGTTTTTCTGTTTTCCTGTTTTTCTGTTTTCCTGTTTTTCTGTTTTCATGTTTTTCTGTTTTTCTGTTTTTATGTTTTCCTGTTTTTCCGTTTTCTGTTTTCGTGTTTTTCTGTTTTCATGTTTTTCTGTTTTCCTGTTTTTCTGTTTTCATGTTTTTCTGTTTTTCTGTTTTTATGTTTTCCTGTTTTTCCGTTTTCTGTTTTCGTGTTTTTCTGTTTTCATGTTTTTCTGTTTTCCTGTTTTTCTGTTTTTCTGTTTTCTGTTTTTCTGTTTTTCCGTTTTTCTGTTTTCCTGTTTTTCTGTTTTCATGTTTTTTTTTTGTTTTCATGTTTTCCCGTTTTCCTGTTTTTCTGTTTTTAAGTCTTTCTGCTTCGCAATATGCAGCAAAAGGATTGGACCCAAAATAGTTTCTTCCAACGTATCTATTCGCCTTTTAAAACGTAGCCTGTCTAACGTCATTTGTTGCCATAATGATTTGCGATCCTCATTCATCGGTAGATTGTACTCTCTTGTCACAAGAGGTTGGCTAAAACTAACCTTCAGCATGGCGTTGTAAAATTTTGACAAACTCGTCGAGTCCGACGCGGTATCTACCATCGTCAATGTTACGTTCTTTGTCCACTACAACGAATTTGTTCTTACCACTGTTCCATGCGGTGGCACACAACTCTTTGAATCTCCCATAAGACATGTCAGTATTTACATGATCATCGTATATGTGTCTTAAATTTCTGTCATCTTGCTTAAACACAATAATAAAGTTTGCATTGTCCCTTATCAGCTGTTTGGGTATCCTACTGTATGTTTGACACAGGTAAAAAGTATCAACATTCTGGTGTCGTCCCATTGTAAAGTAGTTTCTGATGTTGTCTTGCTTTTCACATGCGACATCATCAAACACCATCACAGAGTGTTCTTTCACCTCGTTTGGATGAACCACCTCACCGTTGTCTGTGAAAGGGAAATATCCTATACCGGGTATAGTCAGTAGTACCTTCTCTAGTAACTTATACTTTGGCTGATGGAGTGATTTTGAAAAAACGTAGACATTTTCAAACTTTAGTCCATTTGGATTAAACAACAAGTTTAACATTACATTAGTCTTGCCAGAATTTGAAGGTCCGCACATGATACATCGAACATGGTTTGGCAGCAGATCACTGTGTTTGCTCCTTTCCTTCATATCTCCTCCACAGTATACGTCAAAGTTTACCATAGGCAATTTGGGTGTTTTCATCTTAATGTCTAAGCTCAAACTGAGCAATTTACACAAGTTCACTTTTATTTATCCACGAATTGTGAGTACCATCAAAGCCAAGCCACTTAACCAGCACTTTGTTACCCTTTCTCCTCAACACCTTTTCCACCAGGTATACGTCTCCGTGTCTGGTCTTGAGCAGTTCTTTTCCGTAAAAGCTTCCTTGAAGTATGTTGTTGCGGTAATCCTTTAGGTGATACGTAGTCGGTACAGTTGGACGCACCGCTTCCACAGTAAAAATCTCGTTTGTCCAGTTGGGTAGGTATCCCTTATCGAAAACCTTTTTATACTTGCTTATCCTTACTTTGTCACCCACTTTGAACTCGATCTTTTCCTTCTTCTTATATTTTTGTCTATTCTTGTTTATGTTTCGTCTGACCAAATCTTCGTTCTTTTTGTTCACCTCAAAAGGTGCCATGCCAATTGTTCTATGTTTTCTCGTGTTGTACTCTTCCAACAGGTCGGGTAGGATTTTAATCCATTGGTAATTGCCCAGTTCTGTGAATTTTCTCCACATTAGAGACTTGAGACTACGATTGAATCTCTCCACTATGGCTCCCTTCTTTTCGCTGTACACAGAGTAATGATTAATGTTGTGTTTCTTCATTAGCTTGGCAAATCCAGCGTTGTAAAACTCTTTTCCCATGTCGGTTTGCAGATGTGTCATCCGATTCTCCTCCAAAACAGGTTGTATAGCCTTGACGATTTCCTGTCCAGACTTGTCCTTGACTGGTATTGCGTAAGCGTATTTGGTAAAGCAGTTGATTACAGTGAGAATGAACTTGTAGCCCTTGTTAAACTTTGAGTATGGTATCATCTCCACCAAGTCAGCCTGATACAGATCGTCTATTCCTTTGACTTCCACAGGTCTGGTGGGAAATGTTCTTCTGGCTGGAGCGTGTAGCTCTTTGGCGATGATTTCTCTCACATTCATAACTGGATTGAATTGTGTCCAATTCATAACTGATTAAGATTGTTGTAAACCAAAATATTTATTGGTTTTTAAGGGATTCCGCAGCCCCTCCCCGCTGCGGAAAGTGGTAGCCGACCTTCTTCTATTTGCTACCTCCTGCACGTTTGTGCTCCCTTACTTGAGTTGTTTCTATTTTTCATAAAAGGTAAAGGAAACGTAAGTATGAAATTTTTCCCGCAGTCTCTTTTCCTGCGCTATGTGCTTTTCCATTTCTACATCTGCAAGTTTTCTCTTACGACATTCCCTGTTGTAATGGATTCCACGTACAAAAATCTTTAGATCCATCCAATCCACAGTGTCGAGGTATGCCTGGAGATATTTCTGTTCAGAATTTATCGACTCCCAATGCTGGTTAATTATCGGGTTTTCTTCACGCATAAACTTCATGTCCTCTTCGTACCATTGCATTTCGAATTCATCACGTGGTTGAGCATGCCATCTTTGACTAATGTCATGTTCTAGCCACATAAAGTCCTTGTAGATTTCCCACGGATCCTGCTTGACGACTGGGTTGCAGTCACCGTCCAGGATGGGTGCTTGTTCAGTAGTAGCGTTGTATTCTCCGTACATGATGATATCCAAATATTTACCAACAGAGAAGTTCTGCGCAGGCAGGAATCAGAGGGTCAGGAGAGAATAGTACTTGCCGCTCGAAGGCTCGCCGACAACTGATCGCCGACAGGTCTGCTTACACAGGACCTCGACGATTGCCGAAGGTTCCCGACAATCTCCGGAAACCCCCGAAGGTATTCTCCAAAACAATCAATACATTTCGGTCATTGCTTTTACGGGATTCCGCAGCCCCTCCCCGCTGCGGAAAGTGGTAGCCGACCTTCTTCTATTTGCTACCTCCTGCACTCTTGTGCTCCCATCCGTCTCCTTACTCCACCATCAGCGCGTCTAAGACGGCTCGGTCAATCATCGCTTCTTCGTCGATGGAATAATGTCCCCATGGCAGGGTCTTTATTCCTCCTTCCAAAATGAAACGCTTATCATCGTAGGCTGAAAGCGCTATTTTATTTTGCTCTATGCTGTACAGTTCATGGCGGCGACTCCTAATTAGATTCATTTTTCTATTCACTTAGCAGGATTTATACTTTTCATTTCTCTCCAAAGCGTCATCCAACGTAACATCCACAGTACTGTAGAGGAGACAGAATTTATCGAGGCACTCCTTATAGTCAGAAAACTCTAGTTCATTCTTTACTACAGATTTTTTTTACTCCTTTTGCCTTCTTAGCTTCTCCGTTTTCAGACCGGCTAGCGTACATTTTAGAGCGTAGCCCCACGTACTCAAACATTATACGTCCGCTAAGCTCATCCTTCATCACACCCAACACTTTTTTATTAACTCTTGGAATGTCAAAACGGTTGGGGTCGGAGTAATCGCTGGTGTCGAATAGATGAATCATCTCCTTCATGTCTTTATACCAGTCAACTGTTTCAATCATATATGTGAGCGAGTCTGTGTCAGTATACTGGAGTTGCGCTTTTTTCGCCATATTTCTTCTTGATCACATTGTAGTGAAACTCATACATCAACAACTTAGAAACGTCCAGGATGCTCATGCCTACGTATATAGCCTTATTGAAGAACAGACGTGTCTTACTCATATGGACTGCAGCCAGGTGCTCTGTGAATATGGTACGGCTCTTAAAATTAGGCTGCGCCATCCACTTATCAGCTTGTGTTTCCTTGGTGGCGAGGCGGATATCCACTCTGTTTAATATGTTTTCCATAGTTTTACCGAAGACTGAGTTGTTCATCAGCTTATAAAAGTCTTTCTCAAATTCGTTTGTTGCTCTTATTCTCATGTTGGTGTTTAAATCGATGTAAGCCTTTAGCCAAGTACTCTGCATAAAGCTGACAGCTCTATGGATTTTCTTCACCCGCATGCCAAGGGAGATGTACAGTTTTAGGTTTCGGTAGTGAATAACATATTTCTCCTTGTTGAAGAGAGTGAGTAGGAGTTTCATGTTCTTGGAGCCTGGAGGAATGCGCTGCTCTGGTGCCAATGGATAGTCCGAATGGGTGTCGTGGAGCTCTCGAGGGTACTCTAGATCCACTTCGAAGATGTAGCCTCTAGGAGCGTCATCCGGTATGCTCATGATGTCGATGTTTTCAGGATCGTGCACCCATAGAAAGTCTGCATGAGGCATAGGCTGGCTCATAGCCCATCCATATAAATTATTGGCGTCCAGATATGTGAGGTAAGTAGTAGACCTGTCCATGTCATAATCCTCCATATAAGGGTTGTTTGCCTTTGCATAACGGTTGGAACACTGGGATATTCCTCCTCGAATACCTCGGGCGATCATCAGCCGCATTTCATTGTCTGTCAACAGATCCAGTTCAACTCTCGTAGTTTTAAGCATTGCACTCCATGCCAGTCCGGGAGCGGTGAAATACCATGCTGGGTCGAGCTTGTAGGTGTTCATACAAACGTCTCTAAAGTTCTCCATGATGTCCGCCAAAAGTAGAACGTCCGTCTGGTTGTACAGGAGTGTATATTCTTCCATGTTGGAGATTTTGAAGGTGTTCCATACTGTCTGAGCGTGTTCGTGTTCTGCATCTGTGATATCCGTCTTGTTTAGCCTGTTGTAAAAGTCCTTCTTTTCTGGTAGGTTGGTGAGCTGATATTTTTCCAAGGAGTCCATATGGTCGTAGGGGTAGATACCCTTCTTGATGAGTAGTTGTAGTTTCTCTCCAGAGTAGAATTTTGATGTTTCGCGGAATTGTGGTGTCGTTAAGTTCTTCGCCAGTGAGTCGAGGCTGGACATCATAAAGCGGCAAGAATCAAGGAACCGTAGTTTTACTCCTCCCTCAATCTCTACGGTGTAGGAAATGTAACGCTCCTCGTTATTGGGGATGACGCTAATAGTTTCGTCATTGAGTCCGAACATTTCTATAAAAAGATGTGTGTCATAGCCGCTTAGATTGTGGATAAAAATTGGAATAAAATTAGGTTTGCGGAACTTGAGATTGCAGGTGTTGTGAGCGATGCCTCTGAATTTTCCAGTAAGATGGTCGTGGTCTCTGACTTTGTAGTCTTCCGGGTCAGTAAAAGGCTTCTCGCAAATATGGCAGATTGTAGAGTTGGCGATGGTAGTGAGATCTTCTGGAGTTAGGTCCATCGGTTTGGCAGCTGCAGAAGAGTATAGGTGAGCAATTTTCTTCGACTCTCGGAACAGACTGTCGACAAAAACTTGTGCTGCATCGGATCAAAAGTATTTCACAGGTTCTCCGTAGTGATCATCAGCGTAAACAATATAGTAGCAGAAACTTACAGCCTCATGCTTCTGGTACTGCTTGGTATATGATTTTGCTGCTCCATCCTCATCCATTCTTTCATCCTCCTCCTCCGTCTCAATGGCGGTCAGCATGCATTCGAAGTCGGCGTATCCAGCGAAGGGTACTCTCATCGTTCTATTCCCTTCCTCGAACTTGATTTTGCTACCCCTGTTTAGGCATTTCAATCCTAACAGCTTCTTGATCGTTGCAGTATTCCATGTGTGAGGCTAGCAGATCTTCTCTTCCATAGTGCTGTAGACACCTACGGCATATCCATGTTCTGTGTTGGTAGTTTGTAATTTGCTGGCGAGCTAATCTGGCGAGATCTCGAATTAGGCAGTAGTGGGCGTTGTTCTTGTCCTTTATATACAGCAGGTCGATGTGTTTCTGCTGCTCCCTATCCGTGACCAGCAGCGGGTACACTACGAACTTTTCATCGTAGGCGTACACATTGATGGAGATCCCAGACCTCTTCTCAAATAACTTGACGTGGTCGAGGCTGATGGGAAATGTGATGCCTTGAAGGAATTGGTCAAAGTCGTGCTCATAGGGTAGATAGTGTTGAACGCGATGAGGATGGTCTTTCCAGTGAATAGGGTGAAGTGCGGCTAGCACAGACCACAGGAAACACTTGTTGCCATTATTGTTGATATTGAGCATGGCGTGTTTAGCTGCAATTTTCTTTGGTAGTTCACAGTATGTTGATCCACGAAGAGGCTTGTAGTTGTTGATTCTAAGCTCCAATCCGATAATTTTAGCCAGAGTCCACCCGGATCCCTTGGCGTAGAACTCGTCCATTTCCTTTAGAATCTTCCCCTCGGCGTCCTCCAGATAGTTCACAATGTTGGTGGTGGGAAAGATGATGGCGTTCTTGGTCTTGAAGTTCATCTCCTTCCTCTCATCGTTATCGCCTACTGGCTTCTTGTACTCGGCGATGAAAACTAATTGCGTCTTGATGTTCTCTGCATGCAAGTTTTCTGCAATCTTCGCCATGATTAGCTCTCTAGCTTGTCGGAGGAATCCAGCTGGATCCTTAATACCGGGACGATTGACGACGGAGTAGGTTTTCATCCTCCCCCGGAACGCCTTCTCGATCTCTTCGATACGGAGCTGCTTTCCTCCAATCAGATGGTCTACTGCTACCTTGGCCGTATTGTATGCCGATACGATGGTTGAGCGGACGGTATCAAAGATGGAAGTGCTGGTTGACGGTTGGGGGTTGACCTCAAAGCGAGCAACCTTGGAAGTGGAGGGGGCTGGCTCGTCTGATTTCCTCTTGAGGTGAGCGGGGCTACATTTCTTGAGGTGCCGGCTGCGGTTGGAAAGGGTAATCATCATCCCGCAGGAAGGGCAAGGTCGCTGGGGCTCGATGGTTGTTGTAGGCCCGGTGCAGCTCTTGAGGTGGCGAGTTATGTTCTTCCGAGATACGAGCTTGCTGCATCTGGGGCATTTGGTCTGGTTGGAGTTCATGATGATCTGAAACAGAAGGACAATTTGTGTTAGTAACACGATCATTAAGGTAATATTTGCAAATACCGTAAAGAGAACGGTAATCTAAGTCTAAAGTATGCTTAGGGGTACTACTACAGTAATGATATATAAGGGCTTACATGTATTAGATGGGTGTGGTTGCCGTGGGTAGACGAAGTCAAGTGATGGAGTGGTAGCAGGATTTTGTGAGGATGGCTGATCTGCAACAAATGAAACACAATATCGTAAAACTCTCAATATCTATCTACTCGGGTATGTATAGTTCTAGAAACTCTGTAGAAAATGTTTTTCAATATCTTGGTGAAGGTAAGATAAGTTAGGTTATATTCCTAGAGAGTAAAATTAATAAAGTCTCAAAAAGTGAGGTTATGTAATAACTTTGGTAAAACTCTCAATATCTATCTACTCGGGTATGTATAATTCTAGAAACTCTGTAGAAAATGTTTTTCAATATCTTGGTGAAGATAGGATAAGTTAGGTTATATTCCTAGAGAGTAAAATGAATTTATAGGTTATGTATACTTACTATACGGTTGCAATAGATGCGTTGTAAATAGCGGAGCTGCTAGATGTGTCTCGTTCAACAGTCTGACACTGAATGGAGTTTGTTCTGAAACCATCGTAATATATATATTACTACTACGTGAATCAAAATATTATTTCATTAGATGCTACTACGTTAATCAAAAAACAACAAAGATCCTGCTATATTTTAGATCGTAAGTAAGGTTATGTTAGTAATTTGTCTACTTGAGAAATTACAAAAGAACTGAACATAGTACATTTAGGGTCTGCTAAGTTCTAAAATGTGAGGTTATGTTCCTAGAGAGTACAATTAATAAAGTCTCAAAAAGTGAGGTTATGTTCTCTTAAACTTACAATATCTATCTACTCAAGTATGTATAATTCTAGAAACTCTGTAGAAAATGTTTTACAATATCTTGGTGAAGATAAGATAAGTTAGGTTATATTCCTAAAGAGTACAATTAATAAAGTCTCAAAAAGTGAGGTTATGTTCTCTTAAACTTACAATATCTATCTACTCGGGTATGTTATATTGTTATTTATCATGAGGAAAATTTACAAGACCAGAAAGTGGCTCAGTGTTAGACACATCGGTGTTCTAACACGGCACTGGGGAGGGTAAAAGCAAGCTAAGGGAACCTAGTGACGACTCCTAACGGCAGTTGCCTTATGAGGAAAAGCCAGTGCGTCACACGCTGGCCCCACCCGGGTATCCGCTGCCAAGTCGAAGTTGGCCGAGAGTGCGTCCCACCACTCTCACGGAATCCCCCGCGAGTCCTTTAGCAAACTTTAGCCTTGCAAAGTTTGCTAAAGGACTGATCGGTGTTTAAAACTGACCGAATCACAAGGACTCAAGGTCTGTCTCTAACACCGACCGTATATTTTCTAAATACTCACCAACAGAGAAGTTCTGCGCAGGCAGGAATCAGAGAGTCAGGAGAGAACAGTACTTGACGCTCGAAGGCTCGCCGACAACTGATCGCCTACCCGTGTGCTTACACAGGGCCTCGACGATTGCCGAAGGTTCCCGACAAACTCCGGAAACCCCCGAGGGTATTCTCCGAAACAATCAATAACGCTTGGGTCCGGCAGGTGGCTTCCCCACTCTCCGAAACAATCAATAACGCTTGGATCCGGCAGGTGGCCGCCGCCGTCTTGGGTCCGGCAGGTGGCCGCCGCCATCAAAATCGATCAATATCAATCAAAATCAAATCAAAGTCAATCAAAGTCAAATCAAAGTCAATCAAAGTCAAATCAAAGTCAATCAAAATCAAATCAAAGTCAATCAAAATCAAATCAAAGTCAATCAAAATCAAATCAAAGCCCACTAAAAATCGATTAAGGTCAATCAAAATCAAATCAAAGCTCATTAAAAATCATTCAAAATCAAATCAAAGCTCATTAAAAATCAATCAAAATCAATCAAAATCAAATCAAAATCAAATCACAGTCAATCAAAATATCGATTAAGGTCACGTGACCTTCCCCCACCCCCGACCTGCTCACGGGACGAAAACTCCTCATGGGACGGCGTTAAGTCGCTGTTTCCCTACTACTTGTAACCGATGTAAACACTAATTATTGTTGTTGATTATAACAGAAGGCAGGGGCTGTATTATTTAATGATGAGAGATAAGGAAACATAACCTAAATAATATGCGTATTACGGAGAATTTCACGTAGGATTATAGCTTTAGTATCTACATTGTACCAGCTGTATTGTATCATGGTAAACAGAAGTGTATTGCTTTGTTCATGAGGGATAACACAACAATGGCTACATGACAATAGGATTTACGTTTGATATAACCTTCAAGTATCATACGTAGTGCTACGATATTGTATATACAAATTATGTCCTTGAGATGTTTTGATTCTATGAATGAAAAATATATTATAAGTGATAATAACAAACTGAATGAGAACAATTTAAAGTCGCAGTAATACTATAAGCCAGTAACCTGTTATTTTATATATAAAAATATGTAGAAATTAACAATAAAAACTAACAGTAAAACAATTTTTTTTGATTCGTAAAATATAATTAAATAAATAGCATGAGCAGTGACATACAACTCAATACTGATTTATTTCCATCCATTATTTTCTAAGACCCTCGACATGAGCACTTATAATTAGATATATTAAAATCAAGGCAAGAATTACATCTCTAACTGTATATACTTGAAAATGACACCTAAAAGTCGTACGCAAAATGTTAGTGATTCTAAAGCCGTTTGGTTATATAGTCAAATAAATTAAAGTTGAGAGTTAATATAGGTCAGTTAATATGTTCAAATTATTAAATTTACAATAAAACCAATATATTTTATTCAAGTTTAAAATTAAATATATTGGTTTTATTGTAAATTTAATAATTTGAACATAATTCAAATAAACTTCATTTGTTCGTAGCCCCATTGAATTCTACTGTCGAGAGCACTTGAATTAATTAGTAACGACTTCTCCGAATTAATATATAAATTTACGAGACTTTATTATTAAGCATATTTTGTTAAATATAACTTTAATTAGGTAAAATATTCCATTATATTACTTTCATACTCAAAATGAAAGTTTCGTAATTAGCTTTTAGTAATATGTTTTCTATAAATTGAAATTATGAAGTAATATAAGCACATATTAAAGTAAATAATTAAAATTAATATATAAAATTGATAATATTGAATATGAAATTAATTATATTACAGCTCAACGTATTTTAGATATTGGTTATGTATGAAATCTCTACGAGGAATGAAGCTAACACTTTTAATAAAGCAAGGAATGGATTTAGGTCAATCCAAATGATTTTATCCATAAATGTAAAATAGTTATAGGATATATATCTGGAACGACAGCAGCACTCTCTTGAGAATGTTACAATAACTCAATATTGTACTAAAAATTATACTTAGTTATTGGGCACAACATTTATATTTTCATAAAGCATTTGCTGGGAAATAGACGTACCACTAAGTTTGTTATTCTCTAAAAACTCAATTATAATTTTAATTTCAAGACTTGGCAGATTTTCTGACGGTTCAAAAGTTCTAAAATATTCTTCTGATATTCTTCGGTTTTGTGGTGAAATTAAAGGAAATGTTTAACTATCATAAATTAATTGATTTGACCTATGATGCAGTAAAGACAAAAAAGTTCAATATTGCAAGCAGGAAAAGGTCGTAGGTAGCGGATCATCAGGGCTAGGTTTTATATAATGTAATATAAGTAAATATCAAGAAACATGGTTAATAATGAACATAAAATAACAGCACATATATTCAGATAGAACTCTCAAAGTCTCCAAGAGTTTATCTTTTAAAAGTTTTTTTTTCATTCTAGAATAAAATTAACAAAAAAGTAGTAGTTATATTAACAAAGTTATATTTAAAAAATGTTTTTCATATTATATTGCAATAATAATTTGCAATATTTAGAAATACTATTTATTATAAATACGGTCATACTATGGAAATAGATTATTTAATTTTAAACACATTTTAAACCTATTATTTTGAGACACCACCCATTACTACCTTATTTTAACTCATAGTACTAAGTATAAAATAAGTACTAAACAAGAAGGAAATTTCCCACAGAAATTCCAAGTCGTAGGGGAGCGGTTTATGGAGTTCAATACGCAATATATCTCAAGTGGGTTGGGAATAACTGCATGTTATGAAACAATGATATTATATGAGTAAACTAAGTTTTGTTACGAGCTGTACATGTTTTACGAACCTACGGAATTCATTTTATGCAGCAAAATGTATAATACTTTGACATTGTCTTCAATAAATATACCAATATATGTCTATTAGTTATAAGTTATGTCTATTATAATAAGTCTCCTGTTACACTAGGAGACTTATTATATATAGGAACCGACTTGAGCATTTATTACAAAAACTTTATAAATATAAAAATTAAAAACAGTCGTCGTAAAACACATTGTAACTAAAATGACACTAAAATGTAACTAAAAACACTCCCTCCATCTTCAGGTGAACTTACTAACTTAGCATATATCTAAAACAATTAATTTTCTCTCTTACTAAATCAGAAAAGACTTGATACTACATGCTACTTAATAAAGCATCTAGTATTAAATCTTTTCTCACTTAGTAAGAGGGAGAAAAAAATTGTTTTAGATTAAGGCTAAGTTAGTAAATACACCTGAAGACGGTAGGATTTTGTCATACCTGTCGAAACATTGTGTTTGTTTCTAAAACACTCAAAGCATTGGACATTTCCAAATATTATCTACATATCATTAACAATCCAATGCTAATAAATAACTTTCAAACAACAGATAAATAATTCATCTCAACACTAATTCATCCAAAAAGGTTTAGTATAACATATTTTATAAATTAGAATAGTTTTTTTTAAGTTAATGGGTAAGGTAAAATAATGTACGAATAAAAACATAAGAAAAAAACACATTCTACACATGTAAAGTAAATTTCAAATAATTGTATTGCTTCACTAGCACTTGTATAAGCGTGAAATATGAGTTAATAAGCTATTATGCCTACTAATCATGATAGTAATATAAATTATCTATTACCTTCCACTAATTCTATGACACACCACATTTCTAAGGAACTGTAATTATGTTTCCATGTTTGTCTGACTCTAACGTTGATCGAGCACTCGTATGTGACATTAAGCTGAGTCGATTGTTGTTTAACATTTCTCTAGACATGTAACTATAGATAAGGTAAGTAATTACCAGGTCAAATTAAATTGCAACCTTCTAAGTTCAGTTAGCGAATAAAATGGAATTTGATTAAAATTAAAATCTTTATAAAAAGAAAACCTTAGGACTGTGAAGTCTTCTCTGCCTCCATCCAAACGAGCTAATAAAACAATAAACCAATATTTTTAAAATAATAACATTCTTTGTAGTAGTTTTACTATATTATATATAGGCTATTGTTTATAAAATAAAAATGTATTAAATATACCCAAAAAGGATATCTGATGCTGATCAAAGTAGCATGAAAATATTAAAAGTAATTTGACCATAAGTAAAAGAGTATCTCTGAAGCCACTGGCAATCTCGTAATAGTCTCTGGAGTTCCCCCTCCCTCATCATTCCAGTTGGAGCCTCTCAAACCTCAGTATACATTACTGGAATTATAAAGTTGATGGCTTAAACATAATTTCATCAAGCTTTCACATATTTGCAAGTATTTATTTTGTATTTACTTTAAATGTTGAGAAAGGAGTAAATATATGTTTTGATTTGTTGATAGTTAAATTTACTTTTAAAGAAAATTACAATTAATTACTTACCTTGTATATAATTACATGTTTAGAGAAATTAAAAAAAAAAACTATTGGGTTAATATTTGGTGCTTTGTATTAATCTTCAAGCTCGTTTCTTACTGGATATATAATTTATTCTTATAAAATGAAACACACTCCAGTAAATATTTTTTTAATTTCGTTAGGCCTTTCGATAACAAAGTTTCCATCCTTACACACACAAACTAAATTAACATTGTTTCCATTTGATTGATTTTAAAAAGAAAAAAATGCAAATTTTATACATTTAAAATACATTTAAATCCATAATTTTACAAAAAGTAATTTACTAAAAGAAGTTCAAAATAGAGAACAATTATACGCGTATGAAATCTTATATAAAAAATAATCAAATAAATTATTGTTAATAACGAGCCAGTAAAATTTGAAAACCCACCACTATTATTTTAAATTTATAAAATTGTTTATATATATTTTTATAATATTCTTATTTAAATTATTTCATATCTTTCATTTTTATTTTATCATGTGTTAAAAAAAAAACTAATATAAACTATTTTAATTTAGTTTGTGTCTCTGAAGATATTACTTTGTTACCGAAAAGCCTAACGAAATAAAATAATTATTCACTGGAGTGTTTGTTTCATCCTATAACATTAAATTCGGTTCTTTATTATTTTGATATTAACAGGCGTTCCTATCTAAATCCATTACTTTATCTATATATTTAATATTCTTATTTGACTTCAATAGAGCTTTTTTAATTTGACACACACACACACACACACACACACACACACACACACACACACACACACACACACACACACACACACACACACACACACACACACACACACACACACACACACACACACACACACACACACACACACACACACACACACACACACACACACACACACACACCGTATATATACATATATTTACTGATTGTGAATATTTGTTGACAGATATTTCTAAAGTTTGACCGCTGTCAAAGCAGAAAGACCTAAACAAGGAAGTCTAGGAGTTGCCGTGATGATTTGCATAATAATATTAACTTCCTGTTGAGCTACACGAGAACTGTCTGAACTGTTTTACCTAACGAAAGGATACGAAAGGTGGAACCACTGAGGGACATGCTATGTAATGCGGAACTATTAAATTTTAACCAAAATTGTATCATTAATAATTCATAATGAGCTTGGAATATTTCAGAATAATATGATAACCAAACAATATAAAAAAATATTTATTAAAAAGTACTAATGTAGTAACGTTCTAAACAATAATAAAAACACAAGGTTTAAAAGGTTGGCTACATCTATTAGGGTTAATATAACAAAATACCACCTAAAAACTAAAATTAAAACTTAGGAGATACTTAGCAGAATAAAACATCATGAATGTACCTGAAGGGTATCTTCTACAATATTATAGAATTCCTCCCTACAAAATACTCGGGCTGGAGTGGAATGCTCCTGGAGCGACTATTGATTTGAGGTGCGGGGTGATGGATTTCTAGTACTTAATTGTCTTGTCGGGCACTTCCGTTAATGTATTACTCATCAGAGTCAAGTATTTACCGATAAAAAACAGATATCTTTTAATTTTTTAAAATTTTTACTTGAAGATCAATTTATGTATGAAATTGTTTGTAAAATAACAAACTATAAGCTATTATAGTTACAAATAAATATTTTATATTAAAAGTGTTGAATAAAAAGAAAACTTGTTAAAGAAAACCTGCAACGTTTATGACATCAATATTTTATAATTCAGGAAAGCAGAAATCATGAACGAAATGTCATTAATGTACCATTTTACATTGTTCATAATTTTTAATGTTTTGTAGTAAATTGTAGCTAAACAGTCTTGTATAGATTCATCAATAACTGTTATTTCAATAATTTTAAATATTTTTCAAATTGTAGGCTTTAAATAATTCTATAAAGATTATATTATCACCGAACTCACACATGTAAAAGATTATCGTGCAACTCTCATTCTTTGATAGTAAAAAGTTTTTGTATTTAATTTCCACGTGATTTATTTACCGCATATAATGAAATAATATTATAAAAACTTTATTTTCTTTGCTTATAAACTTAAAATTCTATACGTTAAATTATAAACAATAAATTTGAACGAGTTTGTATATATTTATATAAAAAAAAACAAATACTAATTTTTACTAATCTTTTATTTATTTAAAACTTTCTAATACTTAAATTGGAAATGATAAGGAAGGATCATGCCGGCCAATTTCTTACTGTTCACACGGTAAAAACGTCAATAAAAGTAAATCCATTTGCAGGTGACTAAGCTGTCAGTAAAAATGCGTTAAAATTATTAAAATACATTTAAAAACATTTGTCAAAAATGTGTTGACCGTCCGTATGATCGTAGGGACAAGTGTATTGTTGTAGGAGAAGAGTATTTTGAGGGAATATTGGATTGTAGGATTTTATCTTTGTCCAACAAACATATTTCAACCGATTCCAAGAACTTTTTGAGTATACTTCGAATGTGAGCCACCCCACGTCAGTTACCTAGAAAAGGACTATAAAAGGCATTATATAATTATATAAGTAAAATTAACTGAAGGTCAAAGTTAACTAATATCGGGATTTGTTTTTCTAAAAAGCTATTAAACAAATGATTATATACAATCTTAAACTTTACCTAAAAGAAATGCAAATATTTAAATATGTTAATTAGTTACTACTTTCCTAAAATACTCTTCTTAGAAACATGAAATCGGCAAATTGTCAGCTCATGTTAATGTAGAGTGCTCTCTCTGTTTGTTCCACGTAATACCTTAAGGTACGTGTTTTTACTGTAGTTTTGAGGCTTGAGACGAGGGGTGAGATAATGTTCTCAAAGGAAGAGATATATAGTTAGTAATGCATAGTTCATAACCGAATATAATTAGTGTTTTTAGCTTATGTTTGTGTGATAATTTTACTCTGTACTGACAGTTCAAGTTCACATGTGAACTTAAATCCTAGAAACAATGCACCAACCATATAAATTATATATTTAGAACAAATTCAAATATTATTTTACAAGTTGAACACCATTTATGTTGTAGTTATAATGAAAAATACTATTTATATGTAAAAATACGATAGTAATTTTACTATATGGCAAAATAATCATTGTAAAGTTACGTAAGGTTAATCATGATGCCTGCTACATACAATTACATTATTCTTATACATAAACACTGGAATATTATCAATAAAATTTAAATGCTATGTGATCGTATTTAAACAAATTAACTGTAACACTTTTACTAGAACTGAGGAAAGTTTTGGATAAAAGAAGCTCCAAATGACAAAGTTGCTCGTCTCTTTTAAAATTGAGTTTATCACTCCTAAAGACGTTCCTACTAGAGGCTGTGCATGATACCCTCCAGCATTTCTGTAATTTTTTTTTCAGCGGTTAATTTTAAAATGTGATTTAAACTCAATATTACTGAATTATTTCATGCCTCGATACATATTAGAAAACGAATACATGCAGTTATTATCTACAAAAACAATGAGAATGTTAATAAAAGTCCAGTCTTACTTAGGAATTGAAGCTGGCTTTGATTAAAACACTTTTGTTTCGATTGGAAAAACTAAAACTGGTTCGAATAACTGATGTTCAAAAACTGAAAAAGCCTTTCCCCATTTATAAATGTACTGATATAGGACGTTAATTGTATCTACTTTATTCGTTTAGTCAAAATTATAGCACATTAAAACGTAATAATAAAAACTAACAACTTAATATACAACATTTAAAGATTTTATTTTACAGTAAAGCCACTACCAGTATTATATTTTAGATATTTGTTACGAATATCGAATAATATTAGGTTCTATTGACACACTGGTAAAAGTTTTCTTGATAAACGAGAAAAGTGTACACAAAACCGAAAATTATTCTTAAACATCGTTTAAACAAATGAGCAACAATAATATTAAAATTTGAATCCATACAATTAATTAAACGTTGTTCTTCAAGAGCATGGCCTTTACGTTTTATTCATTTTACTTAAAATTGAGCACCTAAACACACTAATCCACCAAAACTATTTATTTTATTAAACTAATAAGATTGTTCAGAATTATCGAAATTGTAATTGGTATAAACCGTATAATAACTCATAAAATTACGTGTGTAGTTACAATTTACACTGTAACAATAATTATTATTTGTATGATAGTGTTTCACTCTGAGTTATAAAAATGTAGCATTAGTAATATTTATATTACTCTCTCTCCAGGTTATTTAACTTTATATTTCTGTGTGCATCTGATAGATATTGAAAAGGTTAAGTTAAATATTATAATAAGTAAAAACCAAACACAAATGGCGTACACAAAACTAATATACGTAGTTTAAAATGAATTATTTATGGACAAACGTGGTAAATTTAAAAGGTGTAAATAGCCGTTAGCTTCTTGCAGATGTACAGAAAATTTAACATTCGAAAATGGTTTTTGTCTTGTGAAAACAATCACGCAATAAGTGTTGCCAAATAGATAGAGATGAATTGTGATATGATGTTTGAATTATCTGGTGTTCAATACATAATAACGTATACCTTGAATTGCACAACCTTCTCGTTTAATTTATATTGGTTATTTTTATTGAAGTATATTATAAACTACATTGAAACTATATTGAGTTTTTTAACTGTCAATCACCCACTCCAACTATAAATGGAGTCTCTGAAGATATTAATGACAGTTTGGTAAAGGGAAAACAGTATCGAACACTAGTTAATGATGTTCAGTTATATTTAAGTATCTCACTATTACTGCGAGGTGAGGATTCATAAATAACTTTTAGATACTCTAGAAAATCCTCAAAGAAAACTAGTTGTTACAATTTGTTTAGATTTTTCATTGACATAAACAATTACAAAACTTATCTACTTTGCTATTCAAGGATCACATTAACTTTAACACAACCTTTAACTATTACCTTGTAACATTATTATCATTATTTCAAACTTTGTGTAACTAGATTTAATCTCCAGAAATAATTATTTACGTTAAATTGTTTTTATATTTTTTATTAAAAGTGATTATAGTACGTTATAATTAATTTTTATGAACTGTAAAACATAGTATCTATTATCTGACGAGTCATACTTGTAACTTGTAAGTCTTGTTTTAATTGCTGTTATATTTAATTCAAAATTGAATACATAGTAATATTGTAGTAAGTTTAAATAAATAATTTGTATTCATTAATTACTGCATTGAATAACGACTTCCAGAAATAAATATTTGCGTTGTTAGGTTAACGCATTACGTTATTAATGAACAAACCAAACGGATTATTCAAGTCGATGCGTGCTGTTATTTTCAGTTCTAAAAATATAATTTCTTGTGGAACACTGATCCATTATATTATTTATAGTAATATTAATTTCGGAGCATTCAAAACAGGAGTAGGTTACATTTACGTTCAGTAAACTATGATTCTATTTTTGCACGTATTTATGTTGTTATTGTAAAACATAAATAATAATAAAAAAGAAAAGTAGCTTGTACTTGTTAGGGAATAAACATTTATAGATGATTAGAGAGGGGGAAAATCATGCTTCCTAAAAAAGAAAAACTTAAACCAACATTATTCACTTTTGGAGTTTGTAGCAGGTGTAAACTTAAAATTCTATACGTTAAATTATAAATAATAAATTTGAACGAGTTTGTATATATTTATATAAAAAATATAAATACTAATTTTTAGTAATCTTTTATTTATTTAAAACTTTCTAATACTTAAATTGGAAATGATAAGGAAGGATCATGCCGGCCAATTTCTTACTGTTCACACGGTAAAAACGTCAATAAAAGTAAATGCATTTGCAGCTGCTTAAGCTGTCAGTAAAAATTCAATAAAATTATTAAAATACTTAAAAAAAAAACAATTGTCAAAAATGTGTTGACCGTTCGTATGATCGTAGGGACAAGTGTATTGTTGTAGGGACAAGTGTATAGTTGTAGGAGAAGAGTATTTTGAAGGAATATTGGATTGTAGGATTTCATTTTTGTCCAACAAACATATTTCAACCGATTCCGAGAACTTTTTGAGTATACTTCGAATGTGAGCCACCCCACGTCAGTTACCTAGACAAGGACTATAAAAGGCATTTTATATATATATATATATATATATATATATATATAAAATCCAAAGTATATTTGTTTGTCTGTCTATCCTTTATGCGCTACCAAACCGTCCAGCCGATCGCCATGAAACTTGGGGAAGTTGTTCTATATACCCCAGGGAAGGTTTCTGTCCTATTCCCGTTTCTTTAATCCGTCAGGGCTCCATCCCTTGGACTTCTAAAGTTTCGATGTTAATCAAATAGCAGGATGCATGAAGGTATAATAAGTCATATATAAAAAGAATATCAGCTGTGGGTTTTAAATATGTCAAAATTGTACTGTTTATATCTTTATGTTTTGATTTCTTGCGAAGATATATTAATTGATTAATTTATTTGATTAACAGCTGTTAAATAAAAACAAATATAATAAAATTGTGGTAGGCAAAACTTTCAAAATTAAAAATAATTGAGTACAGTAGTATACTACACAAAACATCAGCTGTTGTAAATTGGATACTATGTAAACTGAAAGGTTGCTGCACATTTTAATGATACAATCAAAACTCAATATTATGACCGGCAAAGTGGGCGGGTACAGCTAGTATAATTATATAAGTAAAATTAACTGAAGGTCAAAGTTAACTAATATCGAGATTTGTTTTTCTATAAAGCTATTAAACAAACGATTATATACAATCTTGAACTTTACCTAAAATAAATGTAAATATTTAAATATGTTAATTAGTTATTACTTTCCTAAAATACTCTTCTTAGAAACATGAAATCAGCAAATTGTCAGCTCATGTTAATGTAGAGTGCTCTCTCTGTTTGTTCCACGTAATACCTTAAGGTATGTGTTTTTATTGTAGTTTGAGGCTTGAGACAAGGGAGGAGATAATGTTCTCAAGGGAAGAGATATATAGATAGTAATGCATAGTTCATAACCTAATATAATTAGTGTTTATTGGCTTATTATTGTCTAATACTTTTACTCTGTACTGACAGTTCAAGTTCACATGTGAACTTAAATCCTAGAAACAATGCACCAACCATATAAATTATATATTTAGAACAAATTCAAATATTATTTTACAAGTTGAATACCATTTATGTTGTAGTTATAATGAAAACACTATTTATATGTAAAAATAAGATAGTAATTTTACTATATGGCAAAATAATCATTGTAAAGTTATATAAGGATAATCATGATGACTGCTGCATAAAAATACATTATTCTTAAAAATAAATGATAAATCTTGTCAATAGGATAAAAATGCAATATGATTGTATTTAAACCAATAAACTGTAACACTTTTACTAGAACTGAGGGAAGTTTTGGATAAAAGAAGCTCCAAATGACAACGTTGCTCGTCTCTTTTAAAATTGAGTTTATCGCTCCTAAAGACGTTCCTACTAGAGGCTGTGCATGCTACCCTCCAGTCTTACTGTAATGTTTTTTGTTCAGCAAGTAATTTTGGAATGTGATTTAAATTCAATATTACTGAATTATTTAATACCTCGATACATATTACAAAACGAATACATGCAGTTATTATCTACAAGAGCAATGAGATTCACTATGTTAATAAAACTCCAGTCTTACTTTGCAATTGAAGCTGGCTTTGATTAAAACGCTTTTAATAAATTAAATGATAAATATAATAAAGTACCCTTTTATTCATTTTTTATAAAAATATATTACCGGTTTCGGCTCTTAGGCCATCTTCAGATAGTAAATCTGAAAATGGCCTAAGAGCCGAAACCGGTAATATATTTTTATAAAAAATGAATAAAAGGGTACTTTATAATATTTATCATTTAATTTATTAAAATAGTAGCCCTAACGTGAACTAGTTTATACATAAAACACTTTTGTTTCGATTAGAAAAATTAAAACTGTTTTGAATTACTGATGCTCGAAAACTGAAAAAGCCTTTCCTCATTTATAAATGTACTGATATAGGACCCTAATTGTATCTACTTTATTGGTTTAGTCAACATTATAGCACATTAAAACGTAATAATAAAAACTAACAACTTATTAGACGATATTTTAAGATTTTAGTTTACAGTAAAGCCACTACCAGTATTATAATTTAGATTTTTTTTCAAATATTAGGTTCTATTGACACACTAGTAAAAGTTTTCTTGATAAACGAAAAAAGTTTACACAAGACCTATATTATTCTTATACATCGTTTAAACAAATGAGCAATTACAATATTGAAATGTGAAATTCATAAAATCAACTAAACATTGTTGTTCTTCAATAGCATTTACTTTACGTTTTATTCATTTAATTAAAAATTAAGCACCTAAACACACTAATCTACCAAAACTATTTATTTTATTAAACTAATAAGCTTGTTCAGAATTTTCGAAATTTTAATTGGTATGATCCGTATAATAACTCATAAAATTAGGTGTGTAGTTACAATTTACACTATAAAATAATTATTATTTGTATGATAGTGTTTCACTCTGAGTTATAAAAATGTAGTATTAGTAATATTTATATTACTCTCTCTCCAGGTTATTTAACTTTATATTTCTGTGTGCATCTGATAGATATTGAAAAGGTTAAGTTAAATATTATAATAAGTAAAAACCAAACACAAATGGCGTACACAAAACTAATATACGTAGTTTGAAATTAATTATTTATGGACAAACGTGGTAAATTTAAAATGTGTAAATAGCCGTTAGCTTCTCGCAGATGTACAGAACATTGAAAATTCGAAAAAGGTTTTTGCCATGTGAAAACAATCACGCAATAAGTGTTTCCAATAGATCGAGATGAATTGTGATTTTTTTTAATTATCTGGTGTTTAATACATAATAACGTGCACCTTGATTAGCACAACCTTCTCGTTTAATTTATATTAGTTATCTTTATTGAAGTAATTTATAAACTAGATTGAAAATATATTGAGTTTTATAACTGTCAAACACCCACTCCAACTATAAATGGAGTCTCTTTGAAGATATTAATGACAGTTTGGTAAAGGGAAAACAGTATCGAACACTAGTTAATGATGTTCAGTTATATTTAAGTTTCTCACTATTACTGCGAGGTGAGGATTTATAAATAACTTTTAGATACTCTAGAAAATCCTCAAAGTAAACTAGTTGTTACAATTTCTTTAGAATTTTTCAGTGACATATACAATTACAAACTTATTTACTTTGGCATTCAAAGATCATACTAACTTTAACCCATCTTTTCACTATTATCTTGTAGCATTATAATCATTATTTGATACTTTTTGTACCTAGATTTAATCTCAAGAAATAATTACTTACATTGAATTGTTTTAATATTTTTATTAAAAGTGATTATTGTATGTAATATTTCATTTTTATGAACTGTAAAACATAGTATCTATCATCTGATAAGTCTTACTTATAGATTGTAAGTCTTTTTTTAGTTGCTGTTATATTTCATTTTAAATTGAATACATAGTAATATGTAGTACGTATTAATAACTATTTTTTATTCGTCAATTACTGTATTGAATAATGACTTCCAGAAATATCAGGCTGCTTTGTGAGGTTTACGCATTACGTTATCTATGCACAAACCGATCGGATTATTCTAGTTGATGTGTGCCATTATTTTCAGTTCTAAAAATATACTTTCCTCTGGTATCTTATATTAAATTTAGTAATACCAACTTCGGAGCATTCAGAACAGGGGTAGGTTACATTTACGTTCAGTATACTATGTTTCAGTTTATGCACGTATTAATGTTGTTATTGTAATACATAAATAAAAATAATAAAAAAATGCTCCAATGTAATACAAAAGTATTCCTTCTGTTAGTATGTACATGATAAAGGAATACGTTTTTTTTGATAATTAAAGTGGGACAAATTTTGGTTCCTAAAATAAAAAATACTTAATGATGTTGTTATGGTAATACATAAATAATAATAATATTAAAAAAAAACAATGCTCCAATGCAATAAAAAAGAAAACCTTCAGATAACTTGTACTTCGTAAAGGTCTAAGTATTAAAAGATGATTATAGTGGGGAAAATCTTGTTTCCTAAAAAAAAAAAAATTATCAACAACAAAAATCACAAATATATATTTTTTTAATAGTGCTCCAAGGCAATAAAAAAAATCAATTCAGTTAGCTTGTACTTGGTAAAGGAATAATTATTTATAGATGATAAAAGTGGGAAAATATTGACTCCTAAAAAAAACAAAAAATAAAAAACACTTAAACCAACATTATTCACTATAGGAGCTTTGGAGTGAGTATAATAAACTTCTTAACTCCGTTTTATAATTTCTCCAACTTACGTGTATTGAACAAACATTTATTAAGAACGCAACCTTTATTAAATGGGTTGTCCACGATGTATTATGATGTATTTAACTTGCACATAAATTGAATAATCTATAGTAAAAATGTATTAAAAAATTTCAAAAAGTAATGATATTAATAATTTTAAATATATGGTTCCAATCTGTATCCTAAAATTAAACTAATACTAAAAGTAAAAGTATTAAATTGGATAAGAGTTCTCACATTTATTTTTTACAAAAAAATATTGCTTATTTTTCAAACACTCATAGATTCAACTATAATTGGAGAACTGGTATGAATTCTCCAATTATTTCCATGAAAATTTGCCATGGTTGATTCTCTGAATTGATCACAAATGGATTAGGAATTTAGATTTATTCTCACTTATAAATGGAATTATATATAATTTTTTAATGTTTTATAATGACAAAATTTATTTTCAACAAAGTAAATATGTTTTATTCTTAACAGTCTATGAAGTAACCCAAGGAGATAGTTGTAAAATACCGAAACCCCATTAATCAAACAATAATACAGCTGGCCAATATATATTGTGGACGTGTGGCTGTGAGGTGTGAACTAAGGTGATGGGAATTTACCAGTCAGTTCGGCAACAGTTTATCTGCAGGTACAAAACAATAAATATTAACGTTGAGTTTTACCATTTATTTTATACACAAATAGATTTCCCATCCAATGTTAAATTTTAAGTCTCAAAATAACAGCTGAATTTGTGGTCCATTGTGGAGCGCTAGTGTAGTTCCACGTAAATGTAATGCAGTTTAAACCAGCTGTGGTTGCGGGTCACAGTAACTAACCAAATTACTGCCCCAAATACTCCTATTTGATGGTTTATCCATTTTAGGTTTATATAATCAAGGGTTTTACGTAGGTAGGATTTTTATTGTGTTCAGATATATGGATTTAGTATTTAAAAGATCAATTTCCTTTTCATATCGTGATCCTTAAACATCGTCTAATAGTAATATTTCAAAACAATAGTAGTTTTAATCATTTCATTGTTGCTTGACTTTATAATTGCCATTTTTCAAACTAAAATTGAATATTTATAATAAATGTTTCCTTTTATTTTATTAATTTTTATTTCAATAGTTATTTTGTTTTAAATAATAAAACTTTAAAATAATGTTTAAATAATATGATTTACTATCAAGCTTTTATTAAACATAACTGGTTTTGAAAATATAAACTATTACAAGATATTAAAAGTGATTAATTTGATATCATTTTTGATTCTATTTATAGTAATCTATTAAATTGTCTTTCTGGGGCAAAATTAAACTCATCTAAAGCAAATGAATTCCTATCTAGCACACAGTGGAATGCAAGAGCTATCTAATAGCATTGCAATATCGAATTCCAGGCTACAAGCACGTGATGGTGTTAGCTAAGCATAATATTTTATACATTGGTTAAATATTATGCCACATAAAATGGCGTATACTATAAATAAAACATCCAATGAAACGTAAATGTTTTTAAACATATACAAATTTAATAAAATTTCTGTCATAAGAAATTAATATGTATATATCTATTATAACAACCTAACTTTTGGTAAACATTTTCCTATATAGTCCAGGATTTCAAGGTAAAAGTGGTACAAAACCTTTGAAATCTATGAATATGCATCGATTTGCATGAAACTTTGGAATCACTCAATTTAGCCTCCACTAAAAATCTACTCTATACCAATATATGCTTATTATATTTCAGGGGATAAAATTACCCTTTTTTTCAAAATTTGACAAACTGCAAATAAAGCGTATACAAGATCAAAATAAATATCAAGTGAGTTGGATAAAAACTGTTCGCATTCTGTAACATTAAAGATAACTTTACATAACGCCTCAATCCTTAGAAACTACCCCTTAAATATTATAACTACATTGAAAAAATAACCAACTCACTTACATCTTCAATTACTAAATTGTTCAATGCAATTTAATTCATTATGATATTTTTTTTCAAGCGTTAAGAAATATTTAATGCTACTTTCCAACCCCTAAAAGTTACCCATTGAAACATCGCAGCCCCTAGAAACCTTAATCTTTTATGAAGATGCATCGATTTGCATGATAATGTGAAATTAAACTCAAAACACCATGTCCTTTGAAATACACCCTTTGCCAAATTATGGTTATCATTTTTGGGGAAAAACAACTACAACCTATCGTAAAAATTCAGAGTATTTTATAGTATAGCCTAGCACAAAATGAAAACATCCAATTACGTTGAGTGAATGTGGGTACAGTTTCTACATTATTATTTGTGATTTTCAGTAAATTTTCCACCCTCAAACTACCCCTATTACGACTAAATTAAAAATAAAAATAATAGCTTGGAATAATTAAATATCATTATACATAATTTTAATAATCTATTAAAATGTGTGTTACTGTAACTTTTTAAACCATAAAAATAGAAAGAATGAAAACGTTATTTTATGAAATTCTCATTTAATTTCCAGCCTATAAAATAAAACGAAAATAAAAAGGTTTAGAATAAAAACTATATTTTGCGTACCAGTAGCTTTTACATGAAATTATCAGTTTTTGAATAATTTTAAGGAATATAAAATTGTTCGAGGAATTACGAAATTCCTCTTTTCACTTTTTTTCATGTTTTCCATAACTAAGCAGTATGATCCCGTTAAACTGCTGGAAACGAATTGTTGGTACAAAACTTAAGTAAATTGGTAATAGGTAATGAATGATTGGCTTCATGTAGGGTTGTTATAACGGTGGTATTTACGTCACAATAGAACCGACTTTATTTTTGTTATAACTTACGTCGGTGCTAATGAGTAGAACATTTACCAGTGATAATTTTGAAAAATATCTCAAGCTCTTTCGAAAATATCCTATATTTTTCTCTTAAAAGTCCTATAGTTGTTTTCATCAATTTTTGCATTCGATAAAAAAAGTCTACATTTAGCAAGCCATAACTCAGTTAGTATTAGGATTATAGTAATAATAAAAAAAATATCACCTTGTTTTTTAGGAGCTTTGTTCTTTAGAATTTTTATATTAAATTATGTTAAATTAAATGTTCACTTTTGGAGTTATGTTCAAAAAAGCCACTAAGAATGTGTTTTTTGATGAAATATTAAAATGTTCATTCATCATTAACTAAAAAATATTGACTTTTTGAAAAAATATAAAGAACACTTTTTACTTTAAATTAATTTTTGTAACAATTCCCATAGTCATTTTCAACGTAAAAATCCTCACCCCAAGATGGGGTAGAAGCCTCATCACGAGTAAATCCGCGTATCAGCATAGGGTAGATTTTGATTTTTGAGCTTATTCGTAGTACTCTTTCACATTTTCAAGGAAATATATTCATATTTTTCAAACTCTGAGCAGAAAACCTTCTTATCCTGCATTAAAATGATTTGATGCAGTTCTTGGACCCATATATATTTATATTTAAAGTTATATTTTACACGTGATATGTTTTTATTTTAAAAATGGCATTTATAGTAAACCAGCATTTCATTTTCATCTCTAAATGGCCATACCATTTAACATTGTACTTGTTTAACAACCCCTACTCATATTCAATTAAAACTACGATTTCTTTAGTGAAGCTTGTATGACCTGCAAGTTTTACTGAATGATTGAAAATCTCTTATCATAGAAAAGAGCTAATTTTGAGACGGTTCAAATCCCATTGTGCCAGTTTAAATATGTGGTTTAACTATACCAACAGAACAACTGTTTTAACTAAATGAAAAATAATTCATTTTTGAAAGAATAAAACTATTTTTTAAACGTAATAAATTAACTAACTACATATAATTTAATTCAATAAATGTACATATGTAATATTAGGGGCTAAAAAGTATATTAATAGAAGAGTATTTTTACTCATATGATAAAAAACGTTACTATATATAATTTATGTGATAAATTGTAAAAAAAAAACTGTTTTATTTTAGTTAGGTTTGCTAGTCACGTTTGAAAATGGTTTTTACTCAGTAACTTGTTTTATGTTTTCATGATGCAACATAGTAAATAAAATAGCTTAAATTTATAATTATTAATACACTCCTACGTAATCATGATTTTTATGTGTAATGACTGCTTACGGAGGTTAATTGAGGATTATTAATTCAACTTAAACAAATAATGACTATGAAATCAGTGTCAGTCAAAATAAATATTTTTTATTAAGATGTGTAATAAGTAACTTTATGTATCGTAGTTTTATTTATATTTAACAATATTATTAGTAAAACTTTTTTTATAAACTATAGACCTACAGGGTGTAACTTAAAATTTGTCATGGCAATATATTTTCAGATTCTAAACCAAATTTATTGCGAAAATATAAGTATCAAGTTATCGAATTTCACTCATTTTAGTGCCTATCTGTCTATTTGCAAAACAAAAATATATGTACTAACTAACAAACGTTTTCACTGATTGACCTAAATGTTAGAGTTCTTTAATATAACATTAACAAATGGTTTAAAACTAACCATCGAGTTATCTTTGGTCGTTTTGAGTAATTAAACTGCACTCTGAGGATTCAATATGAACAGATCTCATTAGGCATTGACCCACCCGCCCACTCATACATGTACAGTGGCATTGACCCACCCGCCCACCCATACACATACAGTAGCATTGACCCACCCGCCCACCCATACACATACAGTAGCATTGACCCACCCGCCCACCCATACACACACAGTGGCATTGTTTAACAGGACAGGCACAGGTTGTTTAACATTTTAAAAGCAAATTATCTTGTAAACTATTCATAATCTTACACAAGTCAGTAGTTTTTGTTAATTTAAAAAATCTATCGATACCCTAATTTTTATTGTATTCCAAACGTATTTGAGAGTTGTAAATATATACACGTACATATGTTTTTACAACTCTCTGAATGCTGTAAAAACATACATTTTACCAGCACTCCAATACTAATAGGAATACAATAACAATTAAGGTACAAATATATTTGTAATAAAATTCACCAAATATTATTGTCCTAGTGTAATATTGATGAACTAAACAGTGTGCAAGATATTTTGCTTTTAAAACGTTAAACGATCTCCATTTTGAAATGGGTAAATATAACTGATAGATTATTTTCATATCGTTTATTAGCATTAGTTTAAAAGAAGCCTGCAAACTGTTGAATCGGTCAGTGAAACCATACTTGACCTATTTATTTTCTTTCTAAAAAATCCAAATAAACAGACACTAAACGGAGAGAAGTTCGATAAAACTGTCTTATTTTTCTGCCCTATATCTGTGTAGAATCTGAAAATAAATAACCAGGACTGCTTTTTAGTAACACCCTGAATTATTCATCAATACATTACAATAGCATAATGTTTGTCTATGGTAAGCAGTACTCTTTATTCCTATTAGTTCAGATAGTTTTACTAGTGTGAATGTTTACAGGTTATAAAATATTTTCCACAGTTTACTAGTCGATATCGAACTCAAATGGTATTGGACGTTCGGTTCTTTTATATTATAATGGAGTAAACTGCTCCCTTGAGAAATACGAAGTTCTTGACAAAACAGTTTCAGATAGAAGAATCCTTTTTTCTAAACTGTCAGAAACTTCCGCCTCTGTTTTACTCTACTACACTTGTTATCGTCATAGAAAAGAAAGGTCATTGAACTAAAAAAAAGGAAAATAAATACCTTTTCAGTAAGTATGTGATGTTTAAGGAGCATATATAACTATTGAGAGCTTATTTTCAATAATTGTATAAGCAAATAAAAATTCAAATATTTAACTAAATTCACAGAGATATTTTTAAATATTAATAAACAATAATTTTTTATTTATCTTTCAATAATCCATTATCAATGAACGACTGAACGTCTCAAATGCACTAATAGTTATTTTGGAGTGACTTTGCTTAATGAAAGGGAGAAAGTTAATTATAAATTTACTGTCGTTTATGATATGTAAATATGTATCCATGATTGTGCTTGAGATGAGATAAATATAATTATCTCATCTAATTATTTTGGTTGAATATTAGATGTGTTCACAGATAATCAGTTAGAGTGTTAGGAAATCAGTTACATGTATAGATAATCATTTATATTATATGATTATGATACATTAAATGATTAAGCCAAATTTAAATTAAAACAAAATTACATTAAACTATACATAGTTTGGGAAACAAATACATCGTTTGTATAATAATTTGACAACAACAATATATTTTCTTAAATCATGTTCTAATTATTTATATGGTTATCTTAAGAAGGAATATCTATTTATTTTACATTATATATGTCTAAATGTAACTTTTTTAAAGTTGAAATGTTGTGCACGCTATTTTTTTCTTAATATAACTAGTTTTACGTTGAACTTAAAAAATTTTAAATTTTCATTCCTTTAGCCAATATTCCTAATCCATGGAGAGTGCCTTGGTAACTATTTAACAGCCTAATTATCACAATAAATCGTAAACTTAAAATTCTTGGCCCTGTGGAAATTCATGAAACCCAAATGTAATTAATACAGCATCACGACTGTTCATAATACGTTTAGGCATTTTCAACCAATCTATAAACTTCAATACCCATGTTTTTAAATCTAAAATTAATACTAGTATTCATTAATAAAAAATTAATAATCTAATAATTTCAACTCGTATTCAACGGCCTCCACTTTCAAGAAGTTAAATTGAATAATATATCTTACAAACATCGATTCGAAGATGTTTACGCATAGACGTAAACTTCAGAAATAAGTATATACTATGATATTAAAGAGCAAAATAATAAATATAATTGTAAGCCCTATAGTTTGTAATGAAAATAATTGTCTATTGGCATGTAAATCAACCCTAGGAATATTCAGAGGGTAAATTGGTTTTGAGAATGGGCCACTTAAAGAGACCTCATTTTGAGTATGCAATCTCTCCAGGGTCTGAGTGGAAGGTCAGCTCCATTGTAATCTGTCGTACTCCAATCATCTGCCACAAAGCTGGTGCCGGACAATGGCAAGGAGGACGGGCTGTAGAAATGGACTTCATCCCGAATTGATTCTTACAGGTTCTTTTATAAAATCACTTTCTATATACCTTACATATTCCACTATACGCGTTAGTTTATATATATTTTATCACAAAAACTAACGCGTATCTATAATTCTGCCATGAATTGGCTTAGTGTTTATAAAATACTGGTGATGTTGAGTCCTCTACATATGAATATAAATGAATATACATGTGAAGTAGAGGATATTTATTTCTGTAAAGGGAGATTATGAACGAATTAACTGTAATTGTTTTGACAATATTAATAATGGTATTAATTAATTATGTTTGAAATTATTACTAACACGCATTTTGCCAGCCAGATAAATTCTTTGTTTTTCTTTCTTTTAAATTCTCTTGTCATGATGAGTGAAAAATCTGCAATAAAAAGTAATATATTTTTAAATACAAAATACTTAGTACCCTTAAACATATGCCGTAAGATTAAATTTTGTTACCAGAACTCTAAAGATTCTACCTCTTAGAAATATAACTGATTGATGTGAAGCAATTAGTATTAAGAAACAATTGACTTAAAAAATTCCACAATGCATCACATTTTTAAGAATTTCGTATTTATTTTGGTTCGTTAAACATAATGAGTGTTGAGACTGTGGCTTTTAATTTAAATATTGCAAGAATAAATTGTATGTTGCATTACCAATGTTATATTTAGAACGTGCGCACTTGTTTGTTGGTTGATTGTAGAACCCCGAAGTTCATGTTTTCAGTTTGTATACCATAAGTAAATTAAAGTGGTTGTGGTGGTACAGTGAACAAGTAGCAGACCCATAAATGTACTTAATATGCTAGTAAAGTAACCAGTAAGTTGGATCTGCATTTGTTTTGTGTAAGAATAACGAGTAAAGCGTTACATACTACATTTTAGGCAAGTTGTGAAGATCACAAGACAAACAGCCGTAAGTAATTTCTGGGATAGCTTGATTGTATGCCATTGCCATTTTCAACACTTCAATTGGGGTTTTTTATTGACTGCAAACCTACTGAAATGTAGATTTTCTAACTGTTTTTCAGCAGGATTAAATACATTAAATTGAATGATTAAATACATTCAAATCAGTAGGATTAAATTCACCGATTAAATACATTAGTTCGTTTATTTACACATATTTGCCAAACATTGGCCTAGTGTAAATGTTTGGCAAATTTTTTTACAATTCCGGAAGCGTTATAGATATTTGTTGTTCCCTTTTAGCAGTAAAAATGTACTAAAAATTTTTTAGTAATTATCTTTAAATTTAAATACACCCGTTATGACATCCTCTTTCTACAGTAGTTCATAAATATGGCTTGTGTCATACTTGTCCTTCCTTGGAAACTTAATTTTAATTCAATGGTAAAATCCTAAGATTTTTTAAGGAAATTCAACTTAAGTTGTAAAATAAATGTGAGCAGATTTTTAAAGCATCAAGTGAAATAACTTATTTTGAACCGCTTTCGAACAACTGCATAGTATATAACTAAATAATAAACAAAATACAATTTAAATTTATTTTCACTAAACGTAATAATTAATCTGATATAAAATTTACAATATTCGGAATTTCAAATATAAAACTTTATATAAGAGGCTTTTTGAGTTAATAGCTTTGTTAGTCATTACAGTGTTAATGTGCTAACTTGGGTAATTTACGGCTTGAGATCTAAGACTCTCGTGAACAGTCTTAAATTATCTCTCTATAAATATTCCATAGTAAGTAAAAGTCCAGCTATAAAGTGTTAAACGTGTTCTGTTTCCTTGCCTATAATATTTAATAGGCACGTCTAATATACCTTATTGCCTGGCAGGATGTTAAAAAACTATTTAGTAAAGAGGAAGAGTAGGCTATTTATTCACAAATTTGCAATATTTCAATGTACGTAAAAAAGATATCATTGACATATGTCCTCATAATTAAAATTAAATCTGACATTAAAACGAAAATAATCTTAAGTTTATAAGGATAATCTTAACTATAAATACATAAGCCAATTGTCATTAAATTACTTATCACAATTGTTTACATCCAAAAGATTTTGGACCTCTATTGGCAAAAATATTCATTATAAAGAAATATGCCTTCTTACAAAGGGTTTAAATATTTTACTATCAAAGTGCTGCAAAGATACACAATAAATGTCCTAATACTGGTGTAAATATTTGGCCCGAGTCTTTATAAATTATATTATTAAATATTTGAAAGAAAAATAAAAACAACGTTTAAGGCATTATTAAAAAAACTCAAATTAGACCCAATTGAAAATTTTTTCACTCTCTCTGTCTTTGGAAAAGCATTACCGTCCTTTTTAGCGACCCCAAACTCCCCCCAAGTGGAATGTATCATTACAGCTTATTTATTCCTCACTGAAGTTTCACTTGAGGAATCGATACAACAGAAGTTCTGCAGAAAGGACCCTATTATTGGTGTGTATTGACGCTTAATGCTTTTG
The DNA here is from genome assembly GCA_035578905.1 of Stictocephala bisonia. Classification (NCBI taxonomy): domain Eukaryota; kingdom Metazoa; phylum Arthropoda; class Insecta; order Hemiptera; family Membracidae; genus Stictocephala; species Stictocephala bisonia. The sequence continues at coordinate 495,460 of JAQJVL010000582.1, read as the reverse complement.
TTATTTTTACACTGGTGGCTAAGCAAAAACTAACAATGACATGACACTCGAACAGCATATAAACATTGCATTTATATTTCATGGATACAGGTCATTATTATTTAAATTTCGAAATTTTTACTTACAATCTTTTTATTTCCCTATGAAACAACCAATTATGCTTGGCTTTTTATTTTATAAACACATTTATTAAAATAGTTTATGGTGTATACTTGAGAAGTAATACGTGACAGACTAAGGCAAAACAATCTCAGTGGCATGCAATCAGACATGATTGGTTACGTGACCGACCTCCCATATTTTGCGTGTTATAGCACCTATTCTTGTGAAGTAATCACGTGACTGAAGATCCCAATGGAACTTGAGTGAGTGGTGCACAATCGATCAAGTTTGGTTTCTTGATTTTGATATTGCTACAGGTATTCTATATACTTTTTGTATACAAAGTGAGAGTTATGTCTTGGCACACCTAGATATTATTGAAACGGCCTGAGATATCAAAGTGAAACCTTGACCATACTTATAATAATAAATTCTTTTAACTTTTCAAGCTGTTTAAAATTGTACCTCCTTTTTTAAAAGGGGGCTATGAGGGGCAACTACAAATTTTCAAAAGCAAACCCTGGTCATGTGACCCCTCATTTTAAAGGTAATAAAAAAAATCCAAATATGTAAAAAAGAGGTATATACGTTTAATTTAACACTGTTAAAGAATAATTTACAATAAGTGAGTTTTAGGTTTTGGCACACTAGGATATTATTGAAACGGCCTAAGATGTCAATGTGATTCCTTAAACATACATTTTATAGCATAGTTTTTCAATTGTTCAAGCTGTTGAAAATTCTGCCCCTAATTTCTAAAGGAGGGTAAAGGGAGAAACTAAAAATGTTCAAATGTAAACCTCTATCATGTAACCATTTACTTTAAAGGTGAAAAAAGGAAATCCAAAGATGCAAATTAGAGGTCCGTTCGTTTAATTTAATAGAGTAAAAGATTATTTTACAATAATAAAATCATGTATGTGAGTTTTATGTTCTAGCACTCCTGGATATTATTTAAACGGCCTGAGATATAAATTTTGTGTAAAGGAGACAACTAAAAAAATTTCATAGCAAACTTCTATCATGTGATACCTTATTTTAAAGGGATTAAAAAAGAAACTAAATCATGCATATCATCTAATGATTTTTCTTCGTCAACTACAGGAGCCCTTCCTGGATTGGGTATATCTCTTTCAGAATGTGTACATTAAACCGTTGAATAATTCTTGTCCTCCTTATGGGATTGATTTGGTCCGGAAATTCCTCTTTGAAAAAGAGTGCTAATTCACTGTAAAATCTTATACGGTCCCTCATAACCTCTCATCATTGACAGCAAAATTATTTTAAATTTAGAACATTCAATAATTAAAATATAATGAGTAAAACTATTAGTCTAAAAGTAAACTTGAACTCAAATTGTAAAGTTGTAAAAATAAAACTTGTTAGATTGTAAAATTGTAAAAGTAAACAAATTAAAATTGTTAACAACCTAATCTATGAACTGATAAATGCAAGTGAGTATTACAAAAAAGTAGATTGTTGAAAATAGTAAGATAATAACAAGTAAAATGTCAAAGTATGTTAACTCATATAACGAAAAACAGGAGAAAAAGTAAATGATTTTATTAATGTAAATTAGTCTTTTACTCTTTTAGTAGAGGGGAAATGGGGATACGACGACGTCCCATGAGGAGTTTTCGTCCAATGAGCAGGTCGGGGGTGGGGGAAGGTCACGTGACCTTAATCGATTTTAATGGGCTGTGATTTGATTTTGATTGACTTTGATTTGATTTTGATTGACTTTGATTTGATTTTGATTGACCTTAATCGATTTTTAATGGGCTTTGATTTGATTTCGATTGACATTAATCGATTTTTAATGGGCTTTGATTTGATTTTGATTGACTTTGATTTGATTTTGATTGACCTTAATCGATTTTTAATGGGCTTTGATTTGATTTTGATTGACTTTGATTTTGATTGATTTTAATCGATTTTTAATGGGCTTTGATTTGAGTTTGATTGACTTTGATTTGAGTTTGATTGATTTTGATGGCGGCGGCCACCTGCCGGATCCAAACGTTATTGATTGTTTCGGAGAGTAGGGAAGCCACCTGCCGGATCCAAAATGGCGACCCTCAGTCCTGCCAACCTGTTGGGAATTTTCCCTCCCAAAATTCGCCTAAAATTCCCAAATTTCCCCCAAATTACCTTGTTATACTATATAAAATATACTATTAGCCTTGTTATACTATATAAAATGCATTTTTTTCTCTTATACTCTATAGTAAATCTATACTCAAATTGGTCCATTTTTTGTGACGTCATCCAAGATGGCGGCGCCCATGTTTCCCGCCAAATTTTCTAACCTCACATTTCCCTCCAAATTCCCTTGTTATACTATATAAAATACACTATTAGCCTTGTTATACTATATAAAATGCATTATTTTCTCTGTAGTAAATCTATACTCTTTGGGATAGACTTTGACGCGCATTCCTTTCCCCGCTGCGAAAAGTGAATGCGTCTCTGACGCTAAAGCCGACCTTCTTCTTCTATTTGCTACCTCCTGCACTCTTGTGCTCCCATCCATCTTCTTACGGAATCCCCTCTGGTTATTTTTTGTTTTTATGTTTTTATGTTTTTATGTTTTTATGTTTCTATGTTTTTGTGTTTTTATGTTTTTATGTTTTCCTGTTTTTCTGTTTTTCTGTTTTTATATTTTTATGTTTTCCTGTTTTCCTGTTTTCCTGTTTTTCTGTTTTTCTGTTTTTCTGTTTTTCTGTTTTCCTGTTTTTCTGTTTTCCTGTTTTCCTGTTTTTCTGTTTTCCTGTTTTCCTGTTTTCTGTTTTCATGTTTTTCTGTTTTCCTGTTTTTCTGTTTTCCTGTTAGTAGATAATATATGGGCGAATCATCCTCACTGTTCTGCCCTCTGATTGGTCGATAGCGGTCACGTGACCAGATCAAAGATGACAGCCTTTCCCTTCTTATACTATATAAAATACACTCCTAACCTAACCTTTCCTCCGTTATACTATATAAAATGTCAAAAGATGGTGGTCTTTTATACATGTACTTCCGGCGACTGTTGGCTACCTTCGTACGCTCTTCACCCGTCGGCTACCGGTCTGGCGTGCACCCAAATGCTACGCTCTGATTGGTTGCCTCCCTCACACGTAATCTTTCTCACACGTACTGTTAGCCTACCTATTTAAATTAATTTTGAATTTAATTGTTCTGAATGTTTAATAAATACACTGTTAACATGCGCTCTTACCAATACACCTTTTAATTATTTATATGTTTAAAAAAAACGAAGACGCTACCCGCAATACAGTTTTGAAATGCGGAACTTGCCTACTAAAACATGAAGGCGCTACTTGCAATACACGTTTTAATTAATTATTTATGCAATAATGAAGGGGCAATTCTTTTTATATTATCTGTTTATAATTTGACATTCACTGTTAGTCTACCTATTTAAATTAACGTTTTATTTAATTTTTCTCAATATTTTGTTTAATACACTGTTAACATGCGCTCTTACCTTCATGTACTCATCTACGGCTTCCTTTAACATACATCGTTACCTACCTATACTTCCGTTAAAAATACCTAATAATTAGGTATCCTCAAATCCCTACTTAACACTCTAGACAACCCGCAATACACGTTTTATTTAAAAATAAGGGAACATATATAATAGGTGATGACGTCAGCTCCCGCACTTTAGTGTTACGTCACAGATTTCAAGGTCACGAGGAGTGTTTTTAAAAAAACTTCTTGCACAGAACAACTTCTTGCACAGAACAAGTTTTTTTTAAAAACACTCCTTGTGACCTTGAAATCTGTGACGTAATACTAAAGTGCGGGAGCTGACGTCATCACCTATTATATCTGTTCCTTAATTTTTAAATAAAACGTGTATTGCGGGTTGTCTAGAGTGATAAGTAGGGATTTGAGGATACCTAATTATTAGGTATATTTAACGGAAGTATAGGTAGGTAACGATGTATGATAAAGGAAGCCGTAGATGAGTACATGAAGGTAAGAGCGCATGTTAACACTGTATTAAACAAAATATTGAGAAAAATTAAATAAAACGTTAATTTAAATAGGTAGACTAACAGTGAATGTCAAATTATAAACAGATAATATAAAAAGAATTGCCCCTTCATTATTGCATAATTAATTAATTAAAAACGTGTATTACAAGTAGCACCTTCATGTTTTAGTAGGCAAGTTCCGCATTTCAAAACTGTATTGCGGGTAGCGTCTTCGTTTTTTTAAACATATAATTAATTAAAAGGTATATTGGTAAGAGCGCAAGTTAACAGTGTATTTATTAAACATTCAGAACAATTAAATTCAAAATTAATTTAAATAGGTAGGCTAACAGTACGTGTGAGAAAGTTTACGTGTGAGGGAGGCAACCAATCAGAGCGTAGCATTTGGGTGCACGTCAGACCGGTAACCGACGGGTGAAGAGCGTACGAAGGTAGCCGACAGTCGCCGGAAGTACATGTATAAAAAACCACCATCTTTTTACATTTTATATAGTATAACGGAGGAAAGGTTAGGTTAGGAGTGTATTTTGTATAGTATAAGAAGGGAAAGGCTGTCATCTTTGATCTGGTCACGTGACCGCTCTCGACCAATCAGAGGGCAGAACAGTGAGGATGATTCGCCCATATATTATCTACTAACAGGAAAACAGAAAAAAAGGAAAACAGAAAAACAGGAAAACAGAAAAACAGGAAAACAGAAAAACAGGAAAACAAAAAAAACAGAAAAACAGAAAAACAGAAAACAGAAAAACAGTAAAAATAGAAAAATAGAAAAACAGAAAAACAGGAAAACAGGAAAACAGGAAAACAGAAAAACAGAAAAACAGGAATACAGAAAAACAGAAAAACATAAAAACATAAAAACATAAAAACATAAAAACATAAAACATAAAAACATAAAAACATAAAAACATAAAAACAAAAAATAACCAGAGGGGATTCCGTAAGAAAATGGATGGGAGCACAAGAGTGCAGGAGGTAGCAAATAGAAGAAGAAGGTCAGCTTTAGCGTCAGAGACGCATTCACTTTCCGCAGCGGGGAATGGAATGCGCGTCAAAGTCTGTCCCATAGAGTATAGATTTACTATAGAGAAAATAATGCATTTTATATAGTATAACAAGGCTAATAGTGTATTTTATATAGTATAACAAGGGAATTTGGAGGGAAATGTGAGGTTAGGAAAAGTGAGGTTAGAAAATTTGGCGGGAAACATGGGCGCCGCCATCTTGGATGACGTCACAAAAAATGGACCAATCAGAGTATAGATTTACTATAGAGTATAAGAGAAAATAATGCATTTTATATAGTATAAAAAGGCTAATTGTGTATTTTATATAGTATAACAAGGGAATTTGGAGGGAAATGTGAGGTTAGGAAAAGTGAGGTTAGAAAATTTGGTGGGAAACATGGGTGCCGCCATCTTGGATGACGTCACAAAAAATGGACCAATCAGAGTATAGATTTACTATAGAGTATAAGAGAAAATAATGCATTTTCTATAGTATAACAAGGCTAATAGTGTATTTTATATAGTATAACAAGGGAATTTGTAGGAAATTTGGGAATTTTAGGGGAATTTAGGGGGTAAAATTCCCAACAGGTTGGCAGGACTGAGGGTCACCATCTTGGATCCGGCAGGTGGCTTCCCCACTCTCCGAAACAATCAATAACGTTTGGATCCAGCAGGTGGCCGCTGCCATCAAAATCAATCAAACTCAAATCAAAGTCAATCAAAATCAAATCAAAGCCCATTAAAAATCGATGAAGGTCAATCAATATCAAATCAAAGTCAATAAAAATCAAATCAAAGCACATTAAAAATCGATTAAGGTCAATCAAAATCAAATCAAAGTCAATCAAAATCAAATCAAAGCCCACTAAAAATCGATTAAGGTCAATCAAAATCAAATCAAAGTCAATCAAAATCAAATCACAGCCCATTATAAATCGATTAAGGTCAATCAAAATCAAATCAAAGTCAATCAAAATCAAATCACAGCCCATTAAAAATCGATTAAGGTCACGTGACCTTCTCCCAACCCCGACCTGCTCATGGGGCGAAAACTCCTCATGGGTCATCTTCGGAGCCCCATTTCCCCTCTACTACTCCAGAAATTGTTCTGTGCAAGAAGTTTTTTTAAAAACACTCCTCGTGACCTTGAAATCTGTGCCGTAACACTAAAGTGCGGGAGCTGACGTCATCACCTATTATATATGTCCCTAATTTTTAAATAAAACGTGTATTGCGGGTTGTCTAGAGTGTTAAGTAGGGATTTGAGGATACCTAATTATTAGGTATTTTTAACGGAAGTATAGTTAGGTAACGATGTATGTTAAAGGAAGCCGTAGATGAGTACATGAAGGTAAGAGCGCATGTTAACAGTGTATTAAACAAAATATTGAGAAAAATTAAATAAAACGTTAATTTAAATAGGTAGACTAACAGTGAATGTCAAATTATAAACAGATAATATAAAAAGAATTGCCCCTTCATTATTGCATAAATAATTAATTAAAACGTGTATTGCAAGTAGCGCCTTCATGTTTTAGTAGGCAAGTTCCGCATTTCAAAACTGTATTGCGGGTAGCGTCTTCGTTTTTTTAAAACATATAATTAATTAAAAGGTGTATTGGTAAGAGCGCATGTTAACAGTGTATTTATTAAACACTAGCTGAACCCGGCGGACGTTGTCTCGCCTTTCATTTTTCATTGACACACTAAAATAAAGCAATAAAAAGAATTATAGAAAAAACCATTATTTATTAAATGAGTGCAAGAGGGTAAACAATATTTTTGGTCTTCTTATTTGGTGAATAAATGTAAAGGTTTTTTGTATTGTGTGCTACACTCTCAAGGTGAAATGTAGAACTACAATAAATCAAAACATATACAGTACTGTTGTTGTGAGAACTTCAATCTGCTTATGGCATGTGAAACTACATTAAACCACACAGTCATATGTTTTTTGTAAACAATTCAGATTCTCCATTTGAATAACATGGGATCTTTAGGAGCCCGTGGGGCGGGACCCTGTGGACGGATCTGCATCAAACTTCACAGAAACCATCTCGGGAGTATACAGGACAACATCCTAAAGTTTCATGGCGATCGGTTGGATGGTTTGGCAGCGCATAAACTTCAAACATATATATATATATATATATATATATATATATATATATATATATATATATATATATATACAAACATCCTCTTTTATAAATATAGATTCAGAACAATTAAATTCAAAATTAATTTAAATAGGTAGGCTAATAGTACGTGTGAGAAAGATTACGTGTCAGAGAGGCAACCAATCAGAGCGTAGCATTTGGGTGCACGCCAGACCGGTAGCCGACGGGTGAAGAGCGTACGAAGGTAGCCGACAGTCGCCGGAAGTACATGTATAAAAGACCACCATCTTTTTACATTTTATATAGTATAACGGAGGAAAGGTTAGGTTAGGAGTGTATTTTATATAGTATAAGAAGGGAAAGGCTGTCATCTTTGATCTGGTCACGTGACCGCTCTCGACCAATCAGAGGGCAGAACAGTGAGGATGATTCGCCCATATATTATCTACTAACAGGAAAACAGAAAAAAAGGAAAACAGAAAAACAGGAAAACAGAAAAACAGAAAAACATGAAAACAGAAAACAGGAAAACAGAAAAACAGGAAAACAGGAAAACAGGAAAACAGGAAAACAGGAAAACAGTAAAACAGGAAAACAGGAAAACAGGAAAACAGGAAAACAGGAAAACAGGAAAACAGGAAAACAGGAAAACAGGAAAACAGGAAAACAGGAAAACAGGAAAACAGAAAAAACAGAAAACAGAAAAACAGAAAGCAGAAAGCAGAAAAACAGAAAAACAGAAAAACAGAAAAACAGAAAAACAGAAAAACAGAAAAACAGAAAAACAGAAAAACAGAAAAACAGAAAAACAGAAAAACAGAAAAACAGGAAAACAGGAAAACAGGAAAACAGAAAAACAGAAAAACAGAAAAACATAAAAACATAAAAACAAAAAATAACCAGCGGGGATTCAGTAAGAAGATGGATGGGAGCACAAGAGTGCAGGAGGTAGCAAATAGAAGAAGAAGGTCGGCTTTAGCGTCAGAGACGCATTCACTTTCCGCAGCGTGGAAAGGAATGCGCGTCTAAGTCTGTTCCATAGAGTATAGATTTACTATAGAGAAAATAATGCATTTTATATAGTATAACAAGGCTAATAGTGTATTTTATATAGTATAACAAGGGAATTTGGAGGGAAATGTGAGGTTAGGAAAAGTGAGGTTAGAAAACTTGGCAGGAAACATGGGCGCCGCCATCTTGGATGACGTCACAAAAATGGACCAATCAGAGTATAGATTTACTATAGAGTATAAGAGAAAATAATGCATTTTATATAGTATAACAAGACTAATAGTGTATTTTATATAGTATAACAAGGGAATTTGGAGGGAAATGTGAGGTTAGGAAAAGTGAGGTTAGAAAATTTGGCGGGAAACATGGGCGCCACCATCTTGGATGACGTCACAAAAAATGGACCAATCAGAGTATAGATTTACTATAGAGTATAAGAGAAAATAATGCATTTTCTATAGTATAACAAGGCTAATAGTGTATTTTATATAGTATAACAAGGGAATTTGGGGGAAATTTGGGAATTTTAGGGGTAAAATTCCCAACAGGTTGGCAGGACTGAGGGTCACCATCTTGGATCCGGCAGGTGGCTTCCCCACTCTCCGAAACAATCAATAACGTTTGGATCCGGCAGGTGGCCGCCGCCATCAAAATCAATCAAACTCAAATCATAGTCAATTAAAATCAAATCAAATTCAATCAAAATCAAATCAAAGCCCATTAAAAATCGATTAAGGTCAATCAAAATCAAATTAACGGCAATCAAAATCAAATCAAAGCCCATTAAAAATCGATTAAGGTTAATCAAAATCAAATCAAAGTCAATCAAAATCAAATCAAAGCCCATTAAACATCGATTAAGGTCAATCAAAATCAAATCAAAGTCAATCAAAATCAAATCAAAGCCCATTAAAAATTAATTAAGGTCAATCAAAATCAAATCAAAGTCAACCAAAATCAAATCATAGCCCATTAAAATCGATTAAGGTCACGTGACCTTCCCTAACCCCCGACCTGCTCATAGGACGAAAACTCCTCATGTGACGTCGTTGTATCCCCATTTCCCCTCTACTTCTTTTAAATTACACGTTGAGACCTGCATCACTGATTCTATTTATGTTAGCTTATTTCTTCCTAAAAGTACGCAGGGGGATACTCTATAACTATGTGATCAATTGTTTGAATGGACTCCCCATAACCACATGGATATAGTGTCAATCCCTATTTTGATTTCCTCATTTTTAATTAAATTTACTCACGCTAGTTCAACGCGATTCAACAGTGTCCATTTCCTACGAGGGATTTTCATCCTACCTACGGGTATCAACTGATCGTTTATAAGCAATTTACTTCGTTCATAAAAACTTTCCCAAGCTATGGTCCAGTTAGTATTGGGTGAACAATTCAATCCGCCTAACTCGAAAGCAGTAGGTAAAGGTCGGTTTAGAGATTTTAGCTGAATATTCTAACGTCGGAGATCCAGTGTAATGGGAAGGTGCGAGGTATTCAAGATCTTATTGACTTCTTTAAGTAGTGCTTCCTGACGTCTTGAATCGTTGGAGGAGCTATACTGCACACCAATGAGAGCCAAAGAAGTGAAGTTACAATGATAGTGCCACTAATCGTTCTCATAGCCTTATTAAACGTTAGACATAATTACTTTAGTATGTGTGATATTTGGCCTTACGGGAGCAATGTATTCAGCAGCTGAATAAACCAGCGACAAAGTAGTTGTATGTTGGCTGCCTAAGTTGTTCCAACAATATGATGTGATACATTTGCCTTGGTTTTAATTTTGGCTGCCGTGTTTTTAAAGATGGATTTTAAAGGTCAACATTGATCATACGTTACTCCCAGGCCCTTTGGATATTCATTGTGGCGTGGCTTTATACCATTTAGAAAGAATCTTAATGTTCGAACAGCTAGTCGGTTACCTAGGTACAAGTAGGCACGGTTTTTTTAAGAGTTGGGATTTAGCTTCCAGGTTCCTGGGGGGTGATGTTCGCGTCCACAGCAAATCTTTAAAGCTGTACGCATCACCTGGATAGTTCTAATCGAGCAACAAACATAGTAGCTGGACCGCTAAGTATTAGCAATATGTTAGCATGGTGACCAAACATTAGCCATCAATTAAAATAATCAATAATAAAACATTTCCTAATTTCTGCAGCAATATTAACAATATTTTTAGAGATTGTTCATAGATAATAGGGTCAACACTAGTTATAGACTAGTTTAAAACTTAATATAAACATAAATATATACAAGAATGTAACATCATGAAAGTGCCTGAAGACCATCTTCTACAGTATTATAAAATCCCTCTCTCTAAAATACTCGGGTTGGAGTGGAATGCTCCTGGAGCGACTATTGATTGAAGGTGTGGGGTGATGGATTCCTAGTACTCAATTGTCTTGTCAGGCTGTTCCATTCATATATTACCCATCAGAGTAAAGTATTTAGCAGTCATTAAAAGTTATATTTTGATTCATTTCGTTTTTATTTCGAGTATTTATGTCTAATAGATGGATTAAAACTTATTATATGGCAATAACAAAAATAAAATTACAAACCTACGTTTATATTTATGTTTTGTTTGTGCAATAAAATTAGATATTAAAATTGTTTAATAATGTAACAGGGTGCACAATGTTTTTTATTGTGATTTTATTTTATTAACTAATATAGGTTATATAAATGTATTCATTTTGATGAATCATATTCTTATGTAACTTACTTGCGATGAAAATAAGTAAAAATGCTATAATCTATAAATTTTTAAAAATTAAGTAACTATAATAGTTTGTAAATTATTTAAAATAATGTTAAATTATAGTCGTGAAATTAATTGCTCCTTAAGAAAATTATATGGAAGAACTGTTATTTACGATTGGTTTAGTAAGTATAGTTTTATATCTCTGTTACTAATTCTACAACTATTTTGCTACATTTGATTACTGTTCAACAGTTTTCATTTGACAATAGTCTTATAGGACTAATTCAATGTAAGAGAAACGTAACCTCTTCATTACACATCGATGTGCTTCTACTCTACGTAATAATCTCTAGAGCGTGTATATTTGAGCCACCCCAGGACAATTAACAAGACAAAGACTATAAAGGCCATGATATAATTAATATAAGTACAATTAGTTAAATGTCTATGTCGAGTCTTAAAGTAAAATATGATGAGTAAATCTTTTTTACTAAGACGTTAGTTAATAAGTTAGGATGATTGTATACATGCCTATAACTTAATTGAAAAAGGAATAACAACTTAAATAAAAAAAAAAAAAAATTAGCAATTGTTAGCACATATGAAATACAGAGTGCTCTTTCATGTATGTTCAATGTAATACCTTAAGGGTATTTGTTGTGCAGTAGTTGTGATGCTGAAGTTGTGTGTTGTTCTCAAGTGAGAGTGATACAGTTAGTAATACATCCTTCCCACCCGAACATATTTACAGTTTTGTGGCTTACGTTTGACTAATAAATTTGCATTTTATTCATTGTTGAAGTCCACATGTGGACATATATACTTAAAACAACGCACTAACCTATTTTATATATATTAACAACCAATTTAAGTAGTATTTTGCAAACTAAACACAAACAATATTGATACTAAAAGATATACTGTTCATAAATATAAAGGAGATTAGCAATTTTACCATATAAGAAAATCATTACATTATTTATTAGGTTATTTTAGTAAGTATGGCTAGTGACACATACATTATAATAAAATGATAAATGTCGAAAAAGTGTTTATAAATTTAAAATTCCACGGGATAGTATTGTAACCTTAGATGTAATTGCAACTTTTAACAGAACAGGAAAAAGTGTTGTATAAAAGAAGCTCTGGATGACAAAGTTGTTCACCTCACTTAAATTTGAGTTTATCGCTCCTAAAGACGTTTAAATTAGAGGCTGTGCTTGCTACCTTCCACCCTTTATGCAATCTTTTCCCCAGTGGTTGTGAATTTTTGAATGCCTCGGTACTTAATTAGAAATATATATAAGCAGTTCAAGAAGTACTATCTGTAAATAAAATTATAAATAATGTTAATAAAACGATACGAACAGTTTAATTAAAAATAAATAACCTATAAACACATGCCAGTTTAAAATTTCTTTTTAGCTACTTGGAAAAATCGTGACTTTCTTGCACGATAATTGAAGTTGAATTTGCTTTTATTTTTATTCGAAAATTTTAAAATAATTCCAACGACTTTTATATAAGAACTTAGATAAGAGTTTTCACTTAAAATGTCCTTGTACAGTTTCATTATAATAATTACTATTTCATTTTAATCAAAACACTATCAGGGTAAGTCGTATAAATCAAACAACAATTTATTATAAGATATATTTTAAATATATTTAACAGATAAACCACTAGAGTAATATTTTTAAAGATAGTAAAAGTCTTATTAAAACATACTACTAATAATTTCCTTTACAAATGATCATATTTACACTATTTATAAATTTGTAATAAATTATTCTTATACTTAATTTGTAAGATTATAATAATTATACTATTAGTAAACAACTACCTATGACATCAATTATTAAATGTAAAAAGTAGAATATGCTTTATTTATATAATCAGTGAATTTAAAACTGATCATATAAACAGGTTTATCTAAAAAATATATTAATTTAATAAAATCCTTGTTCTTTTGAATTGGAACGTAAAATTATATTGTTTTACTCGACATTTTAATTACATAAAATTAATAATATTTATATTCTGCTATTTACATTTATGTTAAGTTGACATTTCAGAGTACCTTTGACACATATTCTTGAAATATTAGCAAAACAGATGATAGTAAATAGCTTAGTATGATAGACATTATTAAACATTATAGTGATAATACTATGGATTTGTCAAGTACTTGGTTCCTATGTGTATTTCAAGAAAATTATTTGTATTGTAAAATAGAACATTATAATTAGATATATATATAACTAAAAAGGCTTGCAAGATAAAAATGATTATTATCTTATCAAATAAAATATTATATATATATATATATATATATATATATATATATATATATATATATATATATATATAGCTTCTTAGAAAACCGAGTTCTCAATTGAACAAAACCACTGACTGTTTACTAGGCTCTGGACGGAATTGATATTGATGGCTACGTTTCTCTCACAGAGAAATATAACGATTGCATAACGCACTACGTGAGAATCAAACGTGTTTACTGGTTTCACGTATATCGTATGGCCTTAATAGGCTAGCCATTAAATTAGTAAAAGATTTGAAATTTAAACCGACACAAAAAATATTAAAACAAAAGTATCTACAGTACAAAGTACTGCTATCTGAGTGTTTAAATATTTATCTCCCGTCACAGGGCTAAATCAAAGTTTCTTAATCATTCAACTTCTGCTTTTCCGATCGAATTAGGACTGTCTAAATCCTCGCTGAAAATAAGGTGACGGGCACTCATTAACTAAGGGATCCATAGTTTGAACTTTTAATCCACAATCACACGACTGATCATTTGCAATTTCCCATTTAAAATTCCAGTAGTTGTATCCTACCACAACCATGCAAAAGCGAATCAATATAATCCATTACTTACGAGGAAGGATCATTACAACGATGATGATTCCCTCTGTTCTTTTGTGAATGCCTCTGGTCTGAAAAAGGTGAGCGTGGTTCACTGAAATCGATCACTATAATATTTGTGAATTTTTTTTATATTGTAATATATTTTGTGTTGTGTGACTTTTTACTTGTATTGTAAATGTACTAACACGTCTTATGCTAATTGAAAAAAGTATTTTGTTAAGTTTATGTGAGTATACAAATATTTACTGGATATATTTATTTTATATCCAAAATATATAAAGTATATTTGTTACACTCATATAATGAAGTAAATTACTATACTGGTTTAGATATGTTAAGGAAGGAAGTAATGATTGTATGTTAATTTACAATTAATTGATCCATTCTTGAAGGCGTTTTTATTAGAAGTAATTATGATTTGATGGTATGGAAGGACACACATTTTCCAGTACTATTCATTTTTATTTTTTAAAGCCTTTAAGATAAAACGTTTCGTCTTTTTGCACTGCACTATCTACTGTGTGTGTATGTAAGAGAATTAATTAATTTCTCATAACATTATTTAAAAGTCTTTGGTTGTTAAAATTTCATATTGGAAATAATATATATTTACAATAGTTAAGCAATAGTTTAGCAATTCATCTCATCAATGATCTATGTTATATAATGAGAAAATTTATTCGAAACAAAGTAAATATATTATATTTCAACCAGTTGTTAAACATCCCAGAGAGACATTTGTAAAAGAATGTAACTGCATACAATAAACAGTAATGTAGCTGACCAGTATATATTGTGAACGTGCTGCTGTGAAGCGTGGACTCAGGTGGTGGGATTTTACCAGTCAGTTTTGGCATCAGTTTATCGACAGGGAATAAAGAATAAATCTTAACGTTGATTTGTACTTAGGTAGGATTTTCATTGTGTTCATATTTATGGATTTAATGTCAATTAATCAATTGAGTTTTTTATATTATCACATTTTATAATTTAATATTAATATTGTACAGATTTTCAATAATCAAATTCCTAATGACATAATTATTAATTAATTTGCTTGACTAGATAATTAATAGTGCTTAACATAAAAATATTATAAGCATGGTTTTGTGGTTGTCTTTGTTTTACTAATTTGTTTGAAGAATTGCATTACAAGATTTGTTTAGTTTTAAGTAATAAAACAATAAAATGATTTAGTAGTAAGCTTTTAAGAAACACGAATTATTTTGAAAATGGCCATGATTATACAATATTAGCAGTGTTTAATTTAAAATAATGTTTGATTCAATGTATTGTAACCTATTACACTATTGATTTTCCTAGGCAATATTAAACTCATACAAAGCGAATTAATTCATATCTAGCACGAATGGGAATGCAAGAGCTAATAGTATTGCAATATCAAATTCCAGGCTACGGGCACGTGATGGTATTTAGTTAACAATAATACTATATCACTAACAAATTCTAGGTCTTCGGGGTTCGACCGCATCACTGGGTTATGTACAAACATTGCCGACGTTTCGGCCGCATTAGAGTAATCCATCCTCAGGGCGAGACGATCACTGTATCACCGAACTTGACTCTGTGATACGATCACAGTATCACAGAGTCGTTCTGTGATACAGTGATCGTCTCGCCCTGAGAATGGCTTACTCTAATGCGGCCGACACGTCAGCAATGTTTATATATAGCCCAGTGACGTGGTCGAACCCCGAAGACCTAGAATTTGTTTGTGATAGTGATGACCGTGGAAGCCTATCCTTGAAGAATAATGCTTTATATTACAATGAACAAGTATTACGTTACATAAAATTTATTATAATTCAATCAAATAGACAGTAAAACATCAATATTTTGTAATGCAACAAATTGTAATAAAATTGCTGTTATATGTAATTGATATGTACAGTTACATTTTATATACTTAACTGTTAAGATACTAATTTAATTATATAATTTGAAGAAGGTATTTGCCACTAGGATATAGTTAGACATACAGGTACTTGTTACGCGTAATTATGTGTTTATTACACAAATGGCAATGTTAATAGGTCAACATTTGATTGTCATCCCTAGCTATACCCTCTTATGTTTGTACTTGAGGAATACAGTTAAATCATATTATTTTCGGTGATAATCCCAGTTATACTAAATGCTTCATAACCCCACAACATTAGAAAGAGAAACTGAATATATATACAGGGTGTTCAGTAAAAATGGTATTTTTTCATTAGAAGGTATGTCCTAAAATCGTTAGTTTTCCATCTATCTGTCTTTATGTGTTTTTTTACATACAAATTCATAACTTTGCATCCATTGAAGTTACATCGTGAACCTTCATTATTATACTACTCTATAGTAGTTCTATTTATAGAAAAAATATAAAAAATAAATCTTCACCCGTTTCAAAATGGCGGACGTTTATTTTTTCCTAGCTAAAATATCTAAACGCTGACTCAATTTAAAAACAAAATGCAAGAATATTGGTTGTTAGTAAATATTATTATAATATTCACAGTAATTGTTTCGATAAAAATGAACAAGAAACAGCTGAGGTATGCTGGAAAACGTTAAACAATTTACTGATTACTAATAAATTACTAATTGATTGTTGATAGCTGGTTTAAATATATGCCTTTGATGTAACGTCAGTATTGGAATACTTATTTGCTAAAAAAATAATAAAAATAATCCATTCATATTAGATTATGCCCTTGAATATATGCTTGCGTTAGGTTAAAATTAATTTTAGTAAATATGTTGACAGTTTTTATTTTTTAACTGCTATCATGATAAGTGTAGAAGAGTGGAATAGAGACAAATGTTTTCAAAAGTTCATAACTAAGGACTCTTCTATCTGAAACTGCTTTGTCAAGAACTTAGTATTTCACAAGGGAGCATTTACTCTAATAGAATACGTAAGGAAGGAAAATCCAATGCCTTTTGAGTTCAGTAATCTATTTAATCATGCCAAAATTACCTTACCATCCAATCAGTTAAGCACAACTGAAAATGTAAATTTACTTGCTGTATGTACATTAAACTAGTTGGAATATCAGAACACAAAGCCAAAAATGTATTTATTTGTATAATTCAAACATCGACGGAATTTTACATTCTTAATAATAATAATAATATATGATACAAAAATGTTTTAAGCAGCTTATATAGTTATATATTATTAAAATTAATAATGTCTAAAGGATTTTATATATTATTAAATACTCAAAAGATAAATTATTTAATATTAATTTACAGCCTCAAAATTCTTTAATAAAGTAGAAATAATGACTGAAATCATGAATATTTGAGATATTAGTAATAATAAATATGTTTAAACTAATATATTTACTAAAATTCATTAACATAAGATAGTTCAATACAAAATATTTCCTAACATGACTAACAAACCTAAAAACAGGTTCAGTCAATTTGGAATATATAGTTAAAAATGGAATCTACTAATTTATTGTTCTACTTATTTCACGTGTAATAATATTCTTCTGTCAAAACATTTAGCCCTAAATTCAAACTTTAAGTATGTAAATTAAGTCAGTCAAACTATGTGTAGTCCATCTACCAAACATTTTAGTAAATTTATTACGTCTCAAAAACTATTTTATTCTTTAAAATAATGTTTAAGTTTCATTTTTAAATGCTCTTGCATTTAATTATTATTTCCCGAATAGTAATACAGGTTGTTCAGTAAAACTGTTTCAATAATTTGGGATGTTAAAATACACAACAATGAGCTTCTTATAAAGGTTTTCCAAACACTTTTAGTTTTCCGTCTACCTGCCTTTGTGTTTTTTTACATACAAGTTCATAACTTTGCATCCACTGAAGGTACAACAGTGAAACTTCACAATTGTGCTAATCTATAGTAGTTCTATTTATAAAAAAAATATAAAAATAAATCTTCACCCGTTTCAAAATGGGGGACGTTTAATTTTTCCTAACCGAAGTATCTAAACACTGATTAAATTAACAAACAAAATGAAAGAATATTGGCTAATAATTAAATCTTATCATAATATTAATAGTAATTGTTTTGACAAAAATAAACAATAGCAAATAAACAAAAATAAAAATAGCAAGTTCATTTTACCCGTATGCCTTGACATTAAAAATGCTTTCCATGTGATGTATATTAATTTAACAATAAAGAAGATTAGTTTTTACAAATAGGATACAAACTTTCAAAATGAAAAATGTTTCTATTGATTGATTAGAGTTAAGAAATAAAGCCCAAGGATTGGTGCAGGTTCCTGTATTCTTTTATGATATCTTACAAAAAATATATAATTAATTTAGATTGAATTTTATTTTTAATATGCATTTTAAAAACAAAAAAAGGTCTGCCAATGAGTAATTAAATATACAAACCTATAATTGTTTTAATGATTTTATAATGAAAAGATCCTGAATTTCTTGATAAATTTATGTGTAAATTTAAACTTTGTTTCTTTCCCATTGATCTATTTACGATTGTGATTATCATGAGAAACATTATCATTACTTCTGTTAAATATATAGGTTTGCGTTATTATCATAAAGGTTTGAAAAACAACTTTTCCTTTAATCATGATAGAAGTTAAGTATGCCAAGCAATATATATATATATATATATATATATATATATATATATATATATATATATATATATATATATATGTATATATAAATATATTTGAAATTATTGAACACTTAATTTTTGTCTGCATCCTAAGCTGTTTCAATTTAAACTTGAATGATGTTCATTTTTTAATCAGTTGTGCAGTTTTCCAAATCCATGGATGCTCGTTTAGTAACCATTTAACAACATAATTATCAAAATAAACTGTAATCTCGTAATTATAGTCATTTTAAAAGAATATCAAACACCAAAATAATTGAAGCAGCATGGCGACTGGGTAAAATAGGTATGGGTATTTTAACCTAATTTATAGTTTATAATACCAGTATTTTATAACTCTACAATTAATATATTTCACTCATATGTAACATGCCCCACTTCCACAACATTGGATAGTTTTCCAAATATAACTTCTAGTGCAAACAATACTCATTTTGAAAGGTTTATTTTTTACATATTATTTTTACAGTGATAGTCAGCTCATAATATAGACTTAAACAATTAAAAATATATAGCTTACAATTCAGATTGATATTCATGTACCAATATTAAAAAAAACCAATAATTTAAAACAACAACAACAACGTAATGAAGCAATAATAATAAAAACAATTGCTAGGCCTTTAATTTGTGTTTCAAATATATTTCAATGGTATATATATCAACAGAAATAACAGTGCATTCTATAAATATATTACCACTTGACGTAATGTTTTAACTCTGTCCCTGGAAATATCCAGTGGGTAAATTGCTTTTGAGAACGGGCCACTTAAAGAGGCTTCATTTTGAGGATGCAATCTCTCCAGGGTCTGAGTGGAAGGTCAGCTCCATTGTAATCTGTCGTACTCCAATCATCTGCCACAAAGCTGGTGCCGGACAATGGCAAGGAAGACAGGCTGTAGAAATGAACTTCATCCCGAAGGGGTTTTTACAGGTTCTTTTGTAAAAACCCTTTCCATTCAGCTGAAACTGTCTTATTCAATACCGATAGGTTTTAATAATAATAAATAAATAATAAAGACCAAATTGGTAGAAAGTAAAATGTCTTTTACGATTTCAACTTTAAATATCCATTGCTATCGTTTGTATGTGTTACGTTCAGAATAAATATAGTAAGATACAATTCACAAATCTGGTTCTAGCAATAAAAACTATTCAGATAATACATTTAGCAAGCCATATCCATACATTTTTCAAACCATAAATTGGAAGCATTCGTAAATTTTACGACACGCCCAAAATAAATTGCCATAAATACGTCACTTTTGGTTTGACGGGCTTTTCCAGATAGGTAATCCTTCCTCCACTTTGCTCAAGGTTACTCCTGTATACTTCCCGTCTTCTACGTATATTTTACTGGACATAATGGGTTAACTGTAAAATATAAGAATGTAAAACTGTAAAAACCTAATTTTTACCACCTTTTTTTATATGGGTTAACAAATGCTTTTTGACGTCTTTGCAAATATAAAAATAATTATACTGATACACGGATTTTTTTACATATACATCTTCTTTGAGCTTTAGATTTGTTTTGGTATTGTGGATCAAATCACTACTTCCTGGCTTTTAAAATAAATTTGTTGCAATGTTTGGCTGCCTGTCTTACAGTGTTCATTGTTGGAAATAGAATAAACCAAAATTACTGAAAACAAGAACTGTAATACTGTTGGCAATTAACATTACAGTTTATTAACTGTTACGAAATTAATTAATTATAATGTTAAGTTTTTTCTCAATCCCTGACAAAATTTTAAAACAATCAACTAAAACATCGTAATACTTATAAATACTTGCTGATAGTGTGACACTTAATAGTCTTGCCATTCTAGGGTTAATGTCTGATATACATTCTCTTATTGTTGATAAAATACTTTATATTCCTTGCATGTATTTATACATTTGTTTTAAACATAAAAAAGTTCAATTCCTTAAAGAAAAGTTATGATCAAAATTATTATACCCTTCGAAGTTGAATATACCGGGTGGTTTTTAATGCAGTTCCCACCACCTATTTTTCTTCATTGTACATGAAAAGGGATTTTTAACCACGCCAATCTTTTAACCAAACCTAGTAGCTGGACCGCCAAGTATTAGTAATCTGTTAGCATGGTGACCAAACATTAGCCATCAATTAAAATAATTAATAATAAAACATTTCCTAATTTCTGCAGCAATATACAACCTTTCCCCAAGGTGGTATGCAAATATCCGGATGCTCAGTGGAGAAGGGGGTGGTTCTGGAAAAAGGGTCTTGAGGATAGAGGGAACGATCAGACTTTCTTAAGTTCTTAAGTTTGCTCGGTGAGAGATAGGGCGCCACCTTGTTGTAGGCTAGTATAATGTGCAGGGCTCAACAAGGAACATGACTCCTGCTCCCAAAAGAAAATACTGACCTGGCTCCCTACTACCATATACAAGATAAATTTTCAACCCAGGCCTTTGGATTTCAATGGTTAGATTGAACCTACTCAAGATAAAATGTTTATAATACAAAAATTTCACCTGTTTACCTTCTACTCAATTACATCTAGATAGGTAATGAAAAAAAAAATCAGAACACACAAGTTTAAGCTTTATAAATGAATATCTTTAATTTAAGAGAAAATCAATTATGTTGTACACACACAAAAAATACAACGAGTTTGTAGAATTAATCTTGGAGCGCTCCACTGCCTTAAAAATCAGAAATAGGCTCACTAACCATCAAATTAACAATTAAACACAAATAAATAACTAAAGACAAGACTAAGTTTTACAACAATAACATATACTTTTGGACTATTAAGTAGCCTAAAAGACAAAAGCTATGTTTAATTTTACATAATAACATAACATAACATAAAGGGCGCAGGGCCGTTAACTGGAGGCAGATCCAAAGTTCCAAAGGTCACTAACCATCAGGAGGCCATGTAAGTTAAATCAACTGTTTACTCACCCAATAGGAGTTACCACACATACACCCAGTCCAAACCATGACAGGAAATAGTCGTGGCACAGCACGACGCGAGCGGATCCCAAAAAGCCCCACAAGAAGTTATTTCGTCTGGTGAATGCCAGTAAACACAGGTTACAGTATCTTTGTGATCTGCTTCTTTTGCAAATTATATCTCTAATCGCATTTCACTATTTCTTAAAATGTTCTGGTGTCATGAAATAGTTCAAACAACTAAAATTTTAACAGAAGTAACTCTCTAATGGAAATTGTACCAATCCTCTTGTTTACTCAAACATCAATAATCCCCTACGTTTCCATGGCAACCTAAACAGCTGACTTTAAGAACCATACATTTCAAGTGCTAACAAGTCACTCTAAAATTCAAAGTATTTTAATGTAATTGAATTTAAAGTATTTAAAACATTTAACACATAAACAAAACAGATAAGACTTTACATATTATTTATAGATATTTGAGTATTTAAAACATTTAACACATATAACAAAACAGATAAGACTTTAAAAATTATTTTACAAAATGATTTTTATGAACAAATATATATAGTTATAGTTTCTCTCAATAATTCTATCAATTTAATTTCCAAAGGCGTAGGTTTAAGTAATCTATACGTTTTTATAGTTTTTTTTTTTTTTTGATTTTGATGTTAATATTGAATTAAATTATGTCAGACAAAACCAGAGCAAAAAAAATATGGTAGTAGTTCACCTTGGCCTTTTTGAATTTTGGCTCCAAATTCAAACACCACTGTAGACTGTAAAATTTCACACGTCACAAACACCCCCTTGCCTCTAGAAAATTTCACAAATTTTCTTCACTGGATGAATTTCTTGAAATCGGCCACATGCCAGTTCCCAATACGTTTGCCTTCCAAATCAGCCAGGGTGTAAACCAAAGGGGAAACTTTCTCCGCCACAACAAACGGTCCTACATACTTAGGTGCTAGTTTTGCTGCAAAATACTGCGCTGCGTCTGACTGTGGATAATTCCTCTTCAAAACGACATCTCCTATTTTGTACTGCACCGGTCTTCTGCGAAGATTGTAGCGACGGGCATTCTTCCCATGAGCGTCCTTCAGCCTATCCGCAACCTCTTGATAGATGTTTCTCAGCTCTTTTAGTTTGTCACCATATCGCCTTGAATCCTCCGGAGAAGGTACACTAGAACCATCGTCCGGAACCTCAAATCCTGCACCAGCAGTGGCAAGTTGTTCTCGCCCGAAGTTCAGGAAGGCTGGTGAATACTGAGTAGTCTCATGATACGCTGTACGTAGTGCAAAGCCTATCTTGGGTATGTACCTATCCCATTCTCGGTGATTATCCTTCACGTACGCCCTCAACATTGTGACAATATCACGATTGACTCTCTCTGCGGGGTTGGCTTGGGGATGACAACTAGCATTTAGAAGGATTCTGATGTTATACTGCTTCGCAAGGTTAGTCACCGGCCCACCAGTAAATTCGGAGCCATTATCACAGATGATATAGGCGGGAATACCATACACCATGAATATATCGTCCTCTACATGCTGGGATACCAACTTGGCTGTTGCAGCTCGTAAGGTACATAAAACGGAATACTTTGTGAATGTGTCCGTAATGACCAACAGATATTTGAAGCCCTTCAAGGACCGAGGCAAAGGTCCTATTAAGTCAGCAGCTATCATTTGCCAAGGTGCATTAACGCCACGTCTGTTCCCCATCAGGCCAGCAGGAAGTTGTTGGTCGTATTTAATACGCTGACACACATTACAACGAGAAACATATGTAGCCACATCTTTCCGCATTTTCGGCCAGTAGTAGCGTTGCTGGATGCGTTTGTACGTTTTCAGGACGCCTTGGTGACCAGCAGTTGGCTCATCATGACACTCTGCCAGAGTTGATGGACGAAGATCTTTGGGAATAACTAATCTCCAGTTATTGTTTTCAAGCGTAGGTTCCATAGTATGCACGTTCTTCCAAAGTTTTCCTTCTTCAATTCGCCATTGACTGTAATGCTCTGGGTGTTTAGAAACTTTCTGGATCATGCCCATGTACCAACGATCCTTAGTTTCAATGGGTATGTTCATGACATCACAGTGAATTGGCTCTTCCGTATGGAGTTCAGGTGGAGTTGTCCGTGATAGTAGATCTGGTACTGCGTTGTCTTGGCCCTTCCTGTGAACTAGGTGGATGTCATACGGTTGAAGTCTGAGAGCCCACCGTGCCAAACGTCCCGTTGGATCCTTCAGATTGTTTAACCAGAGCAGACTGTAGTGGTCAGTTACCACAGTGAACCTCGTACCTTCTACGTATGGTCTAAACTTTTCCACAGCCCATATTACTGCCAGGCACTCCCTTTCAGTGGCTGAATATTTTTGTTCTTGGCGGGTCAACGTGCGGCTAGCATATGCTACAACTCCTTCACCTTGCTCATATTCTTGACTGAGTACCGCACCTATACCAACACCAGAGGCATCGCACGAAATTGTGAAGGGTTTTGTGAAATCGGGGCATGACAGGATCGGAGCTGTTATAAGACAAGACTTTATGTCATGGAACGCCTTTTCTGCTTCTTGTGTCCATTCAAACTTGGTTCGCCGTTTGAGGAGTGATGTTAGAGGGTGCATCCTAGGAGCAAAGTTGGAGATAAACCGTCGGTACCAGGACGCCATGCCAGTAAATTGTCTCACTTCCTTTTGATTGCGAGGGATCGGAATGTCCACAATTGCCTTGATCTTATCTGGATCAACACGCAATCCATCGCCACTGACGAGGTAACCTAAGTACTTAGAGTTCCTGTCGGCAAAACTTGCACTTTTCCTTATTGAGGGTAAGTTTGGCCGAACGAATTCTTCTAAATATTTCTGCCAATACCTTTAGGTGCGCATCAAAAGTAGACGTTACTACAATTATATCGTCTAGATATACGAATACATTTGGTTCCAGGTCAGGTCCTAACACGGTGTCTACAAAACGTTGCCAGGTAGCAGGAGCACCACAGAGACCAAACGGCATAGTTACGAACTGAAAAAGACCACGGCCTGGAATAGCAAAAGCCGTCTTCTCCTTACTGCTCTCCTCCAGTTCGATTTGCCAATAGGCACTTTTAATATCGAGGCTTGACAAAAAACGAGCGTCCCTAAGTCTGTCTAGGATAGTGGTTACTTGAGGCAGTGGATACGCATCCTTCCGGCTCACAGCGTTCACAGCCCTAAAATCCACCACAAACCTCTTACTGCCATCGGGCTTATCAAGCAACATTATAGGTGATGACCAAGCACTTTGAGATGGTTCCACGACACCCAGTTGTAACATGCGATCCAACTCTTCATTTATAAGTTGCTGACGGGCGGGTGATACATTGTAGTATCTTTGCTTAATTGGTGATGCGTCTCCGGTATCTATGATGTGCTTGACACGGTCTGTCCTGCCCAACGTAGATGGTTCGTCTTTGAAGTGTTCTTCTAGTAGATCTTGTAGTCTTCCTCGCTCTCCAGGGGTCAGGTTGTCTTCAGAAGTAATACCCTCGATAGCACTGCAAAGTAAGGGAGTTTTCTTGGAAGCAAAATCCCATTTTCGGTTACGCAGGTCGGCTACTATGTGCATGCACTCCCAAAAGTCGATACCCAGTATCAAGGATTGTTGCAACGAT
Organism: Stictocephala bisonia; assembly: GCA_035578905.1. NCBI lineage: Eukaryota > Metazoa > Arthropoda > Insecta > Hemiptera > Membracidae > Stictocephala > Stictocephala bisonia. The sequence goes on along the minus strand of JAQJVL010000582.1, from coordinate 470,373 downwards.
GGGACAACACAAACACTCAATTGTTCCGTTCTCCCCTGCAAAGTTATGGGTAATTCTACAAAGCCCTTGACTGCATGCCTATTTGAGTCTGCAGTTTCTACAACACGGTCAGGAGCATTCTTAAGGCGGGTAGGAAATTGTTTCAAGATCCATAATCCCTTTTCTCCAAGAAAGGTTTGGGAAGCACCCGAATCTAGAAGTGCTGTAATCTCTCTACCAAACACTCTAACCTTTAAATACGGCCTAGGGTCGGACTGGAAAGTATGTAAAACGTAGCTGACAGTCGGGATGTCCTTGCTATCCTGGGAGGTAGTTGTATCTACTGGGTTTCTGACTTCCAGCGTTGTCCATTTGTTTGGATTACAGCTGGTGCAGTCTCGTTTCAAGGTATTGTCCTTGCCACAGCCAAAGCAAAACTTCTTCTTAACCTTGCGACAAAATCGAAAGCGATGACCCTTCTCTCCACAGTTCCAGCAAGACAAATATCTACGTTCTTGTAAGGGAACTCCCTGGATATCAGCCACTCGTCCCTGGGTCAATCCTCTGCGTCGACTTGTATCATGGTAGGCAAGGTCTGGTTCCAGCGTTGTCTCAGTCCTTTGAGACCGTAATCTAGTCATGCTAAGCCAGCCAGCCTCTGCTCGACGTCCCATGGGTCGAAGTTGGTCTAGTGTTTGGATACTGAATAGAGACAATCTATCTTGCAATTGAGGGTGAAGGTTGCTGTAGATTTGAGCCAGTCTAGTTGTCTCGGGAACAGAGACAGCAAGCCTCCCGTACAAACCTTCCATCGCAGATATATAGAGATCTAGGGGCTCATTGTCTCCTTGCACTCTATTAAATATCTCCTGTTGGAGTCGTAGATCGTAATCAGCAGGTTGAAAAACTTCACGTAGCTCTCTCGTAAGTTGATGCCAAGACTGTATTCTAGTAGCCGCTGCACGATACCAGACCAATGCTGGACCAGCGAAGAGGTCGACTGCCGACTCGTAAAGCTCTTGGTAGGTTACTCCTCGCGCTCGACGGAGCTCCTCTACCCTCTCCAAGAAGGCTGCAATGCTAGCACCAGAGTTGTCAAATTTCAAACCCCACTTGTAAACGGGTACGTATCTTGGACGACAGCTCTCTCTGTTCTCTTCAGAATACCGCTGATCATCTCTCCGTTGGATGTCTTCAGGAACCTTCGCTACCAGGGAATTGTTTTGCTGCTTCTTCAAGTCTTCTTTTAGCCTCCATTCTTCAATTTTCCATTTCTCTTCCTGCTGTCGTCTCTCTTCTTGCAATCTTCTCTCCCATTGTAGCTGTATCTCTTCATGACGTTGTCTTTCTTCTCTAATCCTTCTTCCTTCTTCTTCTATTCTTTCCTTATCATTCAAAAAGGTAATGCGTGGCAGTTCTAGAGTTTTTGTTTGGTCCACGAGAGAATCCTTCCGTTGATTAGTAGCTGGCCGAGGTTTACCATCACCAACCGATGAATTATCGTCGTCATAAGTATCTATCCTAGCAGTCGACTTGGGTGTGTCCTTGAAAGAGTCCAATAATTCCTTGCACCTGCCAAATAAGCTTTCTTTGGTCTGCTCACTATCATCATCTACCGTCGCACCAACCTGAATCCTATCAGCTCGGAGATATAAGTGCCACAGGCGTGCAACAATACGATGAAACTCATTATCGTTGTAATTTCCCTCATAGTCGCTAACTAGTGCTGACAAATATTGATACTTTTCCTCACACTCCTCTAATTCTATGTCTGTAACCAAGGAATTGACTGCTGCATTATCGATTTTGGTATTGGACGTTAAATTTTTTGAAAGCCGTTTTCTCAAATCTCCTGCCGTGCCTTCAGTTGGAAGGTTCCTAATGTTCAACTCATAAATCACTTCATCTTTACGCAAGTGATACGCACTCATGTTTATATAAGATACTAAATTCAAAAGTGAGACATAAATACTCATACGTTACCCAAAACCAACACAGAATCCAAAGACGTCAACATGAACAGTACTTTATACATGAAAATCAAGTCACAGTATGATATTCAGAAACTAGAAATATTTTCTCTCGATTTCAGTGTCACCAAAATAATGTCCAATAGCGGTGCTCTCAACACAAAATAATTTATGTAAAAACTGTAAAACACTCAACTCAGAGCAATATTCAAAATTATCACTTAAATAACAAAGATAAAGTAAGTTTTTTTTGTGTGTGTTTTTATTTATAAACTTTTTTTTTCAAAACAACGCAATTGATAACAATAGAACGAAAATGTGCAAAAATAGTTAAAGTTCATATGCACATTAAATATATAAATATATACAAAACCATTAAGAGGGACATAAATAATAAAACATACATTCAAAGCTCTTGAATTATCCAAAGATCCTGGCCCCACGTTCGGGCGCCACTTTTACAACCTTTCCCCAAGGTGGTATGCAAATATCCGGATGCTCAGTGGAGAAGGGGGTGGTTCTGGAAAAAGGGTCTTGAGGATAGAGGGAACGATCAGACTTTCTTAAGTTCTTAAGTTTGCTCGGTGAGAGATAGGGCGCCACCTTGTTGTAGGCTAGTATAATGTGCAGGGCTCAACAAGGAACATGACTCCTGCTCCCAAAAGAAAATACTGACCTGGCTCCCTACTACCATATACAAGATAAATTTTCAACCCAGGCCTTTGGATTTCAATGGTTAGATTGAACCTACTCAAGATAAAATGTTTATAATACAAAAATTTCACCTGTTTACCTTCTACTCAATTACATCTAGATAGGTAATGAAAAAAAAAATCAGAACACACAAGTTTAAGCTTTATAAATGAATATCTTTAATTTAAGAGAAAATCAATTATGTTGTACACACACAAAAAATACAACGAGTTTGTAGAATTAATCTTGGAGCGCTCCACTGCCTTAAAAATCAGAAATAGGCTCACTAACCATCAAATTAACAATTAAACACAAATAAATAACTAAAGACAAGACTAAGTTTTACAACAATAACATATACTTTTGGACTATTAAGTAGCCTAAAAGACAAAAGCTATGTTTAATTTTACATAATAACATAACATAACATAAAGGGCGCAGGGCCGTTAACTGGAGGCAGATCCAAAGTTCCAAAGGTCACTAACCATCAGGAGGCCATGTAAGTTAAATCAACTGTTTACTCACCCAATAGGAGTTACCACACATACACCCAGTCCAAACCATGACAGGAAATAGTCGTGGCACAGCACGACGCGAGCGGATCCCAAAAAGCCCCACAAGAAGTTATTTCGTCTGGTGAATGCCAGTAAACACAGGTTACAGTATCTTTGTGATCTGCTTCTTTTGCAAATTATATCTCTAATCGCATTTCACTATTTCTTAAAATGTTCTGGTGTCATGAAATAGTTCAAACAACTAAAATTTTAACAGAAGTAACTCTCTAATGGAAATTGTACCAATCCTCTTGTTTACTCAAACATCAATAATCCCCTACGTTTCCATGGCAACCTAAACAGCTGACTTTAAGAACCATACATTTCAAGTGCTAACAAGTCACTCTAAAATTCAAAGTATTTTAATGTAATTGAATTTAAAGTATTTAAAACATTTAACACATAAACAAAACAGATAAGACTTTACATATTATTTATAGATATTTGAGTATTTAAAACATTTAACACATATAACAAAACAGATAAGACTTTAAAAATTATTTTACAAAATGATTTTTATGAACAAACATGTATAGTTATAGTTTCTCTCAATAATTCTATCAATTTAATTTCCAAAGGCGTAGGTTTAAGTAATCTATACGTTTTTATAGTTTTTTTTTTTTTTAATTTTGATGTTAATATTGAATTAAATTATGTCAGACAAAACCAGAGCAAAAAAAATATGGTAGTAGTTCACCTTGGCCTTTTTGAATTTTGGCTCCAAATTCAAACACCACTGTAGACTGTAAAATTTCACACGTCACAAATATTAACAATAATATTAGAGATTGTTCATAGATAATAGGGTCAATACTAGTTATAAACTAGTTTAAAACTTAATATAAAAATAAATATATACAAGAATGTAACATCATGAAAGTGTCTGAAGACCATCTTCTAAATATTATAAAATCCCTCTCTCTAAAATACTCGGAGTGGAGTGGAATGCTCCTGGAGCGACTATTGATTGAAGGCGTGGGGTGATGGATTCCTAGTACTTGATTGTCTTGTCAGGCTCTTCCATTTATATATTACACCTCAAAGTAAAGTATTTAGCAGTCACAAAAAGTTATATTTTGATTCATTTCGTTTTTATTTCGAGTATTTATATCTAATAGATGGATTAAAACTTGTTATATGGCAATAATAAAAATAAAATTACAAACCTACGTTTATATTTATGTTTTGTTTGTACAATCAAATTAGATATTAAAACTATTCAATAATGTAACAGGGTGCACAATATTTTTTTAATGTGATTTTATTTTGTCAACTAATATAGGTTATATAAATGTATTCATTTTGATGAATCATATTCTTATATAACTTACTTACTATGAAAATGAGTAAAAATGCTTTTATCTATAATTTTTGTAAAAATTAAGTAACTATTATATTTAATACATTATTTAAAATAATGTAATAAAATAGTCGTGAAATTAATTGCTCCTTAAGAAAATTATGTATGGAAGAACTGTTATTTACAATTGGTTTAGTAAGTATAGTTTTATATCTCTGTTACTAATTCTACAACTATTTTGCTACATTTGATTGCTGTTCAACAGTTTTCGTTTGACAATAGTCTTATAGGACTAATTCAATGTAAGAGAAACGTAACATCTTCATTACACATCGATGTGCTTCTACTCTACGTAATAATCTCTGGAGCGTGTATATTTGAGCCACCCCAGGACAATTAACAAGACAAAGACTATAAAGGCCATGATATAATTAATATAAGTACAATTAGTTAAATGTATATGTCTAGTCTTAAAGTAAAATATGATGAGTACATTTTTTTACTAAGACGTTAGTTAATAAGTTTGGATGATTGTACAATGCCTACAATTTAATTGAAAACGAAATACTAACTTTAATATTTAAAAAAAATTAGAAAATGTTAGCTCATATGAAATACAGAGTGCTCTTTCATGTATGTTCAATGTAATACCTTAAGGGTACGTTGTTGTGCAGTAGTTGTGATTCTGAAGTTGTGTGTTGTTCTCAAGTGAGAGTGATACAGTTAGTAATACATCCTTTCCACCCGAACATATTTACAGTTTTAAGGCTTACGTTTGACAAATAAATTTGCATTTCATTTATTGTTGAAGTCCACATGTGGACATATATACTTAAAACAACGCACTAACCTATTTTATATATATTAACAACAAATTTAAGTAGTATTTTACAAACTAAACACAAACAATATTGATACTAAAAGATATACTGTTCATAAATATAAAGGAGATTAGCAACTTTACTATATAAGAAAATTATTACATTATTAATTAGGTTATTTTAGTAAGTATAGCTAGTAACACATACATTATAATAAAATGATAAATGTAGAAAAAGTGTTTATAAATTTAAAATTCTACGGGATAGTATTTTAACCTTAGACGTAAATGCAACTTTTACCAGAACAGGAAAATGTGTTGTAAAAAAGAAGCTCTGGATGACAAAGTTGTTCACCTCACTTAAATTTGAGTTTATCGCTCCTAAAGACGTTTAAATTAGAGACTGTGCTTGCTACCTTCCACACTTCATGCAATCTTTTCCCCAGTGGTTGTGAATTGTTGAATGCCTCGGTACTTAATTAGAAATATATATAAGCAGTTCAAGAAGTACTATCTGTAAATAAAATTATAAATAATGTTAATGAAACGATACGAACAGTTTAATTAAAAATAAATAACCTATAACCACATGTCAGTTTAAAATTTCTTTTTAGCTACTTGGAAAAATCGTGACTTTCTTGCACGATAATTGAAGTTGAATTTGCTTTTGTTTTTATTCGAAAATTTTAAAATAATTCCAACGACTTTTATATATAAGAACTTAGATAAGAGTTTTCACTTAAAATGTCCTTGTACAGTTTCCTTATAATAATTACTATTTCATTTTAATCAAAACACTATCAGGGTAAATCGTATAAATCGAACATAACAATTTATTATAATATATATTAAAAATATATTTAACAGATAAACCACTTGAGTAATATTTTTAAAGATAGTAAAAGTCTTATTAAAACATACTACTAATAATTTCCTTTACAAATGATCATATTTACACTATTTATAAATTTGTAATAAATTATTCTTATACTTAATTTGTAAGATTATAGTAATAATACTATTAGTAAACAACTGCCTAAGACATCAATTATTAAATATAAAAAGTAGAATATGATTTATTTTTTTTATTTAATGAATTTCAAACTGATCATATAAACAGGTTAAAAAATATTAATTTAATAAAACCCTTGTTCTTTTGAATTGGAATGTAAAATTATATTGTTTTACTCTAGGTTTTAAAAATAAAAAATTAATAATATTTATATTCTGCTATTTACATATATGTTAAGTTGACATTTCAGAGTACCTTTGACACATCTTCTTGAAATATTAGTAAAACAGATGATAGTAAATAGCTTAGTATGATGGACACTGTTATACATTATAGTTATAATACTATGGATTTGTCAAGTACATGGTTCTTATGTGTATTTCATGAAAATTATTTGTATTGTAAAATAGAATATCATAATTAGATATATATACAACTAAAAAGGCTTGCAAGATAAAAATGATTATTATCTTATCAAATAAAATATTATATAGCTTCTTAGACAACCGAGTTCTCAATTAATTGAACAAAACCACTGACTATTTACTAGGCTCCGGACGGAATTGATATTGTTGGCTTTACGTTTCTTTCACAGAGCAATATAACTGATTGTATAATGTACTACATGAGAATCAAACGTGTTTACTGGTTTCACATATATCGTATGGTCTTAATAGGCTAGCCATTAAATGAGTGAAAGATTTGAAAAATTAAACAGACAATAAAAATATTAAAACAAAAGTATCTATAGTACAAAGTACTGCTATCTGAGAGTTTAAATATTTATCTCCAGCACAGAGCTAAATCAGAGTTTCTTAATCATTCAACACCTGATTTTCCGATCCAATGAAGACTGTCTAAATCCTTGCTGAATATAAGGCGACGGGCACTCATTAACTAAGGGATCCATAGTTGGAACTTTGACCCCACAATCACACGACTGATAATTTGCTATTTCCCATTTAAATTTCCAGTATTTGTATCTTACCACACCCATGCAAAAGCGACTCTATATAATACATTCCTTACGGGGAAGAGTCATTACAACGATGATGATCCCTCTGTTCTTTTGTGAATCCCTCTGGTCTGAAGAAGGTGAGCGTGGTCCACCGAAATTGATCACCATAATATTTGTGCATTTTTTTATATTGTAATATATTTTGTGTTGTGTGACTTTTTACTTGTATTGTAATGTACTAACACGTATTATGCCAATTGAAAAACTATTTGGTTAAGTTTATGTAAGTATACAAATATTTACTGGATATATTTATTTTATATCCCAAATATATAAAGTATATTTTTTACACTCATAGCACACTAAATTTTCATTATATGTTAAGAAAGGAAATAATGATTGTATGTTAATTTACAATCAATTGATACCTATCCATTCTTGAAGGCGTTTTAATTGGAAGTAATTATGATTTGAAGGTATGGAAGGACACATATTTTCCATTACTATTCATTTTTATTTTATAAAGCCTTTAAGATAAAACGTTTCGTCTTTTTGCACTGCACTATCTACTGTGTGTGTATGTAAGGGAATTAATTAATTTCTCATAACATTATTTAAAAGTCTTTGGTTGTTAAAACTTCATATTGGATATAATATATATTTACAATAGTTAAGCAATAGTTTAGCAATTCATCTCATCAATGATCTGTGTTATATAATGAGAAAATTTATTCGAAACAAAGTAAATCTATTATATTTCGACCAGTTTTTAAACATACCAGAGAGACGTTTTTAAAATATTGTAACCGCATACAATAAACAATAATGTAGCTGACCAGTATATATTGTGAACGTGCTGCTGTGAAGCGTGGACTCAGGTGGTGGGATTTTACCAGTCAGTTTTGGCATCGGTTTATCGACAGGGAATAAAGAATAAATCTTAACGTGGATTTGTACTTAGGTAGGATTTTCATTGTGTTCATATTTATGGATTTAATGTCAATTAATCAATTGAGTTTTTTATATTATCACATTTTATAATTTAATATTAACATTGTACAGATTTTCAATAATCAAGTTCCTAATGACATAATTATTAATTAAATTACTTGACTACATAATTAATAGTGCTTAACATAAAAATATTATAAGCATGGTTTTGTGGTTGTCTTTGTTTTAAAAACGTGTTTTAGGAATTTTATTACAAGATTTGTTTTGTTTTAAGTGATAAAACACTAAAATGATTTAGTAGTAAGCTTTTAAGAAACACGAATTATTTTGAAAATGGCCATGATTATACGATATTAGCAGTGTTTAATTTAAAATCATTTGAGATTCAATTTACAGTAACCTATTACACTGTTGATTTTCCTAGGCAATATTAAACTCATATAAGGTGAATGAATTCCTATTTAGAACGAATGGGAATGCAAGAGCTAATATTATTGCAATATCGAATTCCAGACTATGGGCACGTTATGGTATTTAGTTAACAATAATACTATATCACTAACAAATTCTAGGTTTTCGGGGTTCGACCGTGTTACTGGGCTATGTACAGACATTGCTGACGTTTTGGCCACATTAGAGTAAGCCATCCTCAGGGCGAGACGATCACTGTATCACAGAACTTGACTCTGTGATACGATACCTGTATCGCAGAGTCGTTCTGTGACCCAGGTATCGTATCACAGAGTCATTGCTCTGACGATCGTATTGCTCTGATGATGGGTAACTGTAATGTGGCCGAAACGACAGCAATGTTTGTACATAGCTCAGTGATGCGGTCGAACCCCGAAGACCTAGAATTTGTTTGTGATAGTGACGACCGTGGAAGCCTATCCTTGAAGAATAATACTTTATATTACAATGAACAAATATTACCTTACATAAAATTTTTTAATTCAATCAAATAGAGAGTAAAACATAGATATTTTGTAATGCAACACATTGTAATAATACTGCTGTTATATGTAATTGATATGTACAGTTACATTTTATATACTTAACTGTTAAGATACTACTTTAATTATATAATTTGGAGAAGGTATCTGCCACTAGGATATATTTAGACATACAGGGACTTGTTACACTTAATTATGTGTTTATTACACAAATGGCAATGTTAATAGGTCAACATTTGATTGTCATCCCTAGCTATACCCTCTTATGTTTGTACTTGAGGAATAACCTCTACCCTGATACAGTTAAATAATATTATTTTCGGTGATAATTCCAGTTATACTAAATCCTTTATAACCACACAACATTAAAAAGAGCAAATTTTGTGCGAGTTTAACAATCATTTTGCTAGTTCAAATGTGTAATATATAATCAAGATGTTCAATAAATCTTTTTTTTTTTTTTTTTTTTATCAAATGAAGGTATGTTCTAAGACCTTTAGTTTTCCTTCTATCTATCTTTATATTTTTTTACATAAAAATTCATAATCTTGTACAAGTTCAAAAAAAACTCAAGGTACAAGTGTGAAACTTCATGATTATACTACCCTATAGTAGATCTATTTATATAAAAAATATAAAAAAATAAATCTTCGTCCATTTTAAAATAGTGGACTTTTAATTTTTTCTAATTGAAATATCTAAAAACTGACAAAATTTACAAACAAATGCAAGAATATTAGTTTTTACAAAATCTTATTATAATATGCACAGTGTTTGCTTCACAAAAATGAACTAAAAACAGCTGAGTTATGCTGCAAAACGTTAAACAATTAATTGATTAGTAATAAATTACTAATTGATTGAATAACATTGTTGATTGTTGATTGTTGTGGGCGTTTAATTTTTTCTAATTGTAATATATAAAAATTTACTAAATTTACAAACAAATGCAAGAATATTGGTTTTTAGTAAATCTTATTATAATATTCACAGTGTTTGTTTCGACAAAAATGAACAAGAAACAGCTGAGGTATGCTGGAAAACGTTAAACAATTCACTGATTACTAATAAATTACTAATTGATTGTTGATAGCTGGTATAGTTATATGCCTTCGATGTAACGTCAGTATTGGAATACTTCTTTGCTAAAAAAATAATAAAAATAATCCGCTCATATTAGATTATACCCTTTAATAAACGCTTGCGTTAGGTTAACATTTATTTTAGTAAATATGTTAAAAGTTTTTTATTTTATAACTGCTATCATGATAAGTGTAGAGGAGTGGAGCAGAGGCAAATGTTTTAAAAAGTTCATAACTAAGAACTCCTCTATCTGAAACTACTTTGTCAAGAACTTAGTATTTCACAAGGGAGAATTTACTCTAATAGAATACGTAAGGAAGGAAAATCCAATGCCTTTTGAATTCAGTAATCTATTTAACCATGCCAAAATTACTTTACCATCCAATCAGTTAAGCACAACTGAAAATGTACATTTACTTGTTTTATGTACATTAAACTAGTTGGAATATCAGAACGAAAAGCAAAAAATGTATTTATTTGTATAATTCAAACATCGACGGAATTTTAAATTCTTAATAATAATAATATATGATACAAAAATGTTTTAAGCAGCCTATATAGTTATATATTATTAAAATTACTAATGTCTAAGGGATTATATATATTATTAAATACTAAAAAGATAAATTATTTAATATTAATTTACAGCCTCAAAATGCTTTAATAAAGTAGAAATAATGACTGAAATCAAGAATATTTGAGATATTAGTAATAATAAATATGTTTAAACTATTATATTTACTAAAATTCATCAACAAGATAGTTCAATACAAAATATTTCCTAACACGACTGACAAACCTAAAAACAGGTTCAGTCAATTTGGAATATATAATTAAAAATGGAATCTACTAATTTATTGTTCTACTTATTTAATGTGTAAAATTATTTAATATTAAATTATTATATTTAAAATTATTATTCTTCGGTCAAAACATTTAGCCCTAAATTCATACTTTACGTATTTCAATTAAGTCAATTAAACTATGTGTAGTCTATCTACCAAACATTTTAATAATTTATTACGTCTCACAAACTATTATATTCTTCAAAATAATATTTAAGTTTCATTTTTAAATGCTCTTGCTTAGTATTATTTTCCAAATATTTATGCAGGGTGTTCAGTAAAACTTTTTCAATAATTTGGGATGTTATTATATACATAAAAGAGAGCAAAAAACTTCATATGAAGGTTTTCCTAAAAAATTTAGTTTTCCGTTTATCTGTCTTTATGTTTTTGTTTTTTTTTTACATACAAATTCATAACTTTGCATTCACTGAAGCTACAACTGTGAAACTTCATAATTGTGCTACTCTATAGTAGTTCTATTTATAAAAAAAAATATAAAAATAAATCTTCACCCGTTTTAAAATGGTGGACGTTTAATTTTTCCTAAACGAAATATCTAAAACTGACTAAATTTACAAACAAAATGAAACAATATTGGCTTTATCATAATAAGTATAGAATCTTATCATAATATTTATAGTATTTGTTTTCACAAAAATAAATAATAGCAAATAAACATAAATTAAAATAGCAAGTTCATTTTACCCGTATGCCTTGACATTAACAATGCTTTCCATGCGATGTATATTAATTTAACAATAAAGAAGATTAGTTTTTACAAATAGGATACAAACCTTCAAAATGAAGAATGTTTCTATTGATTGATTAGAGTTAAGAAATAAAGCTCAAGGATTGGTGCAGGTTCCTTTATTCTTTTATGATATATTACAAGAAATATATAATTAATTTAGATTGAATTTAATTTTTAACATGCATTTTAAAAACAAAAAAAGGTCTACCAATGAGTAATTAAATACACAAACGTATAATTGTTTTAATTATTTTATAATGAAAAGATCCTGCATTTCTTGATAAATTTATGTGTAAATTTAAAATTTGTTTCATTCCCATTGATCTATTTACGATCTAAATTGATCTAATTTACGATCGTGATTATCATGAGAAACATTATCATTACTTCTGTTAAATATATAGGTTTGCGTTATTATCATAAAGGTTTGAAAAACAACTTTTCCTTTCATCATGATAGAAGTTAAGTATGCCAAGCAAGAATATATTTATAAATATATTTGAAATTATTGAACACTTAATTTTGTCCGCATCCTAAGCTGTTTCAATTTAAACTTGAATGATGTTCATTTTTTAATCAGTTGTGCAGTTTTCCAAATTTATGGATGCTCGTTTAGTAACCATTTAACAACACAATTATCAAAATAAACTGTAATCTCGTAATTATAGTCCTTGAAGAAGAATATCAAACACCAAAATAATTGAAGCAGCATGACGACTGGGTAAAATAGGTAGGGGGATTTTAACCTAATTTATAGTTTATAATACCAGTATTTTATAACTCTACAATTAATATATTTCACTCATATGTAACATGCCCCACTTCCACAACATTGGATAGTTTTCCAAATATAACTTCTAGTGCAAACAATACTCATTTTTAAAGGTTTATTTTTTACATATTATTTTTACAGTGATAGTCAGCTCATAATATAGACTTAAATAATTAAAAATAGATAGCTTTCAATTCAGATTGATATTCAAGTACCAATATTAAAAAAAAAATAATTTAAAAAAAACAACAACAACGTAATGAAGCAATAATAATAAAAACAATTGCTAGGCCTTTAATTTGTGTTTCAAATAATTTTTTAATGGTATATAAAATAAATATCAACAGAAATAACAGTGCATTCTATAAATATGTTACCACTTGACTTAATGTTTTAACTCTGTCTCTGGATATATTCAGAGGGTAAATTGCTTTTGAGAACGGGCCACTTAAAGAGACTTCATTTTGAGGATGCAATCTCTCCAGGGTCTGAGTGGAAGGTCAGCTCCATTGTAATCTGTCGTACTCCAATCATCTGCCACAAAGCTGGTGCCGGACAATGGCAAGGAAGACAGGCTGTAGAAATGAACTTCATCCCGAAGGGGTTTTTACAGGTTCTTTTGTAAGAACACTTTCCATTCAGCTGAAACTGTCTTATTGAATACCGATAAGTTTTAATGATAATACATAAATAATAAAGTCCAAATAGGTAGAAAGTAAAATGTCTTTTACGATTTCAACTTTAAATTTACATTAGTATCGTTTGTATGTGTTACGTTCAGAATAAATATAGTAAAATACAATTCACAAACCTGGTTCTAGCAATAAAACCTATTCAAAGAATACATTTAACAGACCATATCTGTAAATGTTTCTAACCCTAGAAGGGAAGCATTCGTACATTTTACGACTCGCCAAAAATAAATTGCCATAAATACGTCACTTTTGGTTTTGACGGGCTTTTCCAGATAGGTAATACTCCCTCCACTTTGCTCAAGGTTACTCCTGTTTATTTCCCGTCTTCTACTTATAGTTTACCCGACATAAAGGGTTAATTGTAGAATATAAGAATGCTAAATAGTAAAAACATAATTTTTATTTAACTTTTTTATATGGGTTAACAAATGCTTTTTGACGTCTTTGCAAATATAAAATAATTAGACTAATAAATGGATTTTTTACATATATATCTTCTTTGAGCTTTAGATTTGTTTCGGTATTGTGGATAAAATCACTACTTTCTGGCTTTTAAAATGAATTTTTTGCAATGTTAGGATGCCTGTCTTACAGTGTTCATTGTTTAAAATAGAATAAACCAAAATTACTGAAAACAAGAACTATAATACTGTTGACAATTAACATTACAGTCCATTAACTGTTACCAAACTAATTATAATTTTAAGTTTTTTTATCAATCCCTGACAAAAAATTTAAAAAAATCTACTAAAACATCGTAATACTTGCTGATAGTGTGACACTTAATAGGCTTGCCATTTTAGGTTAATGTCTGATATAAATTTGCTTATTGTTGATAAAATACTGTAGGTATTATATTCCTTGCAGTATTTATGCATTTGTTTTAAAAAGAAAAATGTTTAATTTCTTAAATAAAAGTTATGATCAAAATTATTATACCCTTCGTAGTTGAATATACAGGGTGGTTTTTAATGCAGTTCCCACCACTTATTTTTCTTCATTGTACATGAAAAGGGATTTTTAACCACGCCAATCATTATACATAAACAAACACTATCTTTTGTGACACTTTTGGGAGTTATTTGAGGTCAGAGATGTGGAGGTCAACTTCAAAATTCTTAATGGGAAGCTGGTCATGCGACTTATCTTTTAACATTGTCTTTTTTCCCTGAAAACAATGGTGCAATGAAAACTAAAAATGTTTGTACCATTTTCGAGATACTTGCAGGTTTTAGTACTTAGAAGGCAAATAGGATGTTTTTTATCATCATTCATGGCATCCTCATAACATGTTTTTTTTAAGCGGTACAGTAAAGATATTATTACTCCTTTTTTGTAATAATTTTTTAAAATTTAAATATTGAAACCACAAACTTACTAAAGCTCACGTTCAACCCATGGAGTTCAGGTTATTGAGATTGAAATTTATTAATTTTAGTTTTTTTTTATTCTTATTTAATGAAGTAATATTACAAAAGGTGCCTCACCTAAAGTAAGTGTTCGAATCCTCCATCTACTTCCTGGCAGTAATGTAATATTTTCAAATATTCATCACGAACATTACGTAGGATGTTGTCTGTGATATTGCCGCAAGCGACTGCATTTCAGTTCTTAAGGTCATCTAAGTTATGTAGTGGAGTCTTGTAGACAACCCTTTTAAGTTTTGTTTGCAACATTGCATTAAGGAGGGAAAGACAATATTAAATGATATGTCGCATGACCAGCTTCTTTTCACAATTTTCAATCTGCCTTCTTCGTCCTGAACCTGAGAATATCTCGAAAACAAATGGTACAAATATCTTTAGTTTTGATTGCACTTTTGTATTTGGAGAAAAAAACAATGTTAAACGATATGTCGCATGACCATCTTCTCATTAAGAGTTTTGAAGTTGTCCTCCACATCTTGGACCTCAAATGCCTTTAAAAAAAGTTAAAAAAATTACTTTAAAAGAAAAAATGTTTTAGGCATTAAGATAATTAAAATAAGACTAACTTGACCATTACTCTTTCTGTCTTTAGAAACGAATTGAAGTCTACTTCAGCTACCCCAAACTCCCTCCAAGTGGAATGCATCATTACAGCGTATTTAACCCTCACTGAAGTTTCACCAAAGGAATTCATTCAAAATAAGTTCTGCCCCAAGGATCCTTTTTTATACTTTGGCTTTGTAAATTGCTTAATACTTTTGTTATTATTTTACACTCCTGGCTAAGCAAAACTAGCAATAAAATTACACCTTATTAAATAGATATCGATACAGTTGAATTTTTTACACAAAATAGAATTGTTACTTAAATAACTTGACATTAGAATAATTCCTTATTACCTTAACAATCAATTATTCATAGTACGATTGTGTTATGTTAGAAAAACATCATCCATCGTAAATATTTGGGGTATACGTTCGTGGTTAAGGAGTCACTTGACAGAAGAGCCCCAAAAAATCTTAGTGGCATGCAATCCGATAGAATTGGTTTCGTGACCAACCTCATATAACTTGCATAATGTAGCTCCTAAAGGGTATATACTCGTGATATGTGACAAAGGATACCCAGAAGATGTGAGTGACGTGCAATCAGACTTGATTGGTTTCGTGACCAACATCACCTATGCGTGACCAACATCATAGTATTGCGTGTGATAGCAATAATAAGTGATCACGTGACTGACGACTCCATGGAATGTAAGTAGCGTGCAATCGGACTGGATTGCTTTCGTGAAAAACCACCCTTATCCGGTGTGTGATAGCACCAAATGGGTACATGATTGTTAAGTAATCACATAACTGAAGAGACACATTGTATGCGAATGGCGTAAAATCAGATAAGATTGATTTATTGAAAAACCACCCTTATCCGGTGTGTGATAGCACCTCATTAGTACATACCCATTGGTACATACTTCTCAAGTAATCACGTAACTGAAGATGCCTATGTGATGTGAGTAGCGTGCAATCTGATTGAATTGGTTTCGTGACCAACATCATATAACTTGCGTGATAAAGCTCCTAAATAGTGTATATACACGTGAAGTAAATACGTGACTAACGATACCCAGGATATGTGACTGGCGTGCAATCCGATAAAATTGATATCGTGACCAACATCATATAACTTGCGTGATAAAGCTCCTAAAAGGTATATACTCTTGAAGTTAATACGTGACAACAGATACTCAGGAGATGTGAATAGCGTGCAATCAGACCTGATTGGTTTCGTGACCAACCTCACCTATCTTGCGTGTGATAGCAATAGTAAGTGATCACGTGACTGATGACCCCATGGGATGTAAGTAGCGTGTAATCAGACAGGATTGCTTTCGTGAAAAACTACCCTTATCCGGTGTGTGATAGCACCAAATGGGTACATTATTGTTAAGTAATCACATAACTGAAGAGACCCATTGTATGCGAATGGCGTAAAATCAGATAAGATTGATTTATTGAAAAACCACCCTAATCCGGTTTGTGATAGCACCTAATAGGTACATACTTTTTAAGTAGAACGTAACTGAAGATGCGTATGTGAAAGGAGTGGCGTGCAATCTGACTAGATTGTACGTGAATTAAACCTTTAAGGAAAGCATGTTTGGGTGAAGAGGTCACTGAGAAGTTCGTACACTCTGGGAATGGATATCCCCAAACAAATGTCTGCTACAATACTTTTTTTTTACTTTTTTATTTTTAGATCCATACATAATGTAATATGTATGGATATAAATATACAAGGTCATTCTTTAGTGTGCCGCCAATAGGACATTTTAAACATACAGAGATACAAAATATGGGGAACCTCACCTACTTTTTCGTCATTAATAAAAATATGCATTTAGCGTTTTAAAAAAGCCGCCATTTTTGAAAAAGGCAGACAAATTAATTTTTATTGTGGAATACTATGTATTTAATGACTGTTTCCGATAAAACATGTAAATTTAAGACGTTTTTTTATTCATTGTATTTTTCCTTTAATATTAACTCTTTCTAATCTACGGACACTCAAATCGTTAAAAACGTCAACTTTTGACATTGTAAAATTGAAATAACAGCCATGTTTTATTCTGTAATATTAGGATAAATTATTACATTATTACATATTAGTTATCATAAAGGTTGAATATCTCACAGAAAATAAAATATAATTAGACCTAGACTATTTTTTTTAACCAGTTTCTAATACTAATTTAAAAAAAAACATTTGTTATTTCCATTTTCAACGTAGTTTCACAATTAAATATGTTTTGTGCAATAAAATAGCACCTAGTACAACATAAGTAAATTATTATGATATGCATGTAATCGCAACACAATATATTTTTTAATATTTATTGCCATCCAGAAATAGAAACTACATTATTGGAATGAACTGTTTGAAGTGAACCTAGCATAATACTTGTCTGTCAGCTGTTTATATAAATATCGCAATAAGTATATCACCCACCAGTACTGGAAAAGTGGTGATACTATCTAAAACAGAATTATTGCTTGTTTTTAATGTTATATCAATTAAGTTGTAGTTGAAGGTAATAGTATATTTCATAACAAGAGTGGAAGGTGGGGTTGTGCATGTTCGAGACCATATGTTTGAAGTGCGAGACTTGTCGAGCACTTCAAATGGTCGAGAACATACAACACATTTTAACTCGAGTTTTGAACGATACTTTTCACTACATTACGGAATAAAAACAGGTGTTGTTGACTGTGGAAAACGTTCGGTTGTAAACAATATTACTTTCGGTAGTAAATAATAGACAGCTGTTGAAAATATGATGTTTCGCAGGTTGTAAACACATAACGAAAACAGCTGAACTCATAGTAGTGTAGTGAAAACATTATTTTAAATGTATAGTCATGTTTAGCATATTACAAGTCCTAATCGATTTTCTAAAATCTATAAAACACAAAAGAACACAAATCCACTGTACAGGTGAAAAATTTAGATATTCTTTATTCACCCCTAAGGGAAAGGTGCCAAAGGAAATCCGTAAATCTAATTACATCTGGTCTTGTGGTTGGATTTTCATATATGTGTCATTGGACTTACATATATGTGTCACTTTAATGTTATTAATTTCGAGCTTCATTTTAAACTACAATAATAGTTATATGGATATATTCACTAGTATATAAATCTTTCAAAACGAAATATTTTAGGAAACCTGTGTACATCATTATATACCATACAATAATGATAAACAAAATAATTATGAATAGCTACGTTTAATATTCACTAAACATTTCATTTACTTCCACATATTCACCAATTCATACGTAAACGAATAAAAATAAACTTTGATGATTCCCATGCAAATTGATACTGAACGACATAAAAAAACTAAAACTTTACGTAATAATTAACATATATTTACTCACTCAAGTAATAATTAAGAGCATTAATAAAAACAGTTTAAAGTTAAGGTGCAACTGGTTTTATATGATTCCAACATTCATAATATATTTTTTATAGAACTTGTATGTATTATTAGCATTATGTTATTAAGTACCCAGCTATATTTGAAAAAAATACTATTTTTTATATATACATGTGTGTGTGTGTGTGTGTGTGTGTGTGTGTGTGTGTGTGTGTGTGTGTGTGTGTGTGTGTGTGTGTGTGTGTGTGTGTGTGTGTGTGTGTGCGTGTGCGCGTGTGTGCGTGTGTGTGTGTGTGTGTGTGTGTGTGTGTGTGTGTGTGTGTGCGTGTGTGTGTGTGTGTGTGTGTGTGTGTGTGTGTGTGTGTGTGTGTGTGTGTGTGTGTGTGTGTGTGTGTGTGTGTGTGTGTGTGTGTGTGTGTGTGTGTGTGCGCGTGCGTGTGCGTGTGTGTGCGAGTGTGTGCGAGTGTGTGTGTGTGTGTGTGTGTGTGTGTGTGTGTGTGTGTGTGTGTGTGTGTGTGTGTGTGTGTGTGTGTGTGTGTGTGTGTGTGTGTGTGTGTGTGTGTGTGTGTGTGTGTGTGTGTGTGTGTGTGTGTGTGTGTGTGTGTGTGTGTGTGTGTGTGTGTGTGTGTGTGTGTGTGTGTGTGTGTGTGTGTGTGTGTGTGTGTGTGTGTGTGTATCTATGATATATACGTGTCTTTACAAGGGTATATTCATTTAGAAATTGTAAATTAACTATTTCTATATCTACTTAGCTATCAGATGTTTCTAATGTAGTGAAAATACTGGCTTTGGGAAATATTGCACACCACTAAATACTACAGAGTTGAGGTGTTTTATAAGACATTATTTCAGTTAAATAATTTTCTACTATTATGGTTAGTTGTAAAACCCGGATATTTATAATTACTTACTAACCATATTTTCGGGGTGCAAGATGGCCCAAACAGCCTTCTTCCTCTTCAGCCATGTTGTATGCTAGACGCGTCAGGAAAAATGTTAGAAAAACTCTGTAAAACTAGACTTACACAAGTCATTGAAGCTTCTGTACATCTGTCACTACATCAGCACCACTATAGTCTCAGTCTAGGAGTAGTGGAGTCTGAGCAGAGGGTGGAGAATCAAAGGCTGTACAGGACAATTTTCACCGTGTGGTCCTCATTACACTACTCAACGTACGAACACCTTCAACTCTGTCAGTTGGTGTGGCGTTCATAGTAAACTAGAATACACATTCCGAGGTCCTCCATACCTATTGCGCATTCTTTACGCATATCCGGAATATCATGCTTTGCTGTACGACAATCTGGATAGCCATCGTAGCATCTCTGTCACTTTCGAAGCCACTCAGTGTTCGATTCTTGAACCCGATCTCAGAAACATGTCATACTACAACTAGCTGATAATCCAGATAACATTTTCTTGGACGGATAAGCTGATAATGTGGCCGCGTTGATTTCAGTGAGGACCGTCCATCAGGCCCATCTCAAGCTGAATATGGTCATGGGATAAGTCTGATACTTCCATCTGATAATCCATGGCTGGAACGGGGTGATGTAAAGATCAGATACTTCGTGACCCAATTTCTCTCTGGTATCCCAATTAGCCTGGGTGACCTAATACTTAAGCTCCTACCTGCACAATATGGGGAAGGCAAAAAGCATATACGGTCTTGGCGTCCAGAAGATAGCGGAGTACCCTTTTTTCCAGTGCGACTGTTGGACACTGAGAAGAGTCGCTCTGACTGTCCCGGATGACTTCGTCCCGGATCTTGTTGTTTTAAGGGAAAGACACATGCAACTGTGTAGCTCAGCATGTTGAGGGAGTACTTTGGGTAACACAGACTACTGGTGGTTTGGAATATAGAATACCTAGAAGTAAAAAAAATAAATAAATAAATAAAATAAAAAATCGGTTAACTCGATGTAATGTGATAAACGGTTCTAGGCTCTCTTACAGTGAATAAAATAGAAGTGTTTTTAGTCGATAGTTTGGATAACTGAAAATCTCACACCTAGTTTGTAAATCACCTCTCCCCGAAAAATACCTAAACAAAAACACGTCAAATACACTCGTTTACTTAAAATACCCCCTTTACTATATGACATTTAACAAATATTGTTTTAGTCCTGCTCGAATATGTTGAGGAAACAATACTGCTACTGTTAATACCTCTGCATTGATACATAGCAACTGTATATTTTGTAAAATATTAATTAAAAATATAACATACACTTTACAGAAACATACCCCCAATTAAAAAAGTATTGTTTTAATAAAATATTAATTAGACGTGTAATATTTTATTATCTAAAAATATATTTTATATACTAGGAATGTATTTTAATCTGTGATTAAATTTATCACAGATTAAAACGGATTTAACGTTTAATTCATATAATAAAAACTAAAAAATACGTCTTAATACGCCTATTTTAAGAGTAAATGGTCACTCCTTTGTGTGGTCTACCTTTATGTAGACGGAGTATTGTAGACAACAATAGATTTACCCCCCTCCCACCCAATACAACTCAGACGTACTCAGCGCCATCCCCTGGGAGATGGAATGGTCAAAACGTGGACCCTTAAGTGACCAATTCCCAGATCCAATTTACGCTCAACAATGAGGTGTGGACAACTACTATTCCTTCCGCCACTTAAAAAAAATATCTGCCCAGGTCAGAGTTACAGCGAAACTCATGTTAAGATTCGATCATAAAAAAAATTACGTAATACATTAATACTATGTGTAATACGATAGTATAATATTTATAAATCAGATATATACAACGTGTAAATTTATTTATTTGGCCATAGAAAGTATATTCATAAAAGAATTCCCCATATATAATGATGCTAATTTTTACTGTACATAAAAACATAATTTTTACTCTTGTATCTGTAAACAGGTTGATAAAATTGTATAACAACAAAAATATATCAAGGACTATAGATAATGGAAACTAAAAATAATTAGTATACAAATATATATTTTATTAATTTAACAATATCTTGATATTTCATCAGAGATTTTTGGAAAAGTAAACGTAAACATTTAAAGAAGGTAAACCAACATTTACTATCGTTGATTTTCTTGTCAAAGATTGTAATTCTTCGTTATGGAGTAAAAAAACCACAATATTTCCATATTTGGGATATCCATGTGAAAAGCAAATTTCAAATTTACACAATAAAATTAAGTTTAGCATCAGAAAATTTTATTTTCTGAAAACCCCTTGTGACCCTTCTTTGTTACGTATTTTATATTTTGCATTGATTCATTCTCAACTACAATATGGAATAGCATGCTGGGGAGCAACTTCAAAAAAATACATAGAAAAATTAAGAATCTCACAGAATCATTATATTCGAATTATTTCAAAAAAGAAAATTAGAGAGAGTTCCTTCCCTTTATTTCAGCAATTAAACATATTACCAGTACAACATCTCTATTGCTTTAAAGTATTACGAATTTTTTATCTAAGAAGTGGAAATATTGGATCTTTTAATTTATCACATTATATGAGAAGTAATAATCAGAGATTTTTCCAGACACCAAAAGTTAATAAAGAAAATTTTAGACATACATTTGAATATGCAGGCCCTAAACTTTTTAACAGACTTCCAGACAACATAAAACAATGTAATAAATTTACCTCTTTCTGCAAGCATCTAAAACCATGGCTATTATTATTTCCAGAAATATATTTTTTATTAAATGTTTTGGTTTGATTTTGTTGTTTTTTTTAATGTAACTGTTCAATATAGTTAAAAGGAATTTTGGAGATTTGATGTACCGGTATTGTTTTGATTTGTATGGAGATTTGAGTTTGATTACTTGTCATTCTGTATTATTGTAATTCGTAGAACTTAAGTCATTGATTATTAAAATGGATGTAATCTTTTTTTTTTGTACATTTTCGAAATTTTTTCATGACAGACGCTACGGAGGATGGCAGTTATATGTATAGTAAGGACTAGACTCAAAATTTTGTGTAATGTATTATTTAGTTAGTTTTCCTTTTTGTAACGCTGGCCACACTACTGGATACGTGGTCAGTGACATTTCCCGTAAATTTTATGAAAATGTATAATTATAATTTTGGTTGGGAAATAAATCATTATTTCATTTCATTATTTCATTTAACCTTAAAAATATTAATTTGAGAATTTTGAGTTTATTTATCGTTGATTAACAAAAACATAATGAAACATTTATATTCACGCTAATACTGTGATCAGAACATGATTTTCTATAATGTATATCAAAATGTAAGTGCAGTAATGTAATGAAAAAGTCGTTTATATTATCTCAACATGTTATGAATAATCATTAACATGTTATTTAGCAGTTCAGCTAAACTTATGTAAGGAGCAAGGCAAATTAATGAACTAAAAAATACAATATCTAGTCAATATTTACTCATTGAAAAATGTACACAGAAATTAATTGTAAATGTGAAATTTAAATATTTGTATACGCCTACAGAGTGCCAATTAAACAATGCAAAAAGAAAGATTTAAGGCTAGTAAGAGAGTGCTTAATTGAGAAAACTGGTAGCAGACATAAGTTTGACACAATAGCTGAGTGACACACTTTGTATTAAAGGTGATTCATCACCATAGTAGTGAGAGGTATTGTCTGCCATCGTAGAGTAGTCAGCATTATTGGTAGGAACTGTTAACGAGTATCCGCCAGGCTCAATGACCACATACGTCAGAGACACTTTGTATTGAGGGTGATCTATCACCATTGTAGTAAGAAGTATTGTTTGCCATCGTAGAGTAGTCTGCATTATTTGTAGGAACTGTTAACGAGCATCCGTCAGGCTCAATGACCACATACGTCAGAGACACTATGCACTGAGGTTGATTTATCACCATTGTAGTGAGAGCTATTGTCTGCCATCGTAGAGTAGTCAGCATTATTGGTAGGAACTGTTAACGAGCATCCGTCAGGCTCAATGACCACATACGTCAGAGACACTTTATATTGAGGGTGATCTATCACCATTGTAGTAAGAAGTATTGTCTGCCATCGTAGAGTAGTCAGCATTATTGGTAGGAACTGTTAACGAGTATCCGCCAGGCTCAATGACCACATACGTCAGAGACACTTTATATTGAGGGTGATCTATCACCATTGTAGTAAGAAGTATTGTCTGCCATCGTAGAGTAGTCAGCATTATTGGTAGGAACTGTTAACGAGCATCCGTCAGACTCAATGACCACATACGTCAGAGACACTATGCACTGAGGTTGATTTATCACCATTGTAGTGAGAGCTATTGTCTGCCATCGTAGAGTAGTCAGCATTATTGGTAGGAACTGTTAACGAGCATCCGTCAGACTCAATGACCACATACGTCAGAGACACTATGCACTGAGGTTGATTTATCACCATTGTAGTGAGAGCTATTGTCTGCCATCGTAGAGTCGTCAGCATTATTGGTAGGAACTGTTAACGAGCATCCGTCAGACTCAATGACCACATACGTCAGAGACACTATGCACTGAGGTTGATTTATCACCATTGTAGTGAGAGCTATTGTCTGCCATCGTAGAGTAGTCAGCATTATTGGTAGGAACTGTTAACGAGCATCCGTCAGACTCAATGACCACATACGTCAGAGACACTATGCACTGAGGTTGATTTATCACCATTGTAGTGAGAGCTATTGTCTGCCATCGTAGAGTAGTCAGCATTATTGGTAGGAACTGTTAACGAGTATCCGCCAGGCTCAATGACCACATACCTAAGAGACACTTTGTATTGAGCGTGATTTATCACCATTGTAGTAATTAGTATTGTTTGCCATCGTAGAGTAGTCTGCATTATTGGTAGGAACTGTTAACGAGCATCCGTCAGGCTCAATAACCACATACCTGAGAGACACTTTGTATTGAGGGTGATTTATCACCATAGCCGTGGGAGCTATTGTTTGCCATCGTAGAATAGTCAGCATTATTAGTAGGAACTGTTAACGAGCATCCGTCAGGCTCAATAACCACATACCTGAGAGACACTTTGTATTGAGGGTGATTTATCACCATTGTAGGAAGAGCTATTGTTTGCCATCGTAGAATAGTCAGCATTATTGGTAGGAACTGTTAACGAGCATCCGTCAGGCTCAATAACCACATACCTGAGAGACACTTTGTATTGAGGGTGATTTATCACCAAAGCAGTGGGAGCTATTGCTTGCCATCGTAGTCAGCATTATTGGAAAGAAATGCTAATGAGGATCCATCAGACGCAATAACCACATACATTAGGAAAATTTGTATTGAGGGTGATTTATCACATTTGTATTGAGATCTATTGTTTACTATCGTAGAGTAGTCTGCATTATTTGTAGGAACTGTTAACGAGCATCCGTCAGACTCAATGACCACATACGTCAGAGACACTTTGCACTGAGGTTGATTTATCACCATACTAGTGAGAGGTATTGTCTGCTATCGTAGAATAGTCATCATTATTAGAAGGATCCGTTAACGAGTATCCGTCCAACACTATCATACAAGTGAGAGGTATTTTTTGCCATCGTAGAGTAGTCAGCATTTTTTTAGGAACTGTTAGCGGATATATGTCACACTCAATAACCACTTAACTGAAATTCACTTGCATTGTGGGTGATTTATCACCACTCTATTCAAAACTTCGGTCTGCCATCGTTTGATAGTCATCGTGAATGGTAGGAACTATTAGGTATCATCAGTATAACTCAATAACCACCCACATACCTGAGAATAGCACGTTGAATTTGATGGTTAGTAGTAATAAAAAAAATATAATAATTATCATTATTATAGTGAAAGCTTTATCGTAGCTACTCGAACTGATATTTTTTGCTAACCAACTTCGTCTTGGGTGCTACCTTAGTTGATCACGAACGACTACTAAAGTTGTTGACGGTTACTTCCCTGATATTCATATTGGTTGTTACCTTGGTTGATCATGGTCGCTACTTAGGCCGATCACAGGTGAATGCCTACCTATTCTGATCACGGGTGACTACTTAGGTTATCCCTGGTAAATTAAATTAGGTAATAAGTGGCTATGGAAGATTATCACGGCTGCTACTCAAATTGATAATGGGCAGCTAACTAGCAAAGGATGACTATGGTTGATACTTAAATAGATCACTTGCTGCTAGCCATGTTGATTAGGGTTACCACCCAGTTTGATCCAGATCTGAACTGGATTCTTTTAAGAGCAAGCTTTCCCCTGGAATGGTTTGACTTATACTTGCAGGACCGATACCAGTATGTGGAGGACCAGGAAAGGACTCCCAGGGCTGCTCTCGGTCCTACGCCTCGTCACTGGGTAACATTACTTGTGGTGTTCCCCAGGGCTCTGTCCTTGCTCCAGTATTGTTTCAGCTTTATATCAATGACTTGTCTTCTTAACTTGGGGATGGGACAGTTTGTCTCTTTGCCAACAACTTGTCTCTGCTCCCTAAGGGAAACTCTTGAAATAAATTTTCTTTAATATCGTTTTTTCAATTAAAATTCGTTTGTTCAATCCAACAGCATGCTGCAGTAGTACGATGGAAATTTTCTCAAATCAAATACAGATACACTTCTTAAATGAGGGCTAAATAAGTTGATAATGGCTGCTTACATTCTGATTACGGTTGGCTATTAAAGTTGATCAATGGCGGCTACCTATTTTGATCACGGCTGGCGAATATTTAAATTAAATTGAGGTTTGCTTATAAAGAAAATTTTATAAATTACTAATTGCGATGTCGATGTAATAACTTGACACCGTTAAAATCATAGTTCCTTCTCGTGAATAAATCAATTTTATATGTGTACTCTAACGTTGGTGCTGTGGATTAAATAACCATTGGGATCTAAGTATTATCTGAACGGCCAAATAAACAACTGTATTCCTATAGGAAAATTATAATTTTGAGCCCTCCAACCAAACCCCCTTTTATTTGAAATGCTAAAGGTTTGAATTTTTATGCAGTTTAGATATAACTTCATTCAAGGTTAAAATTGTACGACACTCCAAAATTTAAATATTTAGCCTACGTCTGTAAGTCAGTGGGTGATCCCAAAATTGTTAATAATATTAGAGTGAATATTTGCACACCTTGGGAGCCTCACCTTAACACTCAACTTCACAAATTAATCACGGTTGAAACTAACGTTGATCACGGCTACTACTTAAGCTGATCACGGTTCCTACACAAGTTTATCACGAGTGTCTACAATATTTGATTGCAGTTGGTATTCAGATTGATCATGGGTGACCAACCAAATTGATCACGGTTGTAACCCAAGATGATCATGGGTGCTACCCAAGTTGATCACGGGTGCTACCCAAGTTGATCACGTATGGATACCCCAGATGGTAACGAATGATACTTAAGCTATCTCGGTTGAAACCCAAGCTGCTACTCAAGCTGATCCTGGTTCCTATCTACGATGATCATGGATCCTACACAAACAAGTTGATCGCGGTTGTGAACGATGTTGACTATGGGTGGCTAATTCAAGTGATCACGTTTGCAACCATAGGTGATTAAGGTTGCTACTCATGTTGATTACGGATGCCTACATAAAAAAGATCACAAATGTTACCTATGCTAACCACATTCGCTTCCCAAGTTGATCGGGTTTGTCTAACAGAGGTGATCTCGGGTGCTACTCAAGTTGATCACGGGTGGCGGCCCAAGTTGATCACGGTTACTTCCTAGGTGTATCAAAGATGGCCACATAATTTGTAGATAATTTTAAGCATTATAAAACCATGGTATTAGAATATAAACGTGTCCAACCTAAACATATGAAACGATAAAAGGCTTCAACCCGTTTGTCGACAGTTAGGTCTTAACAGTTTTGACTTTTAAGACCTAATATAAAGAAAAACATAAGGAAAGTAGAATATGTAAAATAGTTATTTTTCATTAAATAGTTAAATCGTTTCATTTCAAAAGTTCTTCACAATTGTCGAATGTACAAAAGCAAAATGTTAACAAAACAACACTTATCACTCAAAAGCTTTATGTATTGGTTTTTAATGAATTAAAATTAAGTTATCATTTTAACACATGTATAAATAATCTGTAGAAACAGTAATGTAATAACATGTTACAATTATCACCCTTGTTTCTTCTTATTACAATCAACATAGGACATGTGTATCTTAAATTTATTTTAAATGGTAAGAAAGTTGGAATGATACCGTATTCTGAACGACTAAGTCAACCATCAATTCATTACAAAACATTTCTATGTTCAACCTCTAAAATCAACTCCCCATCTATTAAGAATGCTGATTTTTAAATTTTTATGGTGTTGATATGGTTGCATTTAAATAAGTTTAGAGGTAAAATTTGTTCAACACTTCAATGTGGGCAAACGATTATATTAAATAGTCAGTTGTTGATCACACCCCACCTAATTATTAGATTGATTAATAATTTTAATTTAAGGATGAAGATAAAATCGTACTTCTATTACAGTGATCCTTCAAATTTCTCAACTTCTTTACGATCTTCATTTCTGTAAACAATTGATATATTTTTCATTAAAAACTATTACAGTATATACAGTTTTTTAAATTAATCTAGTTTATAAATTTTATTAAATCTGTACTAATACTGTAATATTTTAATTTGTCTATAATACTTGCGCTTCATCATAATAATGCTCTCACACAGATATTGGATATTGGATTCTGTTCTATTACCAGTTCAGTAAATATTCCAATAACATTGGGAGCCTAAATATACTATTAATTAGATTAGATATTTAGAGCACTGCTTTATTTAAACACTGTTCACCCTTCCATAAATATAAAGATATAATAATTTGTTTTATTAAAATATACAATAAAATCTGACGTATTTAAATCATTTTAAACAGAATTTTTAACTGTGACAGAAGAATATCTATGAATATATAATTTATAAAATAGAGTCCTCCATTATCCTTGATATATATATATCTATATGTATATATATATATATATATATATATATATATATATATATATACGTCTGATAACTTGCAAAAATGATAAACTACTACGTATAAGTAATCCATCTATAAGTACCACATCTACCTATAGGTAATTTTGGCAATGATAGATTATGCTTTAATAAAACTGGATGACTATTCAAAACACGCTTTCAAGAACTCACAAACGAGCTCTCAGAAGGTATAACACAACTATAATAAAATCCTCCTTCACTTAACACTTACTCCCCTCAGACCACACCTAAAAAAAAAAAATAAAAAATTAAACATGAGATAAAAAAATAAATAAACATGTTCAGTTGTATGACAAGAGGCAAGACAATTAATAGTAAAAAAAATTACACTATTTCCTTGACACGAAAATCAATAACATTAACACAATATTTGATAACACCTTTTATACTCATAATCAATATTATAAATAAAATCAAACTACCTAAATATGTCAAATTATACAAAAAGAATTGCATACCTTTTATTTTTTATTTAATTAATTATTATATTAATTGATTTCATACACTTGAAAATGACTAAAATGTTTAAACATGTAATGTATTTTAAATAAGATATTTTATAGTGTAATAAGTTTATACTTAACTTATTCATAACTATATGTATAGCTAATAATGGATACCTAATTAAGTTTAGAAATAATATATTATATAATTAATCTATTTTTAAAGTATCTGCTTTAAAATGTATGCTCAAACATGTTTGATCCCACCAACCCGAGTAAGCAAGATGCAGAGGCTATCTACGGAGATAATGCGGACTTAGTTGCCTATTCAAGCGGATAATTGGCTATTACACCCTGTATGTAACTCATGCTCAAGCATGAAACGTTAACTTAAATGGAAATAGTTAAATGACCGTCCACTTATCTCACAAATAACTTAGAGCTAATTTCTTTTGAAAGGAACATTTTTCCCATCAATACTATCCATTTCCCGTAAAAATATCCTTTCAAGGGTTAATATTCAAACATAAATGGTCTTGTTTCAAACTATCCATGGCAAATATCTTAAGAAATTATAATCATAGATTTAAGAACTCTATGAACATTTTGACTTACTGTTTAATCTAATTCAAATTTGTCCTCATTTATGATTATTTTGGTAACCTTTACTCTTTTTCAAATAAAAATTGTGATACACGTTGTGTAGTATGTGTTATTAATAGTTATTTAAATAAATAAAAGAATATTATAATTTGACATAAATTGCCCGTATAGTTGTGTTATATTATAAGATTAAATATATATTTTTTAAACATTATTTTAAATTGGTACTTTGGTAATATAAGTTTTCATCCTTAAAAGTATTGTACATAAGTGATGAATCACCTTTGTTTCAGTTAACTAGCCTATAATGTCACGTCACGTAATAATCTTTAAACGGCGGTAACATGAATTATAACGTTTTTATAAGTGTGATATGTTTAGGAATGATTTATTGATTAGCTGACAGGATGGCAATGAGTAATCGTTAATTATGTGATCCATATTTTGAATTTTGTATGCGTAATCTCGTGACGTAGTAGCATCTAACCACACCAAAGTTAAAGTGACTCCACAAAAGCCCTATTATAACTAGGAAGGATCATTACTCAGGTGACATTCAAAGGGTGATCAGACTCAATAAGAAGCTTTTTAAGTTGGTCTAGTCCTAATAATGAGTTGGAATGTGTTTGTTTTACTAAACCATAATTTGATAGTAAGTGTTTGAGGCGTTCTTATTTCTGTAAGTAATATAACGGTACATTCCTCTCGTGTAAAACATGATAAGAGTGTTTGTTGATAGGACTCATAAGTTACCAGGAACCATACATAACTTCACTATAATACCATTTAGAACCAATAAGAGATTTCTTTAAACAAATGGTTATATATATATAATTATTAATATAATAACTAAGTTCCAAATACGTCTGGTATACATTTGATATACTGAAATCTACTTGTATTCTTAGATACCAGTCATTGTATTATAAACTACTTATTAATATAAGACCTCTTATATTAATATGAAAAACACGGGGTATGTAATTTTACCTACTCATTTATATTTAGTAAATACTAATTGAAAATAACATCACATTAAGTCGATGTATCTTACTCGTGTACGCTATAAATTTATAAATTCAAGTTATTTGCATATTGATATAAATGTTGAAATTATTGTTCAGTAATGTTAATCACAAGTTAACAACTTAATCTGAGAAAAGGTTACCAAGGGTAAGCCGGCTTACAAGATTATTCAAAGGAAGTTTTAGGAAGTCTTGTTATTAGCAGATTTGTCAAGCAGCTTAAAAAGTCAAGCAGTTGATGTGAATATTCAAAGAGCGGACTCAAAGCTGAAGCCACCAGCGTATTAAGTAGCCTTCTCTCTCCCCCTCTATACCCTCACTTCTCTTTCCTTAAATGTCTCATACACATACTTTCAACCCCAACAAATTATTACTATATCATAACCTATAAAGGTTTTAGCCATTAATTATGTTATAATGTATATATATATATATATATATAATGTTTTAGTAAAAAATAAATATATATATTTATATATTTTTTTACTAAAACTTGACTTTTGGATCTTGTTCAAGATATAAATATATATGCAGGGTGTCCATCTTCGAGTGTCACATATTTTAGAGGATTTTTGTCAGGTCAATAAAAGCAACTAAAGCCATATAACATGTGTTCCATTTCAAATAGTTTTCTGTCTGTATGTGTTTTTACAAACATTTTAATATCTCAGAAACCGTTTAACATACAATAGATGTCAAACGTTTCGTATAAAACATAACACTAAAAAGATATTTCTTGTAAAATGGCTGAATTTCTAAGATTATTAGTTTCAAAATGGCGGCTGTATAAGCATTTAAAAATAAAATATAAAAACCTACACATAATAAATAAAAAACAAAGTGAAAATTCATTATCTGCAGACTACGTTATGCCAAATTCAACGGTATGCCAATTAAAAAGATAGGTTATTAAATAACAGAGAGAACTTATTTTTTGTGACTGAAAGCATTGTATATTAACATTGTATATTAACATTTTTGTGTAACTTTTGTGGGTTTTATGATATTCTACTTTGAAATTTATAGACATCTGCCATTTTGAAAAAAGTAATCTTAGACATTCAGCTTTTTTATATGAAATGTGTCTTTTTGGGATCATCTTTCATATGAAAATTCAGTATTGTATAACAAATATTAACTGAGATATTAAAATGTTTCCAAGCACAAACAGGTAACGAATCGAGATGGGAGACATGTTATAAGGCATATTTTGCTTTTCTTGACCTGACAAACAATCTTCTAAAATATGCGACAGTCAAAGCTGTACACCATATACATCACACATTTTTTTAAACTATGAGTGCTAGGTTACAACAAAATATAAATAGCCATAAATATGTTTTTATAGGTATTCATGAACATTTAGTCTCAAATAGGTTTTTGTAAGGTTAACGATGCAAACTTAGCTATTCCAGCAGGTAAAAGAAGTTTATTTTACATTAATTAGGTGACATATTCAATGACTATTAAAACATATAGAATTGCGTTGCTTTTTTAATTATAACGGGATATGGTATTAGGGACCCCATATCTCTTTATAAAATGTGATATAACCTGTCATTACTATATAGTAGATTATCTAAAGTTATTTAATTTACAATAGATTGATAAAAATTAGTAGATTCTCCTCAAACATAGCACTGAAATAAAGTAGGACCTTAGTAATTAAATCGTGTATATACTGTATATTATGTTTACAACCTTATTAAATAATATTGCTAGCCAATGGAACCTTGTTACTTTTGTAATTAATAAAGTAATATTTGTAATGTAATAGAAATTTAATTTTCTTGATTTTGGTAATATAATCATTAAAGTTAAGGAAGCGTTACTTTGATTGAATGCTTAACAAGTTACATCACATACAGAATATATAGGCTCAGATGATAGATTGATTATAGTATTTATTTATTACATTAGTGTTTATTTATAAAGTATAACAATTAAAAAAATTTATGTATCCTAGTACAATGTTTAGTAATTTGAAGATTTTTATAGATAATTAACTAAATATATCACGAGTGGATTTATGTAAATAAGCACGAAAACCGATGGGTAATTAAAAAAAAAAAAAAAAAAACTAGCCATAATATACATATTTAATCCCATTAATATTATTATTTTGCACCACAAGCTCTAAAATGGCATTTTAATCTACCAGTCCCGCTAATTAATATTTAACGATTTCATGTGGTTATTCGTACCGTATTGAATACTACAATCATGTATTCGTTTTCTCCGTTGACCCCCTCCCCACTCGATCTGTGTTATTTTCACTTTCGAACCTAATTTGAAATTCTAATTTCACTTACCAATGAGAAGTGTTACAGCCATGTTACTCTTTGTTTCTTTCAAAAATAAATTCATTATTATCAGTAGCTACTTTTACAAATTGTTAAAGTAAAAAAAAAAAATATTATTTTAATGTTCCTGTCCGCTTAAAGATTATGCATCGAATAAAAAAGATGTTGCCAGTTAAAACGCAAAGGCATTTCCCACCTTTTATATATATATATATACGTTTAGATATTTAATACGTATGGATAGAGCTTTAATACGCTAACAGGGCTTCCGGCGTATATGAAGGCGAATATGAATAGTTACATACATGTACTTTGTGACATTCATGTTACATACACTCTAAATGTAAGTTATAGATAGATAATAAAGTACTTCTCCAATATATTAGTTTGTTACATAATTTTTTTCATTCAGTTCCGCATTAGAAAATATAGTTTTCAATGCTTTTTATGGCATAAAAGTAGTTTTACTCCAGTAAAAGTTTAAAAGAATAACTGAGTTTTTTGTTTCAATAAAAGTGCCAGCGTTAACGTTTTATTTGTGAAATGACCGCCTTTTTATTGAATAGAATCGTTAACAAAGTATTGCTAGATGTATTTAAAACGATATTCGGACAACGGGATTTTACTAATGACATTTTAGTGGAAACGTAATCAAATATTTAGCGGAACAGTGGTTTATATTCTTAAAAATTATAAATCCCTATAATACTTTGATATTTCAATTAATATTATCATTAGGTAATTAAAAATAGTGTTTTACATTTAAAAATTGAAGACTTTTATAACAAATACTAAATGAAGACGCATAATAATTTTGTTAAAATTGAGTCTATTTTAACGTTGAGTCTATAAACATTTAAAAAGAACCTGAACAGTAAAACTTGGAGGATTACGTGATATTGATAAGTGTAATTTAGATCTTACACTTCAGTACACAGTACTTGAATTGATAAAAACGTTTATGTTTTGTCTACCCTGTATTGAATTTTTATATTTTGAGTCCTTGCAACTTCCATCTGTGCCCAGTTACGTTAGACCTAATTAAGTTCTAGTTCTACAAATCATGTGTTGTAGAATTTTAAGTGTATACATATTGGTTCTGTATTCAAGTTGTTGTGAGGTTAAAAATGTATGGGTTTGAAATTATATTACATAAAGTTCAAAATAACCAAAGGAATTTATAGTAGTTTACAATATTTGATTTTATTAAACATATTTAGTTTTTACATAGTAATAAAAGAACTTTATTTGTGGCAATACTAATGTTGTGACTAAGAAAAAAATAAATACTTAAAAAGTTTGCACAGAAAGTAGTACAATTGTGTTTACAGAAAGTAAGATATACGATACCACTATGTATGTAGTAGCACTTTGTAACTGTGAAACGTTTTCATAACTCTGAAGTGCATCTTAGACAGTTACTTTGAGTGTGGTAATGCCACAATTTACATATCTGCTTTACACAGAGTAGATACTTATACATTCTCTCTGGAACAAAAGGGTATTTTAAAAATGTTCTTTGAAAGGAAAACATTTTATAGCGTCCTTTTAATTTTTTTGTAAGTGATGTGGTTTACAATTTAAAAAAAAACTAATATATATATAATAAATCTTTTTCAGAATAACGTTAGCTTTTATTATATTCTCGAAAGAGGCTTAATTGCATTTATGACTTGCGTAAATATTTGATATAATACCTTATGAACAAGGAATATCTCATGAAAAATTTAACTTAGTTGATTACTAACAACCATGTTATTTATATTAGTATAATTAATTACCAAACAAACTAGTGGACAATTTAAATATCAATATATGTTATTAATTTAATGACATTTTGTTTTCAAATAACAAGTATTTTAATGACAATTAATTCTTACTAATTTAATTTTAAAATATGACTCAACTGCTAAAATGCTTATGTAAAATTACTCCAATAAAAACTCGTTGAGAAAACTTCAAGAGATATTAAGCAAATCCATAATTACTGAATTAAGAAAAAGAGCTCTAGAATATAATTGGATTACTGTTAGTTATTTTATGAGAAATAATCGACAATCAATTATTACTTAACCAAACTCCGTCTTAGATGTTTCCAATTAAATTGTATTCCATAAATTAACATTTTGCATTACGTGTAGAATGTATATTTGCAGTCCTACAAATTGAGTTGAAGAAAAACTAATAGGAGAAAATATTTTTTTTTTAAATACATGCAAAATGCATTTAATGGTTTTCTTTAATTAATAAAATGATTGTTAATATGGTACTGGACTTGTTTTGAAAATAAAATACAATCAAACAAAACAAAGCAAAAGCTCAATGTAGTATTTTGAATTTAATTAATGGGAAATTTCACTATTTACTATCTGCGTTAGTGTAAGAAAATAAACTAGCCTGATAATAAAATGCAAGTATAGCTTGTTTTAAAACTATGAGCTAATCACACATTACAATGAATACATAAATATCTATAAAATATATGTATTAGGAATATTTATTTTTTAAATAAATATAATATGTATCTAGTGTAAAATAATATTTTAGCCAACCAAACTAAACTATATGTTTGTTTATTTCACAAAATGTGAAGGAAGTCATAGGTTAAGGTGGGGTCTTTATAGGATCGGAATAACATGATTTGAAAATTTTTTAAAATATACTACATATAATTATGTTGATGCATACATATTATAGAGTGATGTGTATTTTTTATTCTTTATTATTATCTGTAAACGGGTGAAAATATTAAAAATGTTATTTATATATGTTAAGAACAAAATCTATACCATACGCTGTTTCGTTTGTCTGAACTAATGACACAAAAAAGTTTAAGATCTCGTAATTGGACATAATTTATTTATTTATTTTATCCATGTTGGAATTTTTATAAATTTAAACGAAATATTTTCAATAATTAGAAATTTTTTTATCTTTAACTATTGCATTTTCACCAGTTACGGAATCATAAAAATTATGGACTTATTAAAAACGTTTTATTAATAAAATATAATTAAGGTTTAATATGAATAAATAATTAATAACGTTTATATGATGCACATTTTTACACATATATAAATTATTAATTTTGTTTACAATAAAATCATGTTAGTGTATTTTTAACGTTATAGTTAGATACTATAATGTCTCATACGGCAGTAGTACAATCACGGTAGTGTAGTTTGGTTGTATGGTAATTTATTATTTTCACCTAACTCAATCGTCCAATTGAGTTTAACTCTTACACAAAATGTGAAAATAAACAAACAAACAAATGAACTGTAATTTGATGTAACAGAAGATTTATACAGAGTAACAATTCATAGTGTTGGGATAAAGTCTGGTAATGAGCCATCCTAGTTATGTCCTCTAGTAAGTGGCCTACTTTAATGAGACAAATTGGCCACTTCTGTCTTCACCCCCATTGTATTCTGTTTTTTGGTTTGAAATAAGATTCATACAGAGAACCTGTTTACACTGTAGGGGTAAATTCTGGTAATGAGCCAGCCTAGTTATAGCCTCTAGTAAGTGGTCAACTTTAAGAAGACAAGTTGGCCACACCAGTCGTTACTTTCAACGTATACTGCTAGTTGGTTTGAAAGAAGATTTATACAGAGAACCAGTTAACATTGTTGGGGTAAAGTCTGATAATGAACCAGCCAATTATGTCCTCTAGTAGTTGACCAACTTTAATGAGATAATTTGGGTTTCCATCTGTCATGATATCAGTCAATCGTTAATATAGTTAGCATCAATCTATAGTTAATCTATGAAAAACTTAATACAGTCATTATGTTAAAACAGTCATTTAAAATGTAAAGGTTAATTATTTATTTATATATGTTACTCTGAGAAAAAAATCATCAATTCAATTTTATAGCTTAACAGCTTCATTGGCTAGTTGGCGTAACACAGGGTAAATTATTACGTATTTTACATGACAATCTTTTCAATCCTTCTCACTTTGTAAAAGTTCAAGCATTAGAACCACATGACTACACTCCACGAGTACAATTCTGTCACAGTCTGTTTGATAGTGATATTGAACAATATAACTTTTTGACAAATATTCCATAAACTAATGAATTTTTACTACTTTAGGAAAATCTGGTGTTTTCAACTCTCACTCGGTTCCTGTGACCTCGGAAGAAGAACTGGCTGCAAAAAAAGTACGTGAAAAGGTAACCTAAAACGTGACGGTTAGGGCCATGTTTACGTAAGTTCTACTGTTGCTGCTTCATTTTCATAACAGTTCGATATTAATTTCAGTAATTTTAATTTATTTATCTGTTGTGATAGTGTTCATAGATTTCTAAAATTTAAATATTTAGATATGTTATTTTCTTTTGTCCTGTTTTTTAATATAAATAATTGTATAGCTAGTGAAAGACGGCAAAAAAATATAAAATTTGTATTCATTTTAAAGGGGGAAAACACGCTATTATTCTATCTTGTAGTCCTTTCTTCTGGGTATTCCTTGTGAATTTCTACCATCGTTTTTATGACTTACGTTTTTTGCAAGAAACATAAAAATACAATTCGCCAAAAAAAATTTAGTATTAGTATTATGCTAATACTACTTTTCCCTCTTTATTCTTAAAAAAAAAAATATTTATATTCCAAAAATGTTTTAAAAATTTGAAAAACATTTTGCACCATGCAGAAAATTAAGTTCGAGGGAAACAAAAAACTATTTTTAAATAATATTTCTTTGTACTGAAGGAGTGATGTGTGTAGGGCATTTCCAGTTATTACTTAGTAATTTTTCTCGTAAAAATATTTAACACTAACTTATATTCACTAACTTATATATGTAAATCAGGTTAATCTATTACATTAAGAAAGCTGTAACTTAAAAGCCACTACCATGATATACTTGTGAGCTCCTTAATGGCTTCACTATTCAGACCTTAAGTCGTATGATATTACTCCGCTTAGTGACAGTAATAGTGTCACTATAAAACATCATATTTGGTCAAAGATCATAGTGGTGTCATTCGATTTAAAAATGTTATATTTATTCAAACATATAATCTTCATTCATATACATTTGTATGTACTCTATGTAGACTAGTGGCATCTTTATGTGTAAATGAACATAATAATTACTATGTTTATACTTTGCAGCATTCAAAATTTAGCTACTTACTTATTGTACAAATCTGATTCTATAAACTTTATCGGTAAATGTTTCCTGATTGTAATACAATCTGAAAGGTCTTTTAACACATTAAAATGTTGTCATTTGTACCAGAGGTGTATAAAAGAAAATTGGCAACTACTCTATGCCATGAAAAAAGGTATTTTTATTGTTCAATATTGATTTTGTTTATTTTTATTTATTCTTAACGCCGATCGTTAAGATATGAGTGAATATGGGTTTAGAATCAAATCAAATCAAATCCTTTATTAACACATAATATTTGTTACAATTATTAATTTTATTTGTACAAATTTTGTCTCTTGTCATATTAACTATAACTAATACTAATATAATACTGTATCAATTAATTAATATTTAATAATCTTGTACTACAGACATGTGAGATAGTCGAATGTATGAAATAGTTGTAACTTTGAACACTCAAAATATATATTTAAGCATACATTGAATAATGTTGCCAAATTGATCAAACCGTTATATATAAATTAAAATAATTTAAAACAATCGAAACTTGGCACTTTACATAATAAGATAATCCTTTACACTGTAGTAGAATGAGTGTGATGAATGAAAATGAGCTATTTATTGTAAAATATATTTTTTTTAATTGTTGTATTTTTTAAATATGCATAAATGACTCACCCAATTCAGTAAAATCCAATTCACTGCTTTATGCTGATGATACTACTTTTGTAAACGTTAGAAGTAGTGTCGATCAACTCATTGATCAGACTAAAAACACATTATAATCAGTAGGGTGGTGCGTAAAAACTTAAGTTGGAAAATCAGAGTCCCTATAGTGCGGAAAAATTGCGATTGGTATTAACAAGGAAAACAAAAAAAATTTTTGAAATCGGAATTCATCTTCCGATCGCGCAATTGGCCGAAAGTTACATAAAATTATGAAAAAAATAATTTTTTGAAAAATTAAATTTTTTTTTATTTTGGTATTTTTTTGTTCCTATAGCTATTTTTTGCACTTTAGGCTTTGAAAAACTGAAATACAAATTATTTGTCCCCTAGAAGTATGTTTTCCGATCGCGCAAGTACATGAAAGATTGACAAAAATTGCCACTTTTAACATATTATTGTATTGTGAAAAAGTCAAGTTCTATTTACAAAAAACAAAACTGTTTAAAATCAGATATCATCTTTAGAATCCTTATATGTTGTAGGTTGTGATGGTACTAATACAAATACAGGGTGGAAGAGTGGTGCAATTAGACATCTTGAAATGCATCTTGGACGACCCCTTCAGTGGGCAGTGTGCATGCTTCATTTTATTGAATTACCATTTCGTCATCTTTTCCAACATTTGGACGGAAACACAACAGGTCCAAAATCATTTAGTGGGCCGATTGGGCAGAAGTTAAATAGTTGCGACAAACTACCAGTTATTAATTTTCAACCTATTGATTGTGATATACCTCAAGTGGACAGGAAACTGCTAAGTAAAGACCAACAGTACCTTTGGGACATAAGTCAAGCCATAAAGACTAGGGAATTTCCAATGGACTTATCGAAACGAGATCCGGGCCCTATTTCGCACGCCAGATGGCTCACGTGCGCAAACAGGGTTCTTCGGTTGTATGTGAGCGAAGAAGAGCCATCTGATGCTCTAAAGGAATTAGTCAATTACATTTTAAGATCCTACATGCCAGTTTGGTTTGAGATAAAGTGCAGTAAGTACATAACAGATGGGCCACATCACGTATACAGAGCTATTGAAACCTCTCGATATTTGTCTGACGAGTTAAAGGCAATAGTACATCCAGTTATTGAAAGGAACGCGTTTTTCGCTCACCCTGAGAACATGTTGATTGCCATGATTTTTGATAAGAGACAGCATATACGAGAGTTGGGTCTCAGAAGAGTCTTGAAAGCAAGACAGACACGGACAAAGGGTAAAACCGTCAGAAACTTTACCACGCCTACTTTAAACTTCAATGCTTGTGACTACTCGGAGTTAATTGATTGGGCTAACACAAGGTTGTTTTCTCCTCCTCTTCTTCGAAATGTACCCGATGACGAAATTTCATTGGCGATTCAGTGTGGTGATATTCCTAACTGGGATGTAAAAAAATTTCCCTGTCATACACAAGCCGTTGAAAGGTGCGTGAAGCTCATCACCGAAGCGTCGCTCAAAGTGTGTGGGTCCCAATAAAGAGATGGTTATATCAGAGCCACACTAGAATCCAAATCACTCATGCCCAATTTTGAGAGTAAATCAAAATACAGAGTGGTTCCTAAACCAAGTGCTAGTGCAGAATAAATAGGGCCAAAGAAATATGTTTACCAAAATAGACTGAAAACCAAAGAAAGTACCTAAAATGCGATTTGTAAATAATGTAAATAACAAACTCCGCCCTCATTGGTTGGATGGATGGGAAGGGTGTGGGTGGGTGGAACTCGAAGTGCAGCCACCTCCACG
Source organism: Stictocephala bisonia (assembly GCA_035578905.1). Lineage (NCBI taxonomy): Eukaryota > Metazoa > Arthropoda > Insecta > Hemiptera > Membracidae > Stictocephala > Stictocephala bisonia. The sequence goes on along the minus strand of JAQJVL010000582.1, from coordinate 429,688 downwards.
TGGTGAGTTCTGGGTTGTTCAGATAATATTATTATCTAAACATGCGAAGAGCTGCACAATTGGCACGAAACTCAAAATCAACACCCTTTATGCCTCACTTGATTTTTTCTTAATGCCTATCAAAAACATTCAAAAAGGTCAATTTTCGTTAAACTTTCATGTAGTTGCGCGATCAGAAAACATACTTCTAGACGACAAATAATTTTTATTGTAGTTTTTCAAAGCCTAAAGTACAAAAAAATTGCTATAGGAACACAAAAAATACCAAAATAAAAAAAAATTTATTTTTCAAAAAAAATAATTTTTTTATAATTTTATGTAACTTTCGGCCGATTGCGCGATCGGAAGATGAACTCCGATTTCAAAAACTTTTTTTTTTTGTTTTTCTTGTTAATACCAATCGCAACTTTTCCGCACTATAGGGACTCTGATTTTCCAACTTAAGTTTTTACGCACCACCCTAATAATCAGCCTCCGTTTGGTTCTTGGGTAACGGGTTTTATTTAAATGAAGAGAAAACTAAATCCATTATTTTTAGCTTAAGAGCGATGGCTAATGAGATTTGTACATTCAATAGAATTGAAACTGTGACTAGTGCTAAGTTTCTAGGAATTTATTTCGATAACCACTTAACATGGGGGTCTCAGATAAATTAAATATCCAAGAAGTTATCAAGAACCTTGTTTTTAATAAGGTGCCTCACCTTATGTGTTTAATATCATATCGGAATACTACGCCTGCTTCCAATCGATTATGAGGTACGGACTTATTCTTTAGGGCTATTGTAGCAGAACTAATGAAATACTCATCCTTAAAAAAAATATAATCCGAATCATGACAAAATCAAATACTTTAGAACACTGTAAGCCTCTTTTCATAAGCACTGGAATTCAGATGGTTTTTAATTTATACTTGTATGACATAATGCAATACATTCTAAATCATCCAGAGTTTTTACATTTCAATGAAACTAGTAAATATGAAATCCGTAAAAACAACAGGGCTGACATTGGTTTCCACAGACTGAATAAGAGCTTATCCAGCCACACTGTAATAAGCATTAAAATATATAATAAATTTGTCACTTTTATTAAAAAATATCAACCCAAAGGTTTCTTGAAAAAAATTATTGCTGTCTACTTAGAAACCTATTTCATTCAATTGACGAATTTTTTAGTTTTGATTTAGTTGAATTTGAAGCATTATCTCATGCTTACCCCAGATAACAGAGGTGCTTAGTGGAAATGTATTGAGGCGACCTTCCCCTGGGTAACCTGAAGGGTAATCGAAACAAAAGATAAAAATTGCACAAAGGTAGTTTCCCATACTTACCAATATTTTAAAGATATTTTGCTAAACCTATTTAATAGTTTAATATGTTATGTGTTTATTTTACGTTAGGTTAAATTATATTCAGAATAACTTGGCAATATATAGCTGCCATTATGAATTTGTCAATGCTGTAAAGTTTGATGGCAATATTATTGTTATTATTGATTGGATTATTATTGTTATAATGATTGTTGATCACTGTTTGTTAAAAATTAGAAACAACATTAAAAAGTATTAATTTATTATTAACTGGTGTGAGATACTGTAGTTGAAATATCGTGTTTCTAAACTATAATATACATGTAAGTGACTACTTCCAGTAACATTTGATCACAGTCCCTATTTGTTTTTATTCAGGCATGCTCTAAAAACTATGTTCATGTGATGGAATAGCTAATAAAAGTAATAAACGAATTCTATAAATGTAGAACACTTGAAGAAAAAGTATTTTTATGCCCTTAGTATGTACTGTTAATTTCATAAAGCATTCTAAACATAGAAACAATTATTTACCAATAGTGAAACCATATTAAATAATACTAATATAGATAACTCAATACGATTTCTTCTGCCAAATCGTTATACCTAAGGCAATATAATGATGGAAAATTTAAAAAAGCCTAAATTAGGTATATTTATTATTTTATACTAATAAAAATAAATTGGAATATTTTTATTATTCATACAAAACTAATTCAATAAATTATTATACTATAAGAAAGGACTCATAAGGATGGTTTTTAGAGTACGTTTTACTCTCAGGCCGAGTAAATCATATGTGTGATATGGTGTTACTTTTTTCAATTATAAACCTTATTGCTCTGTAAACATTTTATTAGTCATAAAGTTGCCACTAGAAACTTCACGACATTTTTATACCTGTATTATAATCTAGGTGTTTATGAAGTGTTTCAAAATAAACAGTAGCCAGGTGTAAATATGGTTTTCTGTTTGTATACCTAATTGACAGGTTTCAAAACTTAAATTACAAAATACGTATTGTTATTTGTCCCAAATATTTATTTATAATTATAGCAAATATGAAACACTTTGATTTATTGAAATAATTATTGTTTAAATCAGCATACTTTATTCCATAAAAGTTATGAATATATATATTTTATGAAAATTACTCTGAGCACGAAAACAATAATTTATAAAAATAGTCTTAACATCTTATTTTATCAATTTGAGCTGTACTAACATTTTATAAAATTGTACCATGAATTTGGTATTATATGGTAATATGTAAATTGATTTAGGGATTGTTAACATGACTGACACAATAAAGAGGGATATGGGAACCAAAGTGTTCTAAAATGTATTGTATAAATTATTTATAGAATATTTACAATTTATTTCATACATTCAATGTAGCCTACATATTTTTCCTTACAAATGGTAAAACAACCTCATATATTTTGGTGATTTAATTATTTTGTTTATTAGTATTAAGATACAATTTTTAAAAAAATTATACTTTTTTGTGAATTAATGAATCTTCTTTGTAGCTATCACTTATCTCATTCTAAGGTAAGGTTCTGAACATAAATGCTCAGTATACCATCAAGAGCTCAGAGACTCACTAAGCATGTGGCATTAAAAATGTCCATACTTTCTTATAGAATACTTCCTTTATCGTTCGTTATAAGAACTTCCTTAGTTACGCAACTGGCTTTCATCAGTCGGTGTGGGATGTGAGTGGTCTTAACTACTTTAAAACCCCTTTAATCATATTGTTATAAACACATTAGTAAATAATTAAAGGCTAATTAATATTCTGGACTTATTGTAATATTTTGGTACAGTATATATACTACACAAAACTTCATAACATCTAACACAAACAAAAACTTAAGTAATAAGATCCAACTAATTGTAAATATATTCCGTAAGAACATTATATTTATTAGTTCGTTTCCATCACCGAAGCTTAATGCCATGCCAAACAATATGCACATTCCTAAAAATGTTGCCATAATTTGGAGTAAAACATAGCTCTTAGCTAATGACGTCCATAATGGTCGATTGAGAAGCATAAACTATTCATATTTCTTAAAGACTTATTTAGATAAATATATATGATTTTTAGTTTTTAGATATTAACTATGTTTGTTTTTAATTATCTCCTATAATAAATAGAATATAAAGTTTTTTCACCTTATAAATGCAGTATACCAATATTTTAATAATTTAAAAACTCATAGTTTATTTTTGTTTTTCCAACATAGTTTGTAGGAAATATTTTGTAATTACATTATCTACTGTGTTTTGAAAAACTGAAAACTATGTAATCTCAATTAGCTATTCCTAGAAATTAGACTGTGTTTGAGAAATATGCATAATCGTCACTGCATATTCATATAGTTTCCGTGGTAGAGCTAGTGTCCTTAGTTGTACTTTTATCACTGTTGCTATTTGCTAAAAAAAGTTCTTATTGTATCATGATCAATAAGAAATCATGATTTTGCACGACTACAAGAGTAAATGTACAATGTAACATTTGTGCAATGTATAATGTATTAATATGTGTTTTCATTTAATTTCTGGAAACTCCAATTTGCTTTTTAATAAACTCAATGCTATGCGGAATTAGTTTGCTGTAATTTTTCTTTTAAAACGTAATATGATCCTTGCTAGATTATCTAACTGTAAATCCATAAGTGGGAAATATGCACATCCTTTGAGCAGTATTGCTACAGTACTCGGTTTAAAAACCACAACCAATGAGAATTTTCATATATGGCCAAACGAATAAGGGTGGTAGTGGATTTCTGGGAATGTTTGATGTTCGTTATAGAGCCTAAAAAATAATTTTTAAAACTTTACACAAAACAGGAGACCTAAAATTTTACATTGTAATATTTTCTTTCTCATATTCTTCATAAAGTTATAAAAAGTCCATGCAAATATGTGTAAACGTTTATCTTTTCTATAGACGATCATAATTTGGTTGAAGTTTAAAATATTATTAAGCATGTTTAGATAGTTTCACATTTTATTTACCTGATCTTGGATGTGGTAAATAAAATACTTTTAATTCAAATCGCCCTTGTATTTATTTAACTCTTAAATTTCTCTTTGTATTGACAGTGGATCATTTAGGTAGATCTTAATGATTTTTCTCTCTATCACTATAATTATAAGTTCGGTATATTTATATTATTTATTTTATACTCAGACTTAAAAATTAATCAAACAAGATCTACTTTAATTTTTTTCCTAGGTTTGGATGGTTCTTCCTTCTATTGAGGTTCAATGACAGCATTAATAACAACTACACTACTCAGTTATTATATTTTTATGGATACTGCAAGTCCGTTTTTAGACTCCATTCTATGAACAATGGAACGCACAACCTCAAATTATAAGTCTACCTAATATGTGGTTCTGATATTTATTTATACTTTTTATTTTTTCTTCACTAAAGTAGTTAATTATAACTAACAGTGTTAGCTGTGTAACAATTAACAGTGTTTTGTACAAGATACTCTTCCAATTTATCCTCTTTATCAGTATGTTTTAGTGAAAGATAATCAAACTGCACTAAATTGTCCTTGTTTCCTGCAGTTATTGGTCCTGCGGTTAAGCGTCAAGCACAACTCACGATCTCCAGATAGCTTTGGAAAACCTTCGTAGTTGCAGGTTTTCCTGGAGCTTTCTTACTTTGAATTATATCTCGACAACATTTCGTAGACATACCCTCACCTTTTGTGTATGCAATTAAAGTGCAGTTGATGTGTTCAAAGGTCTCTTTTGAAAGGTTAGTGGTACCTCAAAACTTTAATTTGTTTTATTAACTTAGGACATAACATACGTCTTGAACTGTGAAGTTTTACAATATGCCAACGATGACTGAAAAAAATATATCATTAGGTCTATAGTCATATATTGTAACAACCTTATGCCACTCAACGTCCTAAAATAAATGGTGGTAACGCTAAATGTATCATTATGCATATCACTAAATTTATTATAGTGTTATGGCTATAGAATAAATTTATAGAATGCTGTGTGAAGTATTGGTTTTCTCAAAAGCTTTACGGTGGTTTTTCTTTACATTTCAAATGTGTTGTAAAAGTGTGTGTCGTTTACACTGTATTATTTCCTTTATTTAAAGATCTAATCCCCCAAAGTCCTAGTACGATGGGTTTAAAACATATCTAAAAAAGACTGATGCTCAATATATTTTTTACCAAAACTGAGTTGCTAATTAAAGTAAAAAATAAGAAAAAAAGGAAGGATATGAATTAGAAAGTTATTTTTATAAACTCATTTCTATAATTGTCAAAGTTGAACAATAAAACGAGAAGTAATTACAAATTGCATTGCCATCCTGTATTAGTTCATATTGTACAGCCGATACTGAATCATCTATTAAAAAACTAATTTTAACTGCTTCTGAGTTGTTTTGTTTTTTAACGAATGTTCTCTAATTAAATAGGCAATATAATCTAATGACATGGTTTAACATTGGTTTTCTCGTATTATATCTTTAACTAAATATATCTTTATTTAATTAAATTCAATTTAAAAAAAATTCATAAAACTATAACTTAAAAAGAATATTGTATTATATAAATTATTTGAGAAATCTCTAGAATTAATCCATCTTTGTTTAAAAAAACATAGTAACGTTTAGTTAACTTTTGCCGATATGTTAGGTTACATAACGAGCTGTTATATTAAAATATATATAATGGTATCTACCAAACCACCCACCTCTACACGTACAGTGGTATCTACCCACACGCCCACCCCTAAACGTATAGTGGTATCGACTCATTCACCCAACCCTACACGTACAGCAGTATCGAATCACCCTCCCAAACCTACACGTATAGTGGTATCGACTCATTCACCCACCCCAACACGTACATTAGTATCGACTTGACCGCCCAAACCTACATGTACAGTAGTATCGACTCACCCGCCCAAACCTACACGTATAGTGGTATCGACTCATTCAACCAACCCTACACGTACAGTAGTATAGACTCACCCGCCCAAACCTACACGTAAAGTGGTATCGACTTAACGAGTTATCGAACTAACCATGTATATATTTAGATTATTACAAAATAATATAATGAATATATTTAGATATTACAAAATAATACTCAAGGACCAGTTTAGGAATTGTATTATTATTTTATGAACTAATTTGTTAAATAAAAGTGAAATACGTTTAAATTAGTACAGTAAATTGTTGTAAGGAGGGCAAAGTAAACGTTTATCGAGGCAGGAAATGGCCCCTGATGGGCCATGACTGTAGAGTAAACTGCAGTACACTCCAGTGCAGAGGTATTCGTTAAGTGCGATGTCCATTCAGAATATTGGAAAAACAATAAAGACCTGCTTCTATTGCAAACATTTAATAATGTTCTCTTTCTATATATGCTAATTTATTTCCTTCGTTTGCTAAAATATTGGTTTTTATCCAAATGGAATTTACTCGAGCATGTGCAAATGTTGAAAGTTTAGTGTTCATGAACACACCTCGCCATTTTAGTAACAATTAAGAATCTGAGGATACAGATGTCACTAATAATCTTTATCACATTATCTAGAATGTAAATAAATGATATTCTTTGAAATTTTTAGATTATATTAAAAAAACACTAATCAATTATCCTTTGTAATTTACAAATAAATAAATTAACGTATAAAATAAATAATAAAATTAAAAAAATTTAAATAGAATATGGAAATTGTATTTGGTAAAACCTTTATAAACAATTATACACTGTTTTATGGTTGACACTGTAACATGATAATATTTGTTTTCTTTGAGAGAAACAATATTTATTTATTTATTTCAATTTTTTTAACATTTTGGGTAAAATGATTCTTCTTAGTAATAACAGTTACTTACTTCACTCCCCAATTTCATATCAGTTAGGTGTTTCTCCAATAATTTGCAGAATATAACATCTCAAAGTATTTAAATTAATTTGAAATGTTAACAGTTTTTTATAACTATTTTTTATTTTTATTATAGTTTATACGGTATTTACACAACCCTTATCTACTATATTTAGTTTGACATTGTTTACATCTTGGAAACATTTCCATACAAAACCAGAGTAAGGGTAATTTATCAGCAAAATAAATGCAGAAAAATCAGCTATATGTTGAATATTAACAGATTTGAAAACATTTGCTCGTTGCTTAGTTTATTAGGATTCAGTATCACATTCTATTATCGTATCTTATTTAGATCTTGAGCTTTACAGCATGGTGACTCCCATTTGTTAGTATGTTATGGATGCTTCTTGATTGAGCCATACATGCCCATATATTTTCATTTAGTACCTTAAGTAATGATGACCAAATAAATAGGATATGCATTTTTGGAAATACCAATTTTAAATGCTCGTATAAAAGAAATTGTGCTGGCAGCAATTGGTTGGCAATGATACATTATCAACGTAAATATTGCTTCTATAACTTGTATTGTTTGAATTGAAATAAAAAAAGAATGGTATACTGAAATGAAAAAAACAACACTATCTCAAAGAACAAGCTATGACCAATATATCCTATGTACCACTAAACATTAAATTGTGATATCATTACCCCATAATGCATGTAGTTGCTGAAAGTAAAATAATAAGCGCATAAAAACCCCCAACATTATATTTGTATACATAATTTGGTCTGTGAAGCCTACATAAACCTACAAGGTTAACACAAATGGTGGTTCTACTTATCCTACAGATAATCCCAATGTGTTCTTGGATTATCAATGGTGAGTATTGCTAGCTATCATGCTATTTTGAAATGGTTTCTTATGTTTCCTGGACGCTCAGCCAGATGTCATACCACCATCCAGGCAAGAAAAGGCCCACACATATAAAATCATAACCAATCTACCATGTAATTGGCAAGCAATAGAAAATTATGATTCAGTATAAACAATATTTATTGTTCCATCACGTTTTATAATCTTTGGTATGGCAACTTAGTTTGACTTTTTAGTAGTTTATGTGAACCACGTGACCTCAATTCGTGGTTCACTTTTTTCTTACTCACAACTCCCACCAGATCATGTGGGAAAAACGTCTAAAAGCGTTCGGATTGCAACCCGGCTGTTACAATCAAATCACCGTTTTCTGGTGTTCACAATTTTTCAGATAAGTTGACATTATTTTCTAAAGACCAGGTAATTTTTTGACAATATAACCTGGGGCTGGTCTTAAAGGCAATATTGGGGAAGGGTAAATGGGGATTTTAACCGTCAATTAGTACATTATGCTGGTTACGAGCTGATATCTAAATATTTATGGTCCTAAATGGTTAAGGACACCAATACAGACAAGGAATAATTTTAGCGTCTTAATTTGGTTGTCTAATCAGTTAATATATAATACATGACAGCATACTAATATTCTTTATCCTGGAACTTAGTACAATAATTGGTCACATCAAGATTGAATTTTAGGTCTGACCTAAATCGGATTGGATCTTGAAATAGCAAGTAGGTTAAGCGGATATTTTCCGTTAATTTAATAGCACTACATTTATTGTTTCTGTTAATTAACTACCGTTTAATTAATAATATGTTGCTCTAAAAACTTTTCCCAAATTTTTACGCCTACTATTGTATTCTTAATCCACTAGGAATCCGATATCACTGGCCTTATCTTGTTGCTTTCCAAGAACTAACACTAGGAGAGTGCATTCGGCGGTAAGTCAATCATTGTATTTATTAGTTTGTAATAAAATTTAGTAGCAACTTAACCTAACCTAGCATGACCTAATCAAACCTGACTTGACCTAACATAACCTTTATTGTGATAAGAAAAGTAGTGGTAATGAAGTAACGGAAAAAGTAGTGGTAGTGAATTAACAGAAAAGGTTTGGTTAAGCCCTTGTATTTTATTTCATTACTTATTTATTAAGGCTTATGGTCTAATGGCTTGCTGGGAATGTGTTCAACAATTCCCACTTCTTTCTTAACGAATATTTTTTTTAGTTTTATTCTTACTTTGAATTGCATGAGGCACTTTATGAACATGAAGAAAGCAGGTAGAATTGTATACATTAAAATTTACCAATGCTCCTTTAAAGTAGCATATTGTGTTTTTAAACAATTTCAATTCTACTACTTCGAAAATTATTTAGAAAATGAAAAAAATAAAAGCTATCTTCAAAAACAATTTAGAATATGTTAAATGTTTCATTAACAAGGTTTATAATAATAATAAATCCTAAGCATTATGTAAATTGTTTTAATGTATTATGTTGTAGTCGGTAACATTAACACACTCACTTGATATTGAATCACCAAACACATACTTTAACGGCTATTGTACACATGTTAAGTCCCACTGTCTACTTACTTCCACACACACGTACTGCCAAAATCTGCTGATACAAGTATTTTTCTCTAATCAGCTGATTCAGTGTTTGCTTTGCAACACGTTCATTTGTCCTTAGACGATTAATCCTATAAAAGTTTGTCCGACTACACATTCACGTAAAAAGCACATTGTTATAAATATTTTATATTTTTTCGTCATCACAATTTATGTAAAGGGAAGGGTTAGGGTGGCAGCATTGTGAAAGCATAAATTAATTATACGCTACCAGGTATAATATCATTTATCGTGTAAGGTTGCTCCACGAAGAGTTTTTTTTTTTTTTTTTTTTTTTTTTTTTTTAAGGATAATTTAAGTTAAAAGAAGAGCAGTTCAAGCAGACAGACAATTAGGGCATTTGCAATTCACGCGTCTGCCACCTTCTACACTTACCGCTTGGAGGCGCCAGGCCGGTTTTAACAAAACTGCCGACTGCAACCAGCAGAGGCAGTCAATTCGAGTTTTATCAGCAAAGCCAGTTCGACGAGGTAAGTGGGCCTGTCTCCACATATAAAAGCTTGCCATCTCTGTTAGCTTTGTGCATTAGGTTATTTACGCCATTCATACAGTAGTTTGTTTTAATCCTTGCATGTGATAGGAGACGTTTAAGTTATCAGAGTCAAGTTAATTGGTGTTAAGTAGTTACTGATGAGAAAAGTGATCCTAACCCAACTATCGTTAGTATTAGCTTTGTTTCGTTACATTCTGCAAGTAGAAGTTTTATTTTTATTTGAATCATTTCATTTTCAAAGTGAGTAGCCCTATTACCATTTGGATTTATATTTCGTAGGACCCCTTTTGGCTTTGGACTGCCATGAAAGGCGGGCCTTAGCCCAGGCGTAGGTAGGTTCCGTAGGTCTCCTTTTGGCTTTGGACTGCTGTAAAAGGTGGGACTTACCCCAGGCGTAGGTAGGTTTAGTAGGTCCCTATTTGACTTTGGACTGCCGTGAAAGGCGGGGATCTAGCCTAGGTGTAGGTAGGTTTCGTAGGTCCCCTTTTGGATTTGGACTGCCGTGAAAGGTGGGACTTAGCCCAGGCGTAGATAGGTGCCCATTTGGCTTTGGACTGCCATGAAAGGTGGGACTTAGCCCAGGCGTAGGTAGGTTCCCTAGGTCCCCTTTTGGCTTTGGACTGCCGTGAAAGGCCGGACTTACCCCAGGCGTATGTAGGTTTAGTAGGTCCCTATTTGACATTGGACTGCCGTGAAAGGCGGGATCTAGCCCAGGCGTAGGTAGGTTCTGTAGGTCCCCTTTTGGCTTTGGACTGCCGTGAAAGGCCGGACTTAGCCCAGGCGTAGGTAGGTTTCGTAGGTTCTCATTTGACTTTGGACTGCCGTGAAAGGCGGGACTTAGCCCAGGCGTAGGTAGGTTCATTAGGTCCCCTTTTGGCTTTGGACTGCCGTGAAAGGTGGGACTTAGCCCAGACGTAGGTAGGTTTCGTAAGTCCCCTGTTGGCTTTGGACTGCCGTGAAAAGCGGGACTTAGCCCAGGCGTAGGTAGGCTCATTAGGTCCCCTTTTGGCTTTGAACTGCCGTGAAAGGTGGGACTTAGCCCAGGCGTCGGTAGGTTTCGTAGGTCCCCTTTTGTCTTTGGACTGCCATGAAAAGCGGGACTTAGCCTAGGCATAGTTAGGTTCGTTGGCCTCTTTTTGGCTTTTGGACTGCCGTGAAAGGTGGTACTTGTGGTTTGTAGGACATTGGGACAGAATATCGGTATTTCCAGCATCCTATATCCTGACCATACTGTTCCAACCTACATCGAGGCGAGAGTTGATGATGAGTTGTGGTCTTGTGCCACGTGAATGATCTTTTGAGATTAAATATACTGAACCGTTTCCACGACTCCATTCCTTAAATCCGACCCCCGGAATTATACCCAGCCAGCTGCAACTATTCTAGCTGGCAAGTATGCGAACTATTTATTCGATAGTGAACTTAACCAAAAACGTACCTTACAATCGTAATTTACAAAACTGAACTAAGCGAATAAGTGTTGCTATCTCTAGTGAATTTTGACATATACCTACATTTTGTAGCTTCTAAACTAATAAATAATAACATATTTCCCGTTAAGATTTACTTTGTGTACATAACGTACATATTGACGGCTTATTTCTATGGCATGTGTCATTGTTAATGTAGTTTGTTTAACTTTTATCGTACACGCCTAAAACGTATTATATTACTTTAAATAAACCCATATGATACGAACATTTAGTTTATGAGGATATAGTAATTATTATTTTAAATTATTTCTTACTTATTATTCTCGCCGTTACAAGAAAGGATATTTGTATTACTTAGAAAAACTGGACACACTTAACACAACACATTTACTGGTGATTCCTTTAATGTTATTATTTTCCTTTACAGCATAATTCACAAAGTGAGTAAGCAGTTCTTGCAAGATTAAGAGAATAATAGGCGACGTGGTCGCTCATTGGTGAGGTCTTCTGACTGTGGCATTATCCAAGGTTCAAGTCCCCAACTGAGCTAACGGTCGGTACTTCACTCGTCGAATAAGGTTCAAGTATATGCCTGCAGACCCATGTGAACTGGTGAGTGAAGTTTAAGCTTAAAAGAAAAAAATAATAAATATATTTATTTTGTTAAACTATTTTAAACCAATATATCCATACTTCGTCATAAATTCATTATAAAGTCATTCTTGAAAAGCACAGACATATATGAGTCTCTTTAATCAGACATGTATGATGATGTTAAATTCTGCAAAATTAATTATTCCAAAAATTTTCTTAGCGATTCCTTATTGAATTTTCACAGTGATAACAATGTTAATGCATTTATTTAACTTCAACAGAAGGTAATTTAGTAAAACATACATAAACAAGAATATGACAAAGTGACCTCAATATTTATAATCGAGTGCCGTTATGTATTTATAATTATTTTACATTAATCTTGTCAATTTCATTATATACACAACTAATTATAATTATTAATAAACACAGAATAGAATTGTATGTGAAATAATTACATTATTGAAACCTAACCTTCAAATGACATAACAAGTTATTGACAGTGGTAAATATATTGTATTAATCACTAAGTAACATATTTTAAATATAAATCAGAGCACAGAGTAAAGTAATATCATGTATAACTAGCAGATAGATATCTCAAACTGGTTAACCGCACAAACTTGGTTATGGCTAGCATTTGCTCTCACTTCTGTTTGTGTTTCTGAGTCAATATTTGTTTAATGCTGGTTGAAATCATAGTAACCAAAGTCGTTACGACAGAGTTTCTAAATTATAGTTATATTAATAGTTATTGCAATATAAGTAGAGATCATAGTAAAACTATTAAAATGGTAAACTTCTTTCCTATATCTCTGGATCATTTAAGCCAGTTGAGAGCACATTTAAAATCCATGAGTGATTCTTTATTATAATGTGTAAGTAGTAAGTGTGAAAATTAGTTATTTCTTTTACTAATTTTAGACTTGAACAAAAACTATTCATCACTCAAGTAATTCTTTACTATTATTTAAATAGTCTAATAAATGTCCCTATCCTTTACAAATAGACTAGATTTCCAAAATTAAAAATTTGTTTTCGTTCAAAGATAAGAGGGGCCTAAAAATCAATCGGGCATGGTATGAGAAAATAGATTCTCTAAGCGTAATGGTGGTCGTGGAACTAGGAAAATAGAGCCAAATGGACTTTAACATTTTTTCACATCAGAGTTTTCTTATTTAGATAAGTGTAAAATTAGATCCACCCCAGCATGTTTATTTGGGGTCATAGGTATTAACAGATCTTATTACAAAACTTTGGTAGCCACCCTGAGCCGCCTGCGTGTATAGTCCATTCTACGAGAATACTTGGACATTATCACCAAGAAATCTCAAAGGGTGATGATTTTAACCTCCGCTATGAAAACGTCCTTAGTGTCATCCTTCAATGTGATAATTATGTATTTCACGAGAACATTATCCAGAAAACTATCAGATCTAAGCTTTATATTTATAAATAGTTAATTAGTTTTTAGATTATTATATTTTTAATTCTTAGATACAAGACACCAACACAGTCTTGCGCGTATTTTAAGGTGAAAATGAATCATTGAATAAAGAATGAGTATGGATGACCTTGTAGACTGGTTACTGATTGATATGGACTGTTCTTCAAAACGTTTTATTAATAGTCACATAGCCAGGGAAACTAAGGGACCTAAAGCTTATATGAAATCCGAACAGCCTAGCGTTGGTCTAATTTGTAGCTAATTGACTAACTTGCTTACCAGTTATCTCCCTAAACAACACCCAAACACTGATTACCACCCAACATGGACTTCTATAGTAGAGTTTACATCCTTGGCAACCATTACAGTGCTGGGTTACAGCACTGCGCCACTCACTAGTGTCTTAAAATGTTTACCTCAAAATTTGTATTAAAATATGAATGTTATGAAATTAGGGAAAGTGTATATATTTTAATACTAAATTAACTTCGCCTTAACATGTACATCATGTATGTGGAATCATTTTAAGTAGTAATATGAGTGTAAAATATAATTTTATTATATTTAAAAAATATATAGTGTAAGCTTTTCATAAAATTAGTAATAAATATAATAATGTATATGATAAACAAGCATGTCTTGAATAATAGAGCTATTAACTGTTATGCAATTTATTATTTTCAATATTTTAAGAAGCGTAAATAAATTAGCTTTCAAGTAATTTTTACATTTAAATGTAACTGATTATGCACATTAAATTTACTATTGTAATAATTATAAAAATGACTAATGGCATTGTTAAAACCATTCTTTATAATGACGAAATGCAACGTTGCCACAAAATCATTTTCATAAGTAATATGAGTGCAGTATTAATGTATAATTCGTAGGATTAAATGGCTGGTGCCAATACTTAAAACTAATACTATCGGTAGAAACCACATAAAGATGTTAAAAACAATATTACAAAATCTGCAAATATATAAGTGTAAAATCTTTGTAAGACACTATATGAGTAGTTTTAATATTAATATGATTGCATAACTACACAGTAAATAAAGCCAATGATAAATAAGAATATCTACTTATACGATCTTTTAAACGCCGCATAATAAAAAAACGTATATTTTGAAAACAGATGCATTTTTTACAAAAATTAATTGTGATCCACATATTTGATATATTTTTATTACCTTTGTTCCTCCAATGAGCTTTTATTTGTAATAACTAAATTTTGTCTTCTGAAATAATATTTAGATGTTTTTAATATATTTTCAATACATATTTATTCTAATCCAATTTAATATATTTCTGTACATTAGTCATGTATTTTTATAATATATAAATTAAACATGATTATAAACTGTAAATATTGCCTACCAAGCTATTTCCCACTGCTGCCTTGAGCGTGGATTCTACTCAGTAAATAATATACGAATAAACAGAATCGTCATAAATACAGATTTATTACGTCAGAATAATAATATTAAAGAACAAATAAAAATATATATTGTTGTAACAAAACAACAAGGGTTAAATTATGAAACTTGCCTCAACAAAACCAACCGAAAGGGTGTGGAATGTCTCTGAAGGGTGTATTGATTGTGAACCTCAGGGGATTGATTCATGAAAATTAATTGCCTTGTCAGAGGCTTGGCTGAGATTCCACCAACCTGAAAACATCCCTTTAGTAAGTAAGGCCTTTATTTAGTAATAACACTGTATATAACTTTACTTAAATTACCCTAATAATTCAGTTTAAATAACATTTTGGTTCTTGATGATGTAAATTGCTGCTTATATTATATTAGGTGTTAGAATTTATTGAATTCTCATTAGAAATATATAAGCTTTCTTAAACTAAAATGACGCATATTTAGACCCTATAATTTTATTGTTTAATAAAACAACTTTTGGTACTGTATTATAATTTTTTGTTTAGTTAAAATATATAGTAGAAGATTTTCATAAAATTAGTAGTTAATATCATAATTCATATGATAAACAAGCATGTCTTGACTAATGACTTATTAAAATTTATGCAATTTATTAATTTAAATATTTTAAAAAGCGTAAATAAATTAGGTGGATCTTTTTAAAAATTCTGTTTTTAATTTTGGCCCTAAATATTTTAATCTTCTCTCTCAAAATACGAGTATAAAAACAATCAATAATTTATCTTAGCTGAAAACATGTTTGAGAAGCCATTTGGTCAGGAGCGCTTTCTATACTATCGATGGGGCTCTTATGCAGCCTTAAGGGGTGATGTTGGCTGTTTTATGTTTATTTTTATTTAACTACCTTAAATATTTTTCTTATTGTAGCAGCTCTTACTGTAGTAAAATAAATGTCAATATTGGCTTAAATGTAGGCTATAGTGAAAAATTGTCTTAGAATTAATTTATTTATGATGTTATTTGTGTATTATTTTATGTTCTTGATTAATGATGTTATTTTTGTATTATGACTTGCACAATAGAAAACTGTAACAGTTCATATTGTGTCAATAAATTAATCTTGAATCTTTCAAGTAATACTTACATTTAAATATAGCTGATTATGCAAATTAAATTTCCTATTTTATAATTATAAAACCGACTAATGGCATTATTAAACGATTTTTTATATTGACGAAATGCATAGTTGCCGCAAAATCATTTTCATAAAAGTTCGAAAAATGGTGAATAAGATTTAGATCTTACTGGTTATCGCTGATGCTATTTATCAGCGAAGTTTCGGTTAAATTAGATTGAATTGTACTAATTGAGAGATAATAACCATCCCATGGAATGGAGATAACGATCATTATGTGCAGTAAAACATAATACAAAATGAATATAGACCAATAATGAAATTATATACTTGTTATAATATTATAAAAAGTACTTGTAGTTGTAAAAAATAAGTAGTTGTATTTTTTCACTTTAAAAAAATAACAGATTATAGTTATATTAAGGATATCAATGTAACTTAAATGCGTAATACCAACAGTTTATTAGAAGTAATAAATATTGAACACATTCGGTTATAATTGAATCAAATACATCCTAAACTCAATTTAATTATCTACCTCAACTATTTCTGCAACAGACAAACTTCCACCTACATTGGGCGGATGACATGTATGTACTAAACTATGTCCGGTCAGAACTGATGAGGTACATTGCAATAGTTTACCTCTCCACACTTGTAATATGCAAATTTGTTTGTACTGCTAATTCCTTTGGATGACATGTATGTACCAAACTATGTCCGGTTAGAACTGACGAGGTACATTGCATTAGTTTACCTCTCCACAACTGTAATATGCAGAGTTGTTTGTACTACTAGTTCCTTTGGATGACATGTATGTACCAAACTATGTCCGGTCAGAACTGACGAGGTACATTGCATTAGTTTACCTCTCCACAACTGTAATATGCAGAGTTGTTTGTACTACTAGTTTCTTTGGATGACATGTATGTACCAAACTATGTCCGGTCAGAACTGACGAGGTACATTGCATTAGTTTACCTCTCCACAACTGTAATATGCATAGTTGTTTGTACTACTAGTTTCTTTGGATGACATGTATGTACCAAACTATGTCCGGTCAGAACTGATGAGGTACATTGCATTAGTTTACCTCTCCACAACTGTAATATGCAGAGTTGTTTGTACTACTAGTTACTTTGGATGACATGTATGTACTAAACTATGTCCGGTCAGAACTGACGAGGTACATTGCATTAGTTTACCTCACCACAACTGTAATATGCAGAGTTGTTTGTACTAATTGTTACTTTGGATGAAATGTATGTACCAAACTATGTCCGGTCAGAACTGACGAGGTACATTGCATTAGTTTACCTCTCCACAACTGTAATATGCAGAGTTGTTTGTACTACTAGTTTCTTTGGATGACATGTATGTACCAAACTATGTCCAGTCAGAATTGATGAGGTAAATTGCATTAGTTTACCTCTCCACAACTGTAATATGCAGAGTTGTTTGTACTACTAGTTAGTTCCTTTGGATGACATGTATGTTACAAACTATGTCCGGTCAGAACTGACGAGGTACATTGCATTAGTTTACCTCTCCACAACTGTAATATGCAGAATTGTTTGTACTGCTAGTTCCTTTGGATGACATGTATGTACCAAACTATGTCCGGTTAGAACTGACGAGGTACATTGCATTAGTTTACCTCTCCACAACTGTAATATGCAGAGTTGTTTGTACTACTAGTTCCTTTGGATGACATGTATGTACCAAACTATGTCCGGTCAGAACTGACGAGGTACTTTGCATTAGTTTACCTCTCCAAAACTGTAATATGCAGAGTTGTTTGTACTAATTGTTACTTTGGATGACATGTATGAACCAAACTATGTCCGGTCAGAACTGACGAGGTACATTGCATTAGTTTGACTCTCCACAACTGTAATATGCAGAGTTGTTTGTACTACTTGTTCCCTTGGATGACATGTATATAACAAATTATGTCCGGTCAGAACTGACGAGGTACATTGCATTAGTTTACCTCTCCACAACTGTAATATGCAGAGGTGTTTTTACTACTAGTTCCTTTGGATGACATGTATGTACCAAACTATGTCCGGTTAGAACTGACGAGGTACATTGCATTAGTTTACCTCTCCACAACTGTATTATGCAGAGTTGTTTGTACTACTAGTTCCTTTGGATGGCATGTATGTACCAAACTATGTCCGGTCAGAACTGACGAGGTACATTGCATTAGTTTACCTCTCCATAACTGTAACATGCAGAGTTGTTTGTACTAATTGTTACTTTGGATGACATGTATGAACCAAACTATGTCCGGTCAGAACTGACGAGGTACATTGCATTAGTTTACCTCTCCACAACTGTAATATGCAGAGTTGTTTGTAGTAATAGTTCCTTTGGATAACATGTATGTACCAAACTATGTCCGGTCAGAACTGACGAGGTACATTGCATTAGTTTACCTCTCCACAACTGTAATATGCAGAGTTGTTTGTACTACTTGTTCCTTTGGATGACATGTATGTAACAAACTATGTCCGGTCAGAACTGACGAGGTACATTACATTAGTTTACCTCTCCACAACTGTAATATGCAGAAGTGTTTTTACTACTAGTTCCTTTGGATGACATGTATGTAACAAACTATGTCCGGTCAGAACTGACGAAGTATATTGCATTAGTTTACCTCTCCACAACTGTAATATGCAGAGTTGTTTGTACTACTTGTTCCTTTGGATGACATGTATGTAACAAACTATGTCCGGTCAGAACTGACGAGGTACATTACATTAGTTTACCTCTCCACAACTGTAATATGCAGAGTTGTTTGTACTACTTGTTCCTTTGGATGACATGTATGTAACAAACTATGTCCGGTCAGAACTGACGAGGTACATTACATTAGTTTACCTCTCCACAACTGTAATATGCAGAGTTGTTTGTACTACTTGTTCCTTTGGATGACATGTATGTAACAAACTATGTCCGGTCAGAACTGACGAGGTACATTGCATTAGTTTACCTCTCCACAACTGTAATATGCAGAGTTGTTTGTAGTAATAGTTCCTTTGGATAACATGTATGTACCAAACTATGTCCGGTCAGAACTGACGAGGTACATTGCATTAGTTTACCTCTCCACAACTGTAATATGGAGATTTGTTTGTACTGCTAGTTCCTTTGGATGACATGTATGTACCAAACTATGTCCGGTTAGAACTGACGAGGTACATTGCATTAGTTTACCTCTCCACAACTGTAATATGCAGAGTTGTTTGTACTACTAGTTCCTTTGGATGACATGTATGTAACAAACTATGTCCGGTCAGAACTGACGAGGTACTTTGCATTAGTTTACCTCTCCACAACTGTAATATGCAGAGTTGTTTGTACTACTAGTTCCTTTGGATGACATGTATGTAACAAACTATGTCCGGTCAGAACTGACGAGGTACATTGCATTAGTTTACTTCTCCACAACTGTAATATGCAGAGTTGTTTGTACTACTTGTTCCTTTGGATGACATGTATATAACAAACTATGTCCGGTCAGAACTGACGAGGTACATTGCATTAGTTTACCTCTTCACAACTGTAATATGCAGAGGTGTTTTTACTACTAGTTCCTTTGGATGACATGTATGTACTAAACTATGTCCGGTTAGAACTGACGAGGTACATTGCATTAGTTTACCTCTCCACAACTGTAATATGCAGAGTTGTTTGTACTACTAGTTCCTTTGGATGACATGTATGTACTAAACTATGTCCGGTCAGAACTGATGAGGTACATTGCAATAGTTTACCTCTCCACAACTGTAATATGCAGAGGTGTTTTTACTACTAGTTCCTTTGGATGACATGTATGTACTAAACTATGTCCGGTTAGAACTGACGAGGTACATTGCAATAGTTTACCTCTTCACAACTGTAATATGCAGAGGTGTTTTTACTACTAGTTCCTTTGGATGACATGTATGTACTAAACTATGTCCGGTTAGAACTGACGAGGTACATTGCATTAGTTTACCTCTCCACAACTGTAATATGCAGAGTTGTTTGTACTACTAGTTCCTTTGGATGACACGTATGTACCAAACTATGTCCGGTCAGAACTGACGAGGTACATTGCATTAGTTTACCTCTCCACAACTGTAATATGCAGAGTTGTTTGTACTACTAGTTCCTTTGGATGACATGTATGTACCAAACTATGTCCGGTCAGAACTGATGAGGTACATTGCAATAGTTTACCTCTCCACAACTGTAATATGCAGAGGTGTTTTTACTACTAGTTCCTTTGGATGACATGTATGTACTAAACTATGTCCGGTTAGAACTGACGAGGTACATTGCAATAGTTTACCTCTTCACAACTGTAATATGCAGAGGTGTTTTTACTACTAGTTCCTTTGGATGACATGTATGTACTAAACTATGTCCGGTTAGAACTGACGAGGTACATTGCATTAGTTTACCTCTCCACAACTGTAATATGCAGAGTTGTTTGTACTACTAGTTCCTTTGGATGACATGTATGTACCAAACTATGTCCGGTCAGAACTGACGAGGTACATTGCATTAGTTTACCTCTCCACAACTGTAATATGCAGAGGTGTTTTTACTACTAGTTCCTTTGGATGACATGTATGTACCAAACTATGTCCGGTTAGAACTGACGAGGTACATTGCATTAGTTTACCTCTCCACAACTGTAATATGCAGAGTTTTTTGTACTACTAGTTTCTTTGGATGACATGTATGTACCAAACTATGTCCGGTCAGAACTGATGAGGTACATTGCAATAGTTTACCTCTCCACAACTGTAATATGCAGATTTGTTTGTACTGCTAGTTCCTTTGGATGACATGTATGTACCAAACTATGTCCGGTTAGAACTGACGAGGTACATTGCATTAGTTTACCTCTCCACAACTGTAATATGCAGAGTTGTTTGTACTACTAGTTCCTTTGGATGACATGTATGTAACAAACTATGTCCGGTCAGAACTGACGAGGTACTTTGCATTAGTTTACCTCTCCAAAACTGTAATATGCATAGTTTTTTGTACTAATTGTTACTTTGGATGACATGTATGAACCAAACTATGTCCGGTCAGAACTGACGAGGTACATTGCATTAGTTTACCTCTCCACAACTGTAATATGCAGAGTTGTTTTTACTACTAGTTCCTTTGGATGACATGTATGTACCAAACTATGTCCGGTCAGAACTGACGAGGTACATTGCATTAGTTTACCTCTCCACAATTGTAATATGCAGAGTTGTTTGTACTACTAGTTTCTTTGGATGACATGTATGTACTAAACTATGTCCAGTCAGAACTGACGAGGTACATTACATTAGTTTACCTCTCCACAACTGTAATATGCAGAGTTGTTTGTACTACTAGTTCCTTTGGATGACATGTATGTAACAAACTATGTCCGGTCAGAACTGACGAGGTACTTTGCATTAGTTTACCTCTCCAAAACTGTAATATGCATAGTTTTTTGTACTAATTGTTACTTTGGATGACATGTATGAACCAAACTATGTCCGGTCAGAACTGACGAGGTACATTGCATTAGTTTACCTCTCCACAACTGTAATATGCAGAGTTGTTTGTACTACTTGTTCCTTTGGATGACATGTATGTACCAAACTATGTCCGGTTAGAACTGACGAGGTACATTGCACTAGTTTACCTCTCCACAACTGTAATATGCTGAGTTGTTTGTACTACAAGTTACTTTGGATGACATGTATGTACCAAACTATGTCCGGTCAGAACTGACGAGGTACATTGCATTAGTTTACCTCTCCACAACTGTAATATGCAGAGTTGTTTTTACTTCTAGTTACTTTTGATGAACATGTTTTCATTAATATGAACAATCTGAATCAAAATTTTGTAAATACATTTTTAATATTAATACTAAATTATAGTAATATGCTCATAAAATTATATAAATATAATTTATATTTATATAATTTTATAAATACAAATTATAATAATACTTATAATATTATATAGTAATGCATTAAACTATATAGTTACTTACTAAAACCATCACGTAATATTTATTAACTATTGTTACATAACACGTAATAATCAACATGAATTATTAAAAATGTCACGTACATTAACGTCAAAACTGTTCATTGTCATGTAAATTACTAAATAGTTTATTTATTTGGATATTGCGTGTTAGTAGTTATAATAAACAAGGTACAATACCACATTTAACTAACTTGATTACCACAATAGTCATTAGACACTTTTTACATGTACTATCATACATTTTGTAATGTTTCGCGTCCACTCTCTTTTATATTGTAACATTGTATTTATTTCTATTATAACTCAAATTATATTAAAAATAAATCAATTTTAAGTATATTTTATTATGCACTAATGAATGTCAGTAATATTTGGTTTTAGGCTTGACTAAATTAGTCAATTTAAACTAGTTTCAAATAACTCATTTAATACAGTCAATTGACCAAAATTATATATGTTTTGCCTCAATGTATACTTGTACAGTTTTTATTCTTTGACTTGTACAGGCATTAACCAATGCTTCCACGTACAAAACTGTTTCTTGCATAGTTTATTTATTTTCTTGGTCCAAGTCCATTGTCAGCTGGGACTTGATCCACTAGATCTGAAGGTGTAACAAGTTACCTTAAGTTAGGTAGACATCTTACAACAGTACGTATTATGTTCTTTAGGTATTCATGTACTATGTTTTCATCAGTAACTACCTAGTGTCCTAATTGATCCACTAGATCTGAAGGTGTAACAAGTTACCTTAAGTTAGGTAGACATCTTACAACAGTAAGTATTATGTTTCTTTAGGTATTCATGTACTATGTTTTCATCAGTAACTACCTAGTGTCCTAATTGATCCACTAGATCTGAAGGTGTAACAAGTTACTTTAAGTTAGGTAGACATCTTACAACAGTACGTATTATGTTTCTTTAGGTATTCATGTACTATGTTTTCATCAGTAACTACCTAGTGTCCTAATTGATCCACTAGATCTGAAGGTGTAACAAGTTACCTTAAGTTAGGTAGACATCTTACAACAGTACGTATTATGTTTCTTTAGGTATTCATGTACTATGTTTTCATCAGTAACTACCTAGTGTCCTAATTGAACCACTAGATCTGAAGGTGTAACAAGTTACCTTAAGTTATGTAGACATCTTATAACAGTACGTATTATGTTTCTTTAGGTATTCATGTAATATGTTTTCATCAGTAACAACCTAGTGTCCTAATTGATCCACTTGATCTGAAGGTGTAACAAGTTACCTTAAGTTAGGTAGACATCTTACAACAGTACGTATTATGTTTCTTTAGGTATTCATGTACTATGTTTTCATCAGTAACTACCTAGTGTCCTAATTGATCCACTAGATCTGAAGGTGTAACAAGTTACCTTAAGTTAGGTAGACATCTTACAACAGTACGTATTTTGTTTCTTTAGGTATTCATGTACTATGTTTTCATCAGTAATTATCTAGTGTCTTAATTGATCCACTTGATCTGAAGGTGTAACAAGTTACCTTAAGTTAGGTAGACATCTTACAACAGTACGTATTATGTTTCTTTAGGTATTCATGTACTATGTTTTCATCAGTAACTACCTAGTGTCCTAATTGATCCACTAGATCTGAAGGTGTAACAAGTTACTTTAAGTTAGGTAGACATCTTACAACAGTACGTATTATGTTTCTTTAGGTATTCATGTACTATGTTTTCATCAGTAACTACCTAGTGTCCTAATTGATCCACTAGATCTGAAGGTGTAACAAGTTACCTTAAGTTAGGTAGACATCTTACAACAGTACGTATTTTGTTTCTTTAGGTATTCATGTACTATGTTTTCATCAGTAATTATCTAGTGTCTTAATTGATCCACTAGATCTGAAGGTGTAACAAGTTACCTTAAGTTAGGTAGACATCTTACAACAGTACGTATTTTGTTTCTTTAGGTATTCATGTACTATGTTTTCATCAGTAATTATCTAGTGTCTTAATTGATCCACTTGATCTGAAGGTGTAACAAGTTACCTTAAGTTAGGTAGACATTTTACAACAGTACGTATTATGTTTCTTTAGGTATTCATGTACTATGTTTTCATCAGTAACTACCTAGTGTCCTAATTGATCCACTAGATCTGAAGGTGTAACAAGTTACCTTAAGTTAGGTAGACATCTTACAACAGTACGTATTATGTTTCTTTAGGTATTCATGTACTATGTTTTCATCAGTAACTACCTAGTGTCGTAATTGATCCACTAGATCTGAAGGTGTAACAAGTTACTTTAAGTTAGGTAGACATCTTACAACAGTACGTATTATGTTTCTTTAGGTATTCATGTACTATGTTTTCATCAGTAACTACCTAGTGTCCTAATTGATCCACTAGATCTGAAGGTGTAACAAGTTACCTTAAGTTAGGTAGACATCTTACAACAGTACGTATTATGTTTCTTTAGGTATTCATGTACTATGTTTTCATCAGTAACTACCTAGTGTCCTAATTGAACCACTAGATCTGAAGGTGTAACAAGTTACCTTAATTTATGTAGACATCTTATAACAGTACGTATTATGTTTCTTTAGGTATTCATGTAATATGTTTTCATCAGTAACAACCTAGTGTCCTAATTGATCCACTTGATCTGAAGGTGTAACAAGTTACCTTAAGTTAGGTAGACATCTTACAACAGTACGTATTATGTTTCTTTAGGTATTCATGTACTATGTTTTCATCAGTAACTACTTAGTGTCCTAATTGATCCACTAGATCTGAAGGTGTAACAAGTTACCTTAAGTTAGGTAGACATCTTACAACAGTACGTATTATGTTTCTTTAGGTATTCATGTACTATGTTTTCATCAGTAATTATCTAGTGTCTTAATTGATCCACTTGATCTGAAGGTGTAACAAGTTACCTTAAGTTAGGTAGACATCTTACAACAGTACGTATTATGTTTCTTTAGGTATTCATGTACTATGTTTTCATCAGTAACTACCTAGTGTCCTAATTGATCCACTAGATCTGAAGGTGTAACAAGTTACTTTAAGTTAGGTAGACATCTTACAACAGTACGTATTATGTTTCTTTAGGTATTCATGTACTATGTTTTCATCAGTAACTACCTAGTGTCCTAATTGATCCACTAGATCTGAAGGTGTAACAAGTTACCTTAAGTTAGGTAGACATCTTACAACAGTACGTATTTTGTTTCTTTAGGTATTCATGTACTATGTTTTCATCAGTAATTATCTAGTGTCTTAATTGATCCACTAGATCTGAAGGTGTAACAAGTTACCTTAAGTTAGGTAGACATCTTACAACAGTACGTATTTTGTTTCTTTAGGTATTCATGTACTATGTTTTCATCAGTAATTATCTAGTGTCTTAATTGATCCACTTGATCTGAAGGTGTAACAAGTTACCTTAAGTTAGGTAGACATCTTACAACAGTACGTATTATGTTTCTTTAGGTATTCATGTACTATGTTTTCATCAGTAACTACCTAGTGTCCTAATTGATCCACTAGATCTGAAGGTGTAACAAGTTACCTTAAGTTAGGTAGACATCTTACAACAGTACGTATTATGTTTCTTTAGGTATTCATGTACTATGTTTTCATCAGTAATTATCTAGTGTCTTAATTGATCCACTTGATCTGAAGGTGTAACAAGTTACCTTAAGTTAGGTACACATCTTACAACAGTACGTATTACCACCAGGGTGGCCTGGTGGGTCATTATCCCTGTATGTATATGGGTGGCCGGGTGGGTTAATACCACTGTACGTATTTGGGTGGGCGGGTAGGTCAATACCACTGTACGCATATGTGTGGCCGGGTGAGTTAATACCACTGGACATAATATATGGGTGGCCGAGTGAGTCAATATCACTATACGTATGTGGGTGGGCGGTTGGGTTAATTCCCCTTTACGTATATGGGTGGCTGGTTGGGTTAATACCCCTGTATGTATATGTGTGGCCAGGTGGGTCAATACCACTGGACATATATGGGTGGCCGAGTGAGTCAATATCACTGTACGTATGTGGGTGGTCGGTTGGGTTAATACCCCTTTACGTATATGGGTGGCCAGTTGGGTTAATACCCCTTTACGTATTTGGGTGGCTAGGTGGGTTAAACTACTGTGCGTATATATTTGGGCGAATCGATCTTTACTATATTAGAGGAATTTTTTGAATCAAACAACAAATTATAAGTTTACTTGGTTTTAACTGCAATTCTTTTTAAGAAGAATTATAGAACATTCAAAATGTATATCAGAACTTTGACACGATCACAATTTATATAGTTAGTTTAGAAACATTTTAGCCTAAATTATATCTTCAATATTATTACAAATCTTATTTGTTAAATTAACAAAAGTTTATTATATGTTTTGAATTATATACATAACTATCTATTTACATATTTTATTTATAATGTATACTAGGATTTTATTAAACAGTACATAATAGTATATATCTAAATTTACATTACAAAATTCTTTACACATTTGGCACTATTAACAGACTTTATTATTTTCATCTTGAACGTATTCAACTGAATTCCAATCTGGTAACTTTTTAAGTTTGGTTTAAAGTAATATATTTTGATCGTTGAAATGTGACTCATCTTTCAAACTTCTATCAAGTTTAAAATATATTTATATAATAAAGTAAAAAAGCAATCGATATTATTTATTCATCTTGGGTTAGTAGACATCTCTAAACGAGTATATAGATCATTATGATAATTGTGGTATGTATAGATTAATAGTAGTATCATTCAGTGATACCAACTGAACCTATTAACGGGAGGATGATGTTAATGTGATAATCAGACAACATTTCTCGTTAATGAACATGTTAAGTAAGTATACAACGTTATTAAATGTACAGCAAGCTTAGCGTAGTTAACATGAAATATGTTAAGCCACATACATATATATACATTGTGTTAAATTGCAGTAAGTCACATTGTAAATCTAAATAGACAATAACAGTATGAGGATATTATGTGTATAAATGAGCAAAAGTAATAAATTGCCACCTTCGTTTCAAAATTCAGCTAAACATTTTTAAAGAAGTATATTAATAACAATAGCACTAAAAACTTTATATTCTATATTGTATGGTTTACACTAAAATACAAATAGTTTTATGCAATAAAATCAAGTATAACTATGTAAAGTTTTTATTGTACCATACGTTAATGATAATAATCTAAATAAGGATATATATAGAAACTGGTGCTATATTACACTTAAATGATTTACTCTTCATTATTAATAATCACAAAGTAAATATGATTCAAAAATCCTGCTAAGATCCTGCTAAGATCAATAAGGCGCTTTGTACGAATAAATCATAATAAACCTGTAATATATTGATACATAATATCAGTGTAAATGTATGAGTGGGCGGGTGGGTCAATATCACGTCCATTGAACAATAACCAATAAAATTGCGTCATATTTAGCGTAAAAATTTGTTTACAATACAATGTATGATTAGTCTACATGGTAAATGAAGAAATTATAAGAAAAACTAGAATTAAAGTTAATTCCCCTTCATGTCATCAATACCACCAAACGTGTATGTGTGGGCGGGTGGGATAGGGAGCCTAGTCAATACGATGCATATCACACATATATGAATGAGTTAAATGAATGAATTTATTGATTGACCTTATTTACATATCCTTACAGAAAAGTAAAATGGAAGTCAAAACGTTCCATACGATACGTAATTATCACACATTTTTAAAGAGGACAAATTATTAATTTCTTACATGACACTACTTTAGATCGATGGCTTTTTTGTCAAGTTTATCTTTATTGAACTCAATATACTTATGCTAGAAGTAAGATTTATTCTAATCGTCTTCTTTTCATAATACCGTATGTTAATAGTATTCATGTCCCGATGGAATAGGACGGCGCTTATCACGCAATTTAGGTACAGTTGAGTAATGCAGGGTTTGCCTATACACGGGCTAATGAAGGCGTTACAATATTACTTTAACATCAAACCCATATGGGTATCTTGTGTTTGAAGGGAGGGAGGCTGGTTCCAATTGCGGTCCTAGACGGGACTTGGTTTTCTTTGAGACTCAAGTTTGGACTCATAAGTTGGGAATTATTTATTTAAGCCAGTTTGAGTTTGGATACTGTATATATAAAAGGATATACAGTGTTTCTAAAATCGTATAGAAAAAATAAATAAATACAAAAAATCAAGCATAAAAGTTCCTAAATGTAACTAAATTATATTGGGGAAGTTATTGTGATCTATCTTAGTTATTTTCCTGTTGTTGGCACATAGTTTATAACTACGTTATCTCGATATCACTACTGTACGAACCAACAACACTTGCCGTTATTATTGTGATACTGAGCAGGGAAATGTTATCAATCAACCACAGACGTTCTATATCCGTTCTATAACCATAAACCAATTAGTGTACTGTAATTGATAGGACTCAAACTATTGTAATCTAATTATTAGTACAGAAATAACCATCAATTTTAAATAAACTTTTACGATGGATAAATCTAATATGATTATAGATAAACCACAGGAAAAAATAATTATTTTATCATAAGGATATTAAGTGAAATTATGTTTACCATTTTAAAAAATTATATTTTTGTATCCATACAATAAAACAATAATATTTTAAACTCTTTAATAGGTATAGAAAACTGCTTAGTTTTTTACTTACTTATTATATATTAACATAATTATTGTATTGATAAAATAATAACGTGTTAGTACCTTTTTATTGACGTTAGTGTAATAAGACTTAAGACGCGTATTTGCAATGAGATGAATTTTGAAAATTTGAATTATCGATATAAAACATAAAATTATTTAAAAATAAAATAAAAAAATTAACTATTATAAAATAGGAATACTTTAAATATTATGATAAGACAGAGTAGACATAAATTTAAGATGCAACGGTGAACCTACCTCAACCTTAAAGAGTTTTTCAATTGAATAATAGGCTTTAACTCCCAATAGTCTCCTGGTCTCTCTAAAAAACCATAGCAAATTTGATGTTATTAATATGTTTCCGAAATTTATTCATTATTTTACATGTTGTATAGCAAATTTACAGTTAATATTTGTTAGTATTGTGGAATGGATATAGTATAAAATTCGTCTTTAAGTAATAATTTATATTATAAAAACAATACATTTACTGTTATAATCAAGAAAATATGAAAAATTTTAAGAATTTTAAGTGTAAAAATGTTACTCAAAATGAGTGTCTTCTTAAATATCATTATAATCATTGGTTTTTGAAATCTCTTTTAAAAATTTTCCACTAAAAAACTGTATTCTGTTCTGTTAGGCACGAGGCCGGATCTAAAAAAATTGCCGACCGCAACCATCAGAGGCAGTCGACTCGAGTGTTATCAACGAAGTCAGTTCGACAAGGTAAGTGGACCTATCTCCATATATTAGAGCTTGCCACCTCTGCTAGCTTTGTGCATTATCTTATTTATGCTATTTATATAAGTAGATATACAGTAGAACGTCGATAATTCGGACGTCAAAAATCCGGACCGTCAATAATCCGGATTTGTATCTACGTATTACTTACTGCACACCGATTGTGTTTCAAATGTAAATTAATTTTTAAACGGAAATTGATTTTGACATTTTTTACTTTATTTTATTTATTTATTTTTTTTTATTTATTCATAAGACGCCGATCGTCAAGATATGTGCGAATATGAATTTCGAATGAGTGTGATGAGTGTAGATGAGCGAATGTAGTCATTGTTACAAACTAAGGCCGACTATTCCTTAGAAAGTAGTCATTGTTACAAACTAAGGCCGACTATTCCTTAGAAAGTGTCATTAATTAATAGCCCAATGACAAATGAACAGCCGGTGGTTATCAGCTGATCCTTCTCAAACATAACTGTTATGACCGGATTTTAATCCGTTCAAACATTTAGCTTTTTAAAATTAATATTCCCTGTTTTGTTCTTGTAGCAAAAAATTAAAACATCGTACCATAAAAAATTAAAACGAATTAAGGACATAGCTGCAAAAAACGAACCACTACTGCAGTTCAAAAACCTATTACAAATTTTTTTAAAAGCTCAAATAGTATTTGATGTTTTTACTGTATACATGTTGCTACAAACAATTTACAATACAGTGTTTGAACATAAAATATGTTTTGGATTAATTTCACCTCTAAACCCTTTATTTTATAAGAGAAAATATAAAATTTTAAAATGTTTGTGTACTTTAATCGTGTATACTGGCCTTTTTTAAGGTAATTTCGATAATCAGGATAATTTGATAATCCGGATGGGGTCCGGTCCCAATTATTCCGGATTATTGACGTTCTACTGTAGTAGTTTATTTAAAACTTGCATGTGAGAGGAGATGTTTAGGTTTTCAGAGAAGAGTTATTTGGTGTTAAGTAGTTACAGGAAGAAAAGCGGTCCTAACCCAACAATCTTTAGTAGAACTTTTCTATTGTTTAATTCTACAGGTAGAAGTTTTATTTTAATTTGTATTATTTTATTTGCAAGACGAGTAGCCTGAGTACCTTTTAAGTTTATATTTCAAAGGTCCCCTCTTGGCTTTGTACGTGGGACAAGGTGGGACATGGGGTTTTAGGACATAAGGACAGAATATCGGCATTTCCAGCATCCCAAATCCCGACCATACTGTTCCAACCTACCTTGATGCGAGTGGTGATGATGATTAGTGGTCTTGTGTCACGTGAATGATCTTTCGAGTTTAGACGTATTGAACCGTTCGCCTCCATTCCATTCCCTAACTCCGATCTCTAGAACTATCCTAGCTGGCAAGTATGCGAACTATTTACTCGATACCGAACTTAACCAAAAATGTACCTTACAATGTCCATAGTAAAAAAAAACCAGAATGAATATTTTAGCCAAATTATTAAAGGCCCCAAACCCCCATTGACGGCATGATTAAATTATGACTAAAACAATCACGAGCTACCAAGGGAAATCAACGACTACCCAAGTTCTAGATCCCCAAAGTTTCATAAATTACCACAGGTAGCCAACTATGACAAGATGATCATAGACTATCCAAATAATTTAGTAGCTACCCCGATTGATCCCTGGACCACTAAATGAGACATTTACTACTCAAGTTGATCAAAGGGGCTACTTATTAACACGGGATATGAAAGTATGTACTGTACATTAATAACAAAATTTTGATAGTTACCAAGGTTGATTACGAGATGCTACCCAAGTTTATCTTTGAGGTTACCCAAGATAATCACGGATGGTTAACCAAGTTGATCACGGGTTCCTGAAACATTTATCATGGGTGGCTAACTTAATTGATTAAGGATGGCTACCCAATTTGATCATTGAGGCTACCCAAGATAATCACGGTTTGAACACGTGGATTACCTACGTTGATTACAAGGGCTACGTTAATCACGAGTGGCTACTCAAGCTGATCATTGGGGCTACCCAAGTTTATCATGAGTGGTTTCATAAGTTGATCACAGTTGGTTATCTAAGTTATATACGGGAGTTACTAAAGTTGATGACAGGGGAGGGGGCTACTCAATGGGATGAAGGGATATCCAATTATATTCTCAATCATTTATTTTACTATATCAACTGCAAATCACATACAAAATACTTATTAAATAATTGTATTTCATGCCTATGCTATTTATTTATGACTATTATTATTTATGTATCCAGTATTTAATTGTTATTTGGAAAAGGTTATAAAATACGTCAGTCAAGCTTGGTATACAGTACATGTTTAAAATGTAACCTTTGGCAACGTAATAGTTCAAATTAGAAAACAAATAAATAATGACTGTAATTTCCAATGAACCTGATGTAAAGTTAATGTCATCAGATCAGATGTAAAACTAATCAATATATGTTTGCTTACAAAATATACCATAGTAAGTACTACGATTCAACCCTCGTTTATAAAATAATTTGGTAATAAAATGCTTTAGAGGCTGAAGTATTAAATAACACTATCACCAACACATTTGGCTGTGCAGCGGGATTGAGATATTAAACCCTTTATGTTCGGTTTTATCTGGTAATTTCAGACTCACCTGCACATTTCCGTTAAATTTTTACCGAAAAAAGAATATTACGTTATAAACAACTGTGTATTCAACCTTTAAATCTTGTCACAAATTACATATTTAATTAAATGACAGAAAAGAATATAATGATTTATGATTTGATCATATTTATGTGTATATTTTGTGTTTTATAAATTTAAATAAAAAGCAGATTTTCTAGAAAATATAATGTTACGTTTCACCAACATTTTCAAATTGTGAAAATGAACTATTTATTTTAAAGTCTTTTTATTTTATGTGTAATTTAATTTTTATATCAAGTGCAGTATTTGTCTTTTATTATTATTATTATTTGTCAAGTTTTCTTACGGTTTTCCCACAGTTACAGAATAAGTTACCGTTTAAGAGGGTTTAACGAAATTGAGTTCTACTCTCATAGGTCACGTAGTTCGTGACTTGACGCGCTGAACGTAAATCTGTTCTTAGCGTCTCTCCACACCTTGTCTCCCAAACAAAGTAGGACAAGTTTGGAAGACAAGGTGTGGGAGACAATTCTTGGGAGACAAGAATAACAATTCTTGATCAAATTAATTAAGAATTCTTTTGTTATGAAAGGGTATTTAAACAAACCATACTTTCGTTTTCTTCTATGTATTTAATAAATATACATTGTTACAACTTCTAAACGTTTCTTTAAAGTATAAATGAAGCATAATATGTCGAGGAAAAGAAAGGTTGTTGTATAATAATAATATTTTGGTGAGAATGACTCTCATAGTCTATGTGTTTAGTTTGACTAAGAAGTAACGTTTTATTACACACACTTTGTTAAAAGAGATCTCCCTTGTAGATTACTTTATTCTCGGCACGTACCCTTGTAAGTAGAGCAGGTCCGTAAGTGGATTCCTGTCCGTAAGTGGAAGACAAAGGAGGAAGACAATAATATGTTGGTGGGAATGACTCGCGTAGTCTATGTTTTTAGTTTTACTAAGTAGTAACGTTTTATTACACACACTTTGTTCAAAGAGATCTTCCTTGTAGATAACAGTTAACAGTCTTGACACGTACTCTTGTAAGTAGAACAGGTCCGTAAGTGGATTCCTCTCCGTAAGTGGAAGACAAAGGAGGAAGACAATAATATGTTGGTGGGAATGACTCACGTAGTCTATGTGTTAGTTTTACTGAGTAGTAACATTTTATTACACACACTTTGTTAAAAGAGATCTCCCTTGTAGATTACTTTATTCTCGGCACGTACCCTTGTAAGTAGAGCAGGTCCGTAAGTGGATTCCTCTCCGTAAGTGGAAGACAAAGGAGGAAGACAATAATATATTGGTGGGAATGACTCACGTAGTCTATGTGTTAGTTTTACTGAGTAGTAACATTTTATTACACACACTTTGTTAAAAGAGATCTCCCTTGTAGATTACTTTATTCTCGGCACGTACCCTTGTAAGTAGAGCAGGTCCGTAAGTGGATTCCTCTCCGTAAGTGGAAGACAAAGGAGGAAGACAATAATATGTTGGTGGGAATGACTCACGTAGTCTATGTGTTAGTTTTACTGAGTAGTAACATTTTATTACACACACTTTGTTAAAAGAGATCTCCCTTGTAGATTACTTTATTCTCGGCACGTACCCTTGTAAGTAGAGCAGGTCCGTAAGTGGATTCCTCTCCGTAAGTGGAAGACAAAGGAGGAAGACAATAATATGTTGGTGGGAATGACTCACGTAGTCTATGTGTTAGTTTTACTGAGTAGTAACATTTTATTACACACACTTTGTTAAAAGAGATCTCCCTTGTAGATTACTTTATTCTCGGCACGTACCCTTGTAAGTAGAGCAGGTCCGTAAGTGGATTCCTCTCCGTAAGTGGAAGACAAAGGAGGAAGACAATAATATGTTGGTGGGAATGACTCACGTAGTCTATGTGTTAGTTTTACTGAGTAGTAACATTTTATTACACACACTTTGTTAAAAGAGATCTCCCTTGCAGATTACTTTATTCTCGGCACGTACCCTTGTAAGTAGAGCAGGTCCGTAAGTGGATTCCTCTCCGTAAGTGGAAGACAAAGGAGGAAGACAATAATATGTTGGTGGGAATGACTCACGTAGTCTATGTGTTAGTTTTACTGAGTAGTAACATTTTATTACACACACTTTGTTAAAAGAGATCTCCCTTGTAGATTACTTTATTCTCGGCACGTACCCTTGTAAGTAGAGCAGGTCCGTAAGTGGATTCCTCTCCGTAAGTGGAAGACAAAGGAGGAAGACAATAATATGTTGGTGGGAATGACTCACGTAGTCTATGTGTTAGTTTTACTGAGTAGTAACATTTTATTACACACACTTTGTTAAAAGAGATCTCCCTTGTAGATTACTTTATTCTCGGCACGTACCCTTGTAAGTAGAGCAGGTCCGTAAGTGGGTTCCTGTCCGTAAGTGGAAGACAAAGGAGGAAGACAATAATATGTTGGTGGGAATGACTCGCGTAGTCTATGTGTTTAGTTTTACTAAGAAGTAACGTTTTATTACACACACTTTGTTCAAAGAGATCTTCCTTGTAGATAACAGTAAACAGTCTCGGCACGTACCCTTGTAAGTAGAACAGGTCCGTAAGTGGATTCCTGTCCGTAAGTGGAAGACAAAGGAGGAAGACAATAATATTTTGGTGGGAATGACTCACGTAGTCTATGTGTTTAGTTTTACTAAGTAATAACGTTTTATTACACACACTTTGTTCAAAGAGATCTTCCTTGTAGATAACATTAAACAGTATTGGCACCTACCCTTGTAAGTAGAACAGGTCCGTAAGTGGATTCCTGTCCGTAAGTGGAAGACAAAGGAGGAAGAGAATAATATTTTGGTGGGAATGACTCACGTAGTCTATGTGTTTAGTTTTACTAAGAAGTAACGTTTTATTACACACACTTTGTTCAAAGAGATCTTCCTTGTAGATAACAGTAAACAGTCTCGGCACGTACCCTTGTAAGTAGAACAGGTCCGTAAGTGGATTCCTGTCCGTAAGTGGAAGACAAAGGAGGAAGAGAATAATATGTTGGTGAGAATGACTCACGTAGTCTATGTGTTAGTTTTACTGAGTAGTAACATTTTATTACAGACACTTTGTTCAAAGAGATCTCCCTTGTAGATAACAGTAAACAGTCTTGGCACTACCCTTGTAAGTAGAACAGGTCCGTAAGTGGATTCCTGTCCGTAAGTGGAAGACAAAGGAGGAAGACAATAATATTTTGGTGAGAATGACTCACGTAGTCTATGTGTTAGTTTTACTTAGTAGTAACGTTTTATTACACACACTTTGTTCAAAGAGATCTCCCTTGTAGATAACATTAAACAGTCTTAGCACCTACCCTTGTAAGTAGAACAGGTCCGTAAGTGGATTCCTTTGTAACTTTGGATTCATTAAAGTGATTTTTACTATAAATTAAAAAGCTTAATCTATATTATAAAAAAAATAAAATGAAGATAATTACAATTACTTTTACAGTCTTTTTTAGAAAACATTCGATCCTCAACAAAGCATCAATCGGTTCATGTGACTTTTAAACAACTCTTTTGCAATGAGCTCTGTGTATTTCTTAGATAGAATATCTAATTTAATAATAACCTCCGAAATTTATTTCAATCTACATAAATAATATATAAAACAATGTCATATGGAGTAGCTTCTGTGAAAAAAAAGCAATAAACCTTAGATTTAATCAAAATAATAGTGGATTTATAAAACTTAACTAAGCTAATACAACATTAAATTATAATTGTTGTTGAATAGTGACAGAATGAATTCATTATATGCCTCATACAGAGTTAATTTGTTAGATAATTGGTCAATTAAATACATTTGTCATAGAAAAAGAGTGAACTGCTAGTTTCATACGAATCATAATATAACGAAATTCAAATTAAATGTTTTATTGACTTGATCACTTTAGGTAAATATTTAGAAATTTTTATGACCTAAACTTTATTTAAGGACAACAGTGTAAATGCAAACCTGATAATATATCATTACGTATGTACATTATAAGGAGTAAAGTTGACATGAAACTCTACTTAAATGTTGTCATAATTCTTTAACCCATATTAATTATGGGTGGGTGGATCATAATCAACGTACGTGTATGTGTGGGTGGGTCCAGATTGTCAGTTTTTACTGTTCTTGAGGTTATAGCTAAATTATTTCGTCATTTCTTGGTGAACGTATTATAGTCAGCTGAATGTTTTTTATGCCATTTATAACTTTAAGATGAATATTTAACCATGAGAGTTTTCATAAACTTTTAATTATTTTTTTAAGTATCATACTACAATGTTTAATTGGTCTGTTGTTGATTTAATGATCGTTATTAAGTTTTAGTGATACAGAAAACGTGTAATATAAACCAGGAAGTTTTATTGTTGACACTAAAACATTTGTGGTTGGGTTAGCATCCATATCACCTGCACAGATAGGTGACAGATGCAGTGGTGTCTAAGATAATCCACACATATATAATGCTATTTTGTGCACACGCAAAGCCATTTTTTTAATGAAACTCCTCCCTTTTTTCTTGATCAACTAATTTTAGTGAAAAAGGTATACAAAAGTCCCCAATATTATAATTTGTGCAATAAAGTCTACATTGTCAAATATAATTACCCTGAAAGGCACGGGAAGCCCTCAAAGTACGTTTTTTGACCGTAATGATAACTTACGTGTTCAATTGTAAATAATATATTGATGTAATCTAAACAAATAGTTGTTTGGTTAGCATAATACGTGTTGGTACATAAAAAATACAAGTAAACGTCACACAACACAAATATATTACAATATAAGCACAAAATGCACAAATATAATACAAGTACAACATGCACAAATATTATTGTGATCGATATCGGTGAACCCCACTCACCATAATTGTTGTGCATTTTGTACTTTTATTGTAATAAATGTGTGCATGTTGTGCTTATATTGTAATATATTTGTGTTGTGTGACGTTTTCTTGTACTTTAATCTAAACAAATATTGGAATGTTTAACAATAATTATGTTTAAAATATTTTGATGGTTGTACACATTCACATTAGGAAGTGCAAGTTTGATTTATTGTGTGCCCACAAGTTTCAATTCTTAGATATAAGACACTGACACAACATTGTGCGTACTTTAAGGCAAATATGAATGATCACAAGTGTGTAGGATGAGTGTGGATGACCTGTGTACACTGGTTACGAACTGAGTTGGACTGTTCCTCAAAGGGCCATTTATTATTTGCCCAATAACCATGGGAAATAAGGGACCTGCAGCTTTATGTGGAATCTGAACCACGTAATATGAACGTAATAAAGCTACTTCATTTATTTAGTTAATTATCAGCTTTTATACAAATAAATTAAATATATATTTAATAGGAAAATTGATAACATTGCGTTTTTATATTTAGACTATAAATAAGTTGCAACTGACGTGCAGTAAGTGAGCTGTTAGTAAATTTGCATATTATAATTTTACTAAATACAATTAAACCACTAGTATTCGAGTTAAATAAAAAGCCGATGTTTAACGAATACAGTGAGATATGGATTTTGCATGCGAAGCGTGCAGTTGTGTTAGTCTTCTTTATTCTGTTTTTATGAAACCAAATTAATATAATTATCAAATATTTTTGTGTTTATAGATACCTGAGTGCATTTGCTTTTAAACAATGTACTCAGACACATTCCCACAACATCTGATAAATGACCCGCCCACCCATACACACACAGTGGTATTGACCCACCCACCCACCCATACACGTACAGTGGTATTGACACACCCACCCACCCATATATGTAAAGTGGTACTGATATGGGTACCATATGGGTACTGATATTTCATCACCACTGTACGTGTATAGGTAGGTGGATCATCACCACTGTATGTTTATGGGTGAGTGGGTGGGTCATCACCACTGTACGTGTATATTTATCACCACTGTACGTGTATGGATGGGCGGGCGGGTCATTATCACTGTACGTGTATGGGTGGGTGGATCATCACCACAGTACGTGTATGGGTGGCCGGGTCATCACCACTGTATGTGTACGAGCGGGCGGATCATCACCACTCTCTGAACGTGTATGGGTGGGCAGGTGGGTCGTCACTACTGTACCTGTATGGGTGGGCGAGTGGGTATTTTTTAATAATTGGCAGTATTTGTTTATAATTATTTCAGTGTTGGAATTTTTAACTGAAAAGATATGTTTGTGTTTTTTAGCTAAACGAAAATTATATATTTTATGTTTTAATATCTTTAGATAAAAGAAATATATCACTTACGAAAGCAGATTTCCTTTGAAAGGTATGAAAAATAAATTAAACGAAAATTAGATATTGATCAAGAAACTAAATCATATGCCAGTGATTCTTAGACCAAGCTACATACTGATAAGAATGTTATACCTGCAACAACTCATGTTGCTGATATTGCTATGCCTCATGCTTTAAATTATCTTTATATTAGTACTTTATAGTTGTTTGTTCAAATACATAACCTGAATAGTAATAATAATGATTGCTAAACTACTGAACAGTTTAAACCACAGTATATTTTTTAAATTATATTGACAGTTGTTTGTACCTTACAAAAGGACTGCACAGGAACTAAGAAGTTCGGGTTGTACATTACTCGTAACTAAGCTGGAGTAATGGACCTGCATTAAGTGAGCTAGTAACCCAAACAGCATTCATTATGGGATGCAGTTACTAAGACGTCTCTACTATTTTTGTTTTACTGTATACCAGAGACAATTAAAACTGCATTTATATCTTACAAAATGTTCAATTTATTTAATTGATAATAGCATATTATAATTATTGATTATTCGGTATTTTACTGCATCGAAAACTTTACCATTACTCGTTCGAGTCTTGGTGATCGGATATATGTATGCATTTTTTCAACGTCTTAACATAGTTTGTTGTCGCTTATTTATTATAATTGCCATTAA
The DNA here is from genome assembly GCA_035578905.1 of Stictocephala bisonia. NCBI lineage: Eukaryota > Metazoa > Arthropoda > Insecta > Hemiptera > Membracidae > Stictocephala > Stictocephala bisonia. The sequence goes on along the minus strand of JAQJVL010000582.1, from coordinate 390,369 downwards.
TTTTTATATTACAATTGATGAAAATGGTGAATTGCCATAAATTCAATAAATAAAGTATATTATTTTCCATAAATTACTATTTTATTAAAATTTCACAGTGTTTAGTTAAATACTATAACATTTTATTGTTCCTGGTTTGCTTGAAAATTTTAATTATTATTATGTAATTCTTACTTTAAAATATATTAATAAATAAGTATATTTTTGTTAACTTTTATGCATACTTTCAAGCCAATAAAATAAATTAAACTAATTAATTATTTAATGATCACGTAAAATAGATAAACTGTAACATACCACCAGGAAATTATATTTTGACCTAAATACATATTTATTTAATAGATTTTATGAAGTATTCCTAAGCAATTTATGTTTTCAATAGTAATCCTTGCAAACAAGTTACATCCTTGTAATGTTCAGTAGATACACGTTTTACATTGTGTATATAAGTGCCAAAATAAACAGTACTGAAACATAGCCACCTGTAGTTTTGTTATCAATAAGCTGAGTCAACCTTTATTGCTGCCATTTGTTAGCGTTTATCATTACTCTTTCCTTATTTACTTGTTGCTGATATTGTGCTATCTGTGGCAGAATAAACGGTTTTCTTAAAGAAATATTTTTGCTGATACTCCAAGTTTGTGGGCCAAGTTTGGTTCAAATTTGATTGAGTTTAAAGAAAATGTTCATAGAATCCCACTTAGTAATCCTGTGATGCTAGGGTTATTCAACATTTTTGAGGAAGAATAACAGCTGTTAAAGTCCACCAACTCTTGTTTGACGAATGAAAACCATGGAGGAGTGTTGAAACCAGTTTTATATAAGCCTAAACAAAACATATTTTAAACTTAAGATAAGCATTTTATTATATGTAGTTAGGAAGAATGTTATTGTAAATCTAATCAACCCTATATTATACTATTAGAGTTATAATTTAAATTTTACTGCATTAATAAGTTCAAATTAGACGTTTTAGCTCCAGAATGACAATCAATAGTTAATTAGTAAGTATTATTAATTAACACGTAAGTACGTGTATTAATCAGTCAATCTGTTCACTACATTAAGATTCATTTATATCTAGTGGATTTAAATTTAAATCCACTAGATATAAGTTTCTTGTTCGATTTCTTAGAGATAAATGACCTGATGATGAATCTTTTGACTTGAACGCGTCGTTTAGTTAATAAATTAATTATCATTTATTTTTTAACTATACAGAAGGCTATAGCTTAAAACCATGGAATTTATAACTTATATGTTAACAAAAGCACATTGTTCCTCATGAGAAGCTCTGAGGTTATCTCAGCGTAACACAATCACCACACTCGCCTCCACAATACTCATCTTTTGTTCACACTGCTTCAGGAAAATGTGCTTTCCACTCTAGTAAATTTAACAACTAGTTTTTTGAAAATAGCCTTTTAATACTAAAAGTTATATTTTATTTTGATATAAGTAAATATTATCAAAATATAAAAATAATATTATATTTTACAGTGTATAGTTACAATATGTCAACTGAATTTCCGACTCTTTTTATAATAATTTGGAATAATTTTTATATCTTAATATTCATCTCAAAATACTGTATTGTTATTGTACGATCTTGCATTTCCTGTAATACGTCACAACGATGTCATAGTGGTGAAAACTACAATAATGGTTGAGTATAAAATAGTAAATGTACAACATCTTTTAGCAGTATGTATAATAAAGGCGATACACAATAACTTTGATCTTTAAGATAGGACTTTAAGTATATTTACATAAATATACGGAGATGAACAACTGTACAGTAAAAACATTGAATTATGATATATTTAAAATGTAAGTTGATATTACCAACAAAGTGCTGAGTTTTTTGACTGGTAAATTTTATTTAAAATCGAATTTTATAGGTCATTTGACACTCTAATGACTCAATGTGCCATACGGCCATAATGGCATCTTCCTTTATTTATATGTACAATAAATAGAACATAACAATGACTATGGAGGCAATAAAATATTTCGAAAATGTAAGTAAAAAAAAAAAACTACTTTTAAAACAATTGTTTTGCGGAAAAAACTATAGTTTAAATTGATGATGATACAACACCTGGTACACATTTTAAAATAAATGTAATACACAAAAAACCTTAAAAATGAGAACTATTTTGGAATTGTAACCTTCATCACTAATATATTTGTCATAGTATATTACCATGTACGATGTATACAATTTAAGTATATGGACAGTTGATACCAAAGGTCAATTGTTGGAGTACGTACTGTTTAGTTATCGTGTTTTGTTACCATGTGGTATTTTTAGCAGTTAATGTGTATGACAATTAGTTTATAGCTGATTAGTGTTGTGCTTTTACAACCTTACTCGAAAGTAAACCAAAAGTAATTCAAATAATACACATTAAAGTGTGTTATTAAACTAACGACATTTTAAATATCACTCCCCTTTCGACACTTTGAATTATTTTATCAATTATAATGATTTACTAAAAATAAGGTATTTTAAAACTGTACACAACCTTGCTTACAAGAAATAACTCGGAAAAAAGTTTGCAATGATTATATTATTTTAAACATTTTCATTTGCACTACAATACATAAAGATAGTTAGCAACGAAAATAACACGCCTTCAATGGTAAATATGATTTTCGATCACATATATTCCAGACCTTTGCTTAACGCTGTATGTAAAAAAAAATAAAATAAAAAAGTAAAATAATTTCTTCAAATAAGTTGAGTGATTCATATATTAAATCAAAACTGTTGTTCCTTATCAATAATGCCACTTACTCCAAGGATTACGTTAACAATAACACCCAATCCTTTTGGAGGTCACTCTATTCTGAGGAGAGACATGCATCGAAGAAAGGATACCGAGATTCCCATTTATGGACCCACCGGATGTTGCCTATCTGACCTTTCCAAAACCGGACACATCCTGTTTGGGTAGGTAACAATATTTTTAAAAATCGATATAGCCTTTTTCATGTTGTATTATTATGTCTAAAATCTTTAAATCTTTCAATTGTATTTATATATTTGTATACTGGTTCATGATCTTTGGTAAGACAGATACAAGAAATATGCGATCTAAGTTGGCTATTAATTTGACAACGTAGTAAAATAAATTGATTAAGTGGGTTCATTAATTTTCAAAACAATTCTTTACAACACTCGTAACTTAGTTAAATTAAACTTACAGTAGTACATCTTTTATAATCTTATTACATTCCTTGATATGTCATGTTTTATTGTATTTTTTAATGTCTTGTGTATGCGAATTAGTTAATCGGTATCGATATGTATTAGTGTTTTGTAGTTTAGGATCGTAGTGACTCAACAGATTAAAACGGTTTCAACTACATATTTAATTCTCAAGGGTGTTTAATTTAACTATTGAATATTGACAAGTTACATCAAGATTTGTATACATCATCAAACAACGGATATTTCTAATTACGTTTGTAAATAAAGTAGAAATATCATTCGACTATACTATACATTTATTATGCTTCAATTTCAACTTAAAACATAAACAATATTTTAAAAATGTTTACTGTATTTTTAAATCCTGCTCATATTAATAATATTTAAACTATATGATTAGGAACTATTAATATCCACGGATTATTTATATATCCAGTTATTTAACCAAGCATTAAATTAATGCCATTAATATTATTCTATTCACTGTACACACCAATTAGTTGGTTATTTTTAACGGTGTTAAGAATGTATTTTTATTCCAGCTTTATGTTTAAAATTCCAAAGTCTGTACAATTATTCATAATCATTTTTATTTTGTACTAAAAATATCATCTTTAAGTTTTTGTAATGTTTCGGAGGAAGTTCTAGTATGGATGAAGCTGAGCATACAAACTTTTGTTTTTATTTTCACTTCGCAAATGGTATTATAAATATAATATTTCCTTCAAACCAATAATGGATGGATCAATTAAAACTTTACAAATATAAACAAAGTTAGATACGTATATTTTTTCGACATGTTTGATGAAAGGTAATAAGTGACTCCACTCATACACTTGTTAAATAATTTTAGAACATGGGTGCTCAATAATAAATAACATAGTGATGGGCAAGTTCATGCCATGTAGCCAATAAGAGCTCAAAGTATAGTTCCATGGTTGTTAACAGCAATAGTAATATTACAATTCAAGCAGTAGTGTTACATAATGATCGATTCAAATATTTTATAAAAAATCAAGTATTATTTAACGTAAACAATGTGTTTTATATATAACAGTGTTAAGGGTTTTCAGTAAAATTATTATATTATCAATGAAAGTATGCTTACTCAGTTAAAAAATTATTGATGAAACTTTTGTCCTTAAAACAAGGAAATTACACTTTAGAGTCATTGCATATAAGTAGCCCTTTGAACAATAACGTAAATGCAGTTCTAATTCATTCATTAATTTTGAGCTGATATCGCCGGTAAAGACTTATAATATAAATTATAGAACTACATAAATGCCAAAAATAAGTTATATTTAATTTAAAATGCCACATTTGATTAAGTATTTAAAAAAATATTATAACTGTTGTAATTAATCCTTTGTGCTCCAACTTATATTGCTTTGTTTTAATATATTACAGAACATTCTAAAGTTTGAAAATATTACTTATTAAACCCCTGTTTTGTCTTGAATACTATACAAAGCAATATTCTGTTACTGACCACAACATACTCTACCAACTCTCGTCAGAACTGACCACACAATCTGTTCATAAGGTCTTGTAACCACTAACTTATATGTATGTGGAGCGTGTTCCTGAATAGAGACCATGTTCAAATTATTCGCTTATCTTCCAGATGCTACTCACCAACTGAACTGTCTCTGACGTATAGGAAATCGTACATGATATTGATAGTTTTTATAGATAAATATCTGTGAAGGTGAAGATCGACAATCAAATGAATATGTTTTCAATGGATCATATTCAGGTAAATTGAAATAGATTGTAAAATTCCCATTTATTACATGTATTATTTTCTGCAGTATTCTGGGGAAAAACTCTAATCATTATATTTAGATAACTTTAGTATTGCATTTACCTACATACAACAGTATTAATATGTGTGTAGTGCTTATAAAAATGTATTTTTAATATTAATGGGACTAACAGTAATTAATTAATACATCTAAAATAAATCTCGTTTAAAATAAAATATAAAACTCACTACAGGCATATTTTAATAAATGCTTCGGGCTTTTTCCGTTAATTCCCTATAACTACTTTCTCCATTACTTAACTACCACTACTTTTTTTCGCAATTGTGGTTAGGTCAGGTTAGGTTTGGTGGCTACTAAGTTGATCACAAACTGGTAGATCCAATGATTGACTTATCACCTAATGCTCTCTCCATGTGTAAGTTTTTGGAAAGCGATAAGATAAGGCCAGCGATATCGGATTCCTAGTGGATAAGGAATACCAGGTGGCGTGCTACTTCCGACCGTGGCAGTTCCGACCCGTGTCATTTCCGACCTTACCAATCTACCACCGTGTCACTTCCGACCTTGGTTTTGAATACCCATGTTATTCACCTATACTTGGAAATTCCGGGCTAAATACGGAGGGTAATGGGGTAAGGTTAGGTTAGGTTAGGTTAGGTTAGGTTAGGTTAGGTTAGGTTAGCTTAGGTTAGGTTAGGTTAGGTTAGGTTAGGTTAGCTTAGGTTAGGTTAGCTTAGGTTAGGTTAGTTTCTCCCATATACATTATGTGTATTGCGAAAATACTGTGATCGTAAAAAAATCGATGTTAAGATTGTGGAACAATGGGTCGGAAAAGGCATGGTATGGTATTTGATGGGTCGTAAGTGACACGAATGTTGGTGGGATAACAATGGGTTGGAACTACCACGGTCGGAAGTAACACGGAACTGGAATACCACAGTGGACGTAAACATGATCGGGGAACAGTTTTTATAACAAAAGATAATTTATTCAGCGGTAGTAAATAAACAGAAACATAAATAATAGTTGTAGTGAATTAACAGGAAAGAAAACGATTAAAACTATTGAATGTAAATAGTTACAAAACACAATTTTATTCATTGTAACTACTGATTACAATGGTTTAAAATATATTAGTAAGCATACATGCATATTAATAGTTTTAAAACCCAGAATGTAGTAATGGTAAGGTGTAAGAGAGGACTTTTTAGTCCTAACCTCGCCAATGTATGTACAATAAAGTAATTTTACATTGTTATTTTATTTAATGTTAATTTATTAATAAATAATCTGTCCTACATTTAACAATACTATATATTTCCTGTATAAAATAAAGCTTAATACTGCTGTTATAATAATAATAATTATATATATATATATATATATATATATATATATATATATATATATATATATATATATAAATTATCTATTTTACTAACTTTGATTTATTTAAAATAAATATAACCAGGAATAATACACTGGAAACAAGTACTAACAGATCTGTTGGGATGGGGGAGACGATGCTCTGTATCTATTAACTAAATCACTATTTAGTTAATAGATAGTTAATATAAACAAACTAGGCACCATCAAATACAATGCCATAGCCAATGGATACAATAGTGAAATAATAGAAAAAATAGTTACTAAAAAGAAGAACAGAAATTCACACACAAAGATTCCTAATACAGATAAAAAATTTGTATCATACGAATATGGCCATTATCTACACCATACATTATCAAAAGAATTAAAGAAACGAAATATCAATGTGTCATATAAGACCTCTAATAAACTTAATAAACATCTAAGCATCCAAAAACACAACAAGAACAAAAATACAGGTATTTATAAGATAAACTGTTCTGATTGTCCAAAGTTTTACATTGGCCAAACAGGTCGTTCTTTTAAAAAACGTTTCTCTGAACATCTTCCGAAACAATCAACAAGCCAGAAATCAAAAGTTGCTGAACATTTAATTTCCAATAGACATAATATTGACAGTTTAGAAAACAATTTAGAAATTGTATACAAATGCAACAAATCACATTTTATGAATACAATAGAAGAACTCCATATTTACAATGCTTTCAAATCTGATCCACGTAATATTTTGAATGACAAATTAAAATACAAGTCTAACGTACTGTTCAACCGAATAAACAACTTGCAGTCACAAAGGAAGAAAATCAATATAATTAAAGTCTAAGGTCAACAAGTGGGAGTAGGGTAACAGGATTGAGTTCGTTACCTGCTCATTGGTCATCAGTTGGTGTCTATCGCCGGCCGGCAAATGTGTTATTTTAATATGTTTAAATGTTTTTAGTGTTTTTAGAGTTTTAATGTAAATAGTGACGTTTTTGAAAAGCCTGATGATGAAGCTTTATGCTTCGAAATGTACATAGCAGATTATGTTTGAAGAACTGTTGACAGGAAAAAAAAGCTAATTTAACCAGTATTATTTCTATAACTAAATCAGCTGATCTTCTGTTTGTTCTAAAGGCAGATTGTGTTTCTTGTTTAAATTTGTCTAGGAATGGTCTAAAATGATTTGTCATTAATTTTAGTTAGGATTTTACTGCAGTACATACAATGATTTTCTTATATATTTATTATCTCTTAATATTTAAATTGAATTCAAAAATTAAAATACAATTAACAAAATAAGTTATAATTGACTACTTTAGGGAAACATTCTACATAATTTATATCACACTTCCAAGACTAATTACTCTTAAAACACATATTACTAAAGAGTGACTATGGTAGAACTGTTTATATATAACCTTAGGTTGTATTAAGAGACAACATAATAATTGATATTCTATTTCAAATAAAAACTTAATAATAATGTTGCCATAACACACAGACAATAGTTAGTTTACAAATGAAACAATTGCAAATAATACCCGAGGTAAATAACTGATTTCTGTATCTAAATTTGCAGCAGTAAATTAAATTAAAATATATTAAGTTTTAAATTATTAAATACTGTACTTACCATGACATAAAAATGGTGTATCGCACTTCAGGCATCATACCTAAGGACATAAGATGTAACGAGACTAGTTATTAATTTATTTTTAAGGCCTGAATATTATGAAATAGAGGTGATATCGTGGCGAGGAGAAAGTTGTAAATCTTGACGTGACACATATCATACTTAGTCCGCTGTTGTAACCTGTGAAGGGGCGTTGAGTCATAAATCATTCTTATAAGACCTTGCAGTCTTTATGTAATAAAAATGTAAAATCTTGTTATTTTTATTAACAGCAAAGTAAATTAAATTATATCTGATTGCTCTGACACAAAACACGGTTGTGTAAAAATGGTGAGGTTAAGACTATGAATAGGGCTATCTTATGTACAATAAAGAAATAAGGAATTGGAATATGGTGGTAATATGTATCTAACACTTAGTTTTAAATACAAAGACTTATTATTACTTTTTTGCAACTTTGCAAAATAAACTAAAAGAAAAACACATTTACTAATAACTATTTTTTTTTTTTTAATATTTGTTATTATTTTGTTTTGACTTCCATTACATGCTGCTCTGCAATATTCTCTGAAACTATTTTTAGTAAAATATTATAACCAAACCTGCATAACATGATGGATTTTTAAAGTTTGTTTAATTACTAGACTCTCAGGAGAAATCGAAGTTTTGTAAAAAAAATATATAGCATTTATATCAAAATTATATTTTTTCACGACAAAAAATGTAATTATTATACTGTATGACCATTGGATGGATCCAAAAATTACTAAAAAGTATTTGTTGTAAACTGTTATACTTATCTGTTATTGTAGATTAGCTAAGGACCAGTAAATATCAAAATCAGTACTGTAGTTTGGAGGTTGTTTCTCTTTTCCAACCGACAATACCTTAAAATGTACATATTTGTAATGAATATAATTAGGAAATTTTTCTTTATCCATTAACAAATGATATTTGTAGTGAAATGGTGTATTAAAAATATAACATGATTGAAAACAGTTTTTATTTTATTCTTAATATGAAGAAATAACGATTTCAGTGACAATTCTTTATTAAAAGATTACAGCTAGTGATAATTAATTGTAGGGTATACTTTATTTGAATAATTACATGTATTGAACAGTAAGGAGTATCATCAGGTAAATTAGACACATTTTAAATTAACAATTACTGCCTATTGTTTAAAAAAGCAGAGATAAGTCCATACTAACTTTTATTTATTTTGGTGACCAAAACCCACAGTTTATTATAGACTCTCCCTGTAAAATAGGGATACCAAATAAAACAATAAGATATATATTTCATAGCGTTTTTTATGATTTCATAATAAACATAATTGATAATACCTTGCGAAATATCAAAATGATTCCTAGATTAGGGGATATAAATTTCAAACAATGTTCATATAATATGTTGCAGCCTGAATTATTCATATTATAGTTGTTACAATAATATACGAGCATTGCAAAAGTAATTTTCCTAAAATATTTCTAGTGTCATCTAGATGAATGGGTCCATAGAGGAGGTATAGTGCTTAACATTTAACAAAAGTCTTACTTATGAAAAATAAAAGATATTAAAATGTTTTAGAAATAGGTATTACATTTTTTACTGAGAGAAAAAAATAAGATAATATTTTTGTAGACAAAAACATTTTGCTTGCTTACTGTTACGATAACATAATTAATCTCACCATGGGTGTTCTCTGCCTTGCTGATACACCAACAGGTATCCTTCCCAATCAACTTCGTCATCTGACTGACAGCTCTGTATCATATTGAAACCACTATAATAGTGACTATATCAAGTGATCCAATAATCTTCGTGTCTTCAAAGAAAGGACAATCACCCCTATTGTAAGTGATTCTAGTTCTATGTGTCATTTTAATTATATGTGACTTATATAGAAGTAGATGATTTTATTCCAATACTAGGATATACTCCAGCATCCTTCACATGCCAATACTACCAATCCTGAAATTATTTTACTTTTCTTGACGTTGCGTGCATACATGTTAAAAAAACAACATATTACGTCAATGGATATTCAATGGATACTATTCAAATTTAACAGAGTTTTTGCTAGAAAAAAACTATAAAAAAAACGTATCCCTATACAAGAAAAACAATAATTGGAATAGTATGACATGAACAACATTTTAAAAGTATATCAACAAAAAGTTAAAAAAACAGACAAATATATACATTTCATAAAAAAATTTAAATAAATTAAACAATCCAAAGATACTGAGAATGATGAAAATAAATCAGGTATTTATGAAATAAATTACAATGACTTTAATATCATAAAGACAAAGAACTTTTTTTTAATTTCAAGAACATTTGTTACATATACAATTTAATGTAGAAGAAAAATCTGCAACTGCCAACCATTGCATTAAAACTGGACTTATTATTTCAAAAAACAATTTAAAATTATTAAACCATATAATAACACCATGATAAATAAATGCAAGGGAATCATGGTACATTATTACAAAAAGTTCTGAAAATCCATTAAATAAAGAAGATGGACGAATTAAAAAATGTATTTCGATTAAACAAATACAAACAAAATTAATTTAAATTCAGTTTATAAATCTTCCAAAATCATAACAAAACCAACATTTAGAAGAATACATAGATACGAAAGTCAAACATTTAAAAACGTATATTTATGCAATCCTATATTATATATTTACTTTTTGTATTTAATATTTAAATGTGTCTAACCATGATAGACTTACTATGAAAAGGCCTCAAAAATTAAGTTGTAAATATTGGTTTAAATTTGTGTTTAGTTTAATAATTCTATTACGTCAACTTGGACCATCTTAAACTATCCATCATTGTTGAAACAAATATGATTCAGAAACTAACTCAAAGGGTTTTTTAGCGAATAAAGTAAACCAACTAACACATTACAAACAATCTTGAACACAAGTATCAAAGTATTGATATAATTCGTACTTCAACTGGACCATTCCCATTTTACTGTATAAAATGTTAAATAACTACTCATATATATATATATATATATATATATATATATATATATGTTTTAGAAGCCTAAAAATAGGTATACTTTTCAATAATGCTAAATAAAATGCACATGGTCAGCAAAGAAATATCTTACATTAAAATTAAAAAAAACTTTAGTGTAGATATAAAAGAAGTAATAAATACCTATAAACGAAATAAACCTATTAAATAAGAACTTATATAAAATACTATTTAATAGACAAACTATTTACTGTATGTGTAATTTTTTTAAGTATGGATTTAATTGTCTCTTCAACTTTTAATTAGTCCTCTTATCATAATAAAATCTAAATCACTTATTTATTAGATAAATTAAATAGTAAATGAAATATTTACTAATTAAATAGTAAATGAAAATATTAATAGTAAATAGTAAATGAATTAAATAGTAAATGAAAACCTACCCACCAAACCTGGTAAACCACCCAACTAAGAGACGGAGATGTATAATATCCCACACCAGCTGTAAGTGGTGGCAGCCGCAACGCCCTTTTGTGCCTTGTTGCGCTCAAAGGTGTAACATAGATGGCAACGACAACTGAAAAGGATTATTTTCAAGGCGATAACGATAAGAGTTTTTCGTCCAAGTATTTGTGGGTAGTAAATAACGTATAGGTTAAATAGTGTCATGATTTAACGTATACTAATATTTCTTTGATCTTAAAATAATGTATATACATTAAGAGAGGTAATTGTACAGGTAAGGATTTTTATTAATAATTTTGTTTGAAGATATACTTATTGAAGAATAGAATGAACTATGATAATAAATAAATTTAAAAAATCATTTTGAAAATGCATATTAAATATACAGAATAACTGTCAAGTACTTACTGACGTAGAACGAAATTTTATAAATATTTTCAAGTAACTTATAACCTAATTTTCTTCGAGATTCTCTTCAATATGTCTAATGGAGATCCCTAGACAGTTCCAAAGACAATACACAGACCTCATATCAGGCCTATAAATCTTGTGAAGCCTGAAGTAAAGTATGGTCTTCATAGATACTGTTCATTAATCTTTACTTTATTACTAGTTATTTTAGTATATAAGACCATTTTTTTAGACAGTACACTGATATATTTTACTATTATTTGGAGATGATTGCCGTATTAAACAACATAATATTTATCGATTTAAATTACTTAATGAAATAAATTATATGTTCGAACTATTTCACACTACATTTTTGATGACAGTTTAAGCATTTTTCATTAGATATAAGAGATAATAGGATATGATACAGTAATAGGTTTAAGTATATGTTTATTAGAACTAAGTTTGTGGCCAGGATGTTGGCCTGCCCTGAACTTATGTTTACGTTCATGACTATCACCCATAGAGGAATATTTCGGAATGGTGTGGGTGGTACTGACACACTTGACCATTGGGTTAAGATTCCACCTTGAAATCACCTCGATTGGGGAATATTTGACTATTTAGTGTTTGGGACTAGTTTCGATGGTTTTAGAATGGTTTAATTCCACCATCTTCCATACAGTAAAACTATTGGGAATATTTAGTTGGCTAAATAGTGTTCCACAGTTCACACAGGTCACAGAGTTAGTTGTGTATTAGATACTTAATGTGTTTATTAATTTTTGTTTATTGATAATCGTACTTACTGATTGGTTGTAATATAAATATTTGTGAAATTAGTTTAATTTATTGAAAATATGATGGATTCTCTCACTTTGAGAGTTGTTTACCCCTACAGTTTAGTATGAGTGGAACACAAACACCATATTTTCTGTAACATATTTCTATATCAATTTATGTTAATTTCATGTCTTAAATGTATTTGATAAAATAAGAGTTAATATTTATCGAATACAATTTAATGTAGGATAAAAAATTTAATAGATGGTGGGAAGCTTTATTTTGGATGTCAGACCCTTTTTATTTGGGGTTTGATAAAATATGTCACCTAAGCTGATTACTGAACTTTTGATTTATGAATAATGAATTAAGATATATGTATAGGTTATGTTTTTGCAGAATTATGTAAATAAATTTCTTTCGAATGTCAATATTTATGATTTGATTATTATAATAAATGTAAAAATATTATTTAGTGAATGCTTACATTATTATTTAACTTTTGAAGCTAGACAAAACAAGTTAGGCCTTAGCAAAAACTATTTTTTTCTTGATATTAAATTATAACAGTTTCCTACAAGCAATATTAATTAAGAAACCCAAATTAGTAATAGAATAGTAGATGATAGTTATTGTTAATAATTTAATTAATAATGAAAACTATTTTATCAAAATATTTCTATAATGAACAGACACACTTTTTTTAATAATAACAGTTATTTCTGTAGCTTTCAACACTAAAATAAACCTGAGTTGAAGTAAGTGTAAAATATGTGTAGAATTAATGATCATTTGTTGGCACGTATTATATAAATGATATCAAAATGACAGTCCCTAACTCTGAATAGTAATTCCAATGCTGTGAAAAACAATATTTAAGGATCTGAAACAAAATTTGCATAACAACAGCTGACCTGTGCGCTTACATACCAACTACTGTTTCCTACACAGCATAACTTAACACTTACTACGAACCGAATTATTATACGTAAGGGCAACGTAAGGTTAGTTACTCTAGCAATATAGCCAGTCATTACAACAGATGAACTGTGCGCTTACATACCGACTACTGTTTGTTACACTGCATAACTTAACACTTACTACCAACCGCATTATTACACGTAAGGGCAACGTAAGGTTAGTTATCTAGCACTATAGTCAGTCATTACAATAGATTAAATGTGCGCTTACATACCGACTACTGTTTGTTACACTGCATAACTTAACACTTACTACGAACCGAATTATTATACGTAAGGGCAACGTAAGGTTAGTTACTCTAGCAATATAGTCAGTCATTACAACAGCTGAACTGTGCGCTTGAACATCTTCTCTGCGCAGGACGCTGAAACGCTCCCTCCTTTTCTCTGTCGTGGTATCAAGCATAATCCTGAAGTCTTCTTACATTCTTCCAACTGTTTCCCAGCGATCGTCACATATTTGTCCTGGCTCGCTGCGATGTACACTGGCTCACGTGATAACACACAGGTGTAGTTTTTCCAGGCCAAAGGAGATGGAATGTATTCATATAACGTCCAACTGTCTTCAATCCTTTTTACAGGAATCTTCACCGTGACAATAATCTTCCCTGGTGAAATTTTACACGATGTTAAAGGCAAAGTGTAAAATATCTCTATGTCGGACGTTGAGAGTGCTATCTTATAGCCATCCATTGAAATATTTGTAGCTAAAATCTTTAAGTCCGAAGTCAAAACATCTCTAGTAACAAGTGAAGAAGACAATAAGTTTACTCTACACTTCAACTGGGTATCCTCCCAATCCTCCAGGAATAAATTGTGGTAAACTTGAGCCTGCAGTCGTATTATATAAGTTAACAAACTCCTAAATACCTCTTCTTCTGGTACGTTGTTCTTCACGTTGGTTTCCATCATCCTCAGAGCCGCATTAACTTTAGCCAATACTTTAGTGACGTTCGTCGAGAACCCCTTCATACTGTCCATGGAGTGTACAAGGTCCACATGGTCGCCTTTCACAACGTCTTGAAGAGCGTTGAGGTGTTTATTTACGGCTTCCTCGTTGTTGGTCAGACTGTGCAATTCACCATCTGTAGCTGTTCCAAATCCCCAGTGGAGGAAATCCCCTATAGATTCTATAGCTCTTTGTCCTCTTGTTCTTAAAGTAGCGTTCATCTTCGGGCCCATCCTCGTCTGCAAACCTTCAATCTGTCTGTCCAACTCCACTGCTATTCCAGTCATTCTTGCCAAGTATGGGTTGTTGAAAGGAGACGTAGGAAGTGAAAAATGTGATGCTGTAGTATAGGCAAGGAAATCATGTGGTATTATATAGGTTAAAGGTACCGAACTTCCATATAAGGATAATGGATATAATTGTTTAAAATGTCCACCTGGAAAAACCTTCACATGACCTTTTACTGTTCCCAAAAACATGGTAACCGCTAAAAACATTGTTTCTATTACTATCATTTTATTTATTTTTATTATTTCGTTATTTATCATTTACCATAAACCTCTAAATAATCTTAAAAATAATTTATAACAGTTTAAATAAGACAATAATATAATCTTAGTTAAATAACATCAAAGGTATAAACTATAAATTCTATACAACTCTTTTAACAATAACCACAATTAATCATTTTATACAAACAATTATAACAGTTTAAATAATAAAATAATATATTCTTGGTCAAATAACATCAAAGGTATAAACTATAAATTCTATACAACTCTTTTAACAATAACCACAATTAATCAATTTATATAAATAATTACAATAAATATTTAAAAAATCTGTTGTTACAACAAAACTCTTTCCAACAAATAAGATTTAAATTTTCAAACCAGTTTTACAAACACCCTCGTATTTAACAAATATAGGTGCGTTAGCATAAACAAGTTTACAAAACATTCCACATATTGACTATACAAGTTGGCCCAAATAGTTAGTTTGTTTGTAAACAGCAACCAATGGCACGCGCAACCTTGTCCGCTCTTGGCAGTCGTCAATTTCTGTAAACATACTTATTGACAGATAATTAATCATCATTATTAATAAACATATCATAATTATATATACAAACCAAAATCAAAGCATACTTCTTAAAAACATAACAAAATACAAAATCATAAACAGATTGAGATATAAAACAATATATGATTTAAACATGTTGTAAACTCCTTGTAATAGACTCCATTTTAATCTGTAAACACATCTTATTGTCTAAAAAAAAAACCAGTAAGTTTAGATCAGTACATAACAAACTTAAAGTACAACATGATAATAAAACTGAAAATTCATAAAAATCTCTTTAAATCAATACAATTAACAAAACTCGATTTTTATTGACATGAACACAAGCCCCATTTTAAATATTTGAAAGATTTTTTATTATATTCATTCAGGGACTGCAACCTCACTTTCTGATTCGGCCTCCTTTTTATAAAAAGCCTTTAATCTGCTAACGTGAACGACATATTTCTGCCATCTTCCATACCTTAGCAGTTCCAATTCATAGTTCAAAGGTGATATTACTTTAGTGATCCTGAAAGGACCCTTATAAAGAGTCGCCAACTTTCTTGATCCTTTTGTTGACTTAAAAGGAACTCGTAACAATACTTGGTCCCCTACTTTATATATAACTTCACGCCTCCCCAAATCATAGCGTGTTTTCTGTTTCTCTTGGGCGTTCTTAATTATTTCAGGTATTTCGGCTCTTACTTTATGAAGCACCTCTAGTGATGACAACACATCGTAGTCCGGAATCTTCGGTAATATGGCTAAATCTATGGGTTGTGTGGCTTCGAATCCATGTAATAAGTAGAATGGTGAGTGAAGCAAACTTGTTTGAGTGGCTGTGTTATATGCAAAAGTTACAAAGTCAACAAATTTTGACCAATCTGAATGTCGTTCATTTACGTAGCCTTTAAGCATTGTCATTAACGTACTATGAAAACGTTCACACACACCATTTGACTGAGGGTGAAAACTCGTGGAAATTTTCATTTCTATTCCCAATCCTTCATAAAGTTGTTTCAACATTTCAGAAACAAAATGCGTGCCTCTGTCAGAGTGTATTCTACATGGTACTCCAAACCTAGGAATTATTTTATGTAATATAAATTTTGCAGTGGTTTTGGCATCAGCATTTTCGCTAGTTTGACAAACAGCGTAACGAGTAGTTGCATCTACGCAAACCAAGATGTATTGTTTCTTATTGCTTCTTGTGAGGGGAGAAACATAATCAATCGTTATGTCGGTAAAAGGCTGACACGTCGGAATGATAGGCTTGAGCAATCCCGCTGGTTTCTGTTTGTCTGATTTGTTTATCTGGCACGCCAAACATGACTTGACATAATTCCTAACGTCTGTTGACATATTCTCCCAATAGTACTTACTCTGGATTTTTGCATATGTTCTTGATATGCCGGAATGTGCCCCACTTGTTAGTGCATTATGGTAAGCTTGCAAAACATCTTTAATCAGCACTTTTGGCAACACGATTACTTCCTTGGATTGCCATGGAGTAAACATTTTGCGATAAAGAATGCCATCTTTCAAAACAAACAACCTAGATGTCCTCATTAATCGTTTGTCTGCATTTTCCGGATTAGTCAATGCCATTCTAATTTTAAACAAAGCTGGGTCTTCCAGTTGTAATTTTTCTAAGTTCATCGTTTTTATTACATTTACTAGGACTTCTTCTGAAGCAATTTCCTGATCGATTTCCTTATCAGTGGGAAATCTACTCAAAAGATCAGCCACCCTCAAACTGGCTCCTGTCTTGTGTACTATCTTGAAATCAAACTCCAATAATTTTAAAGCTAACCTATTTAATCTTGAGGTTAGATTTTTAAACTGTGTATAATAGGTTAAACTGCTATGGTCACTTTGTATTTCAAAGTATTTCCCATATAACAAACTTCTGAAATGGAAACAACAATAAACAATTGCATATAATTCGATCTCGCTAGCTGACCAGTTAGCGTGAGCTTTGGACAGTTTTCTGCTTACATAAGCAACAGGTTTCAAAGTTCCATCTTCTTGAATTTGTAGAAGTTCACCTGCTATCCCTTTATAACTAGCGTCCGTCCTTAACACAGTATCCTTTCTGTCGGAGAAAAAACACAAAACTGGTGGGTTAATAAGTGCGTTCTTTAAAGTGTCAAAGGCCTCTTGGTGCTTTATTTCCCATTTAAATTTCGTATTATCCTTTTTTGTAAGGTCTGTAAGTGGGCTGGCAATAGTGCTGTAGTTTTTTATAAATTTTCTATAGTAAGAGGTGGCCCCCAAAAAAGATCGAACCTCTTTTAAAGTCTTAGGTGCAGAAAGACATTTGATTGCTTCAGTCCTCTCCTCCAAAGGTTGAATTCCATGTTTATTTATTTTAAAACCAAACATTTTTGTTTCTTCATATAAAAAATGACATTTGCTTGTTTTTATTTTCAAGTTTCCCTCTTGTAATCTTTGAAAAACTTTTTCTAGCCTTTCTAGGCCCGTGTCAAAATCTGGGCTGGCAACTGATACGTCATCCACATATATTACAATTCCCTGACTGTACAACAAGTCTGAAAATAAACCAGTCATTGCCCTTGTAAAGCATTGACTCGCAATACTTATTCCCATAGGACACGTTTGAAAGACTTATAATCCCTTATGTGTAACAAATCCAGTGTATTTCTGACATTTTGGATCTAAGGGTAAGGTAAAAAATGCTTGGTTTATGTCCAAATTTGAAAAATAGTGTGACCCTTCCATAGTGTCTAAAATAGTATCAATTCTAGGAAGAGGAAAGCGATCCTGAACTATGTTTTTGTTAAGTTCAGTATAGTTGACAACTAATCTCATTTTATTGTTTGGTTTTTTTACTAAAAATGCTGGTGAAGCGAAATCTGTCCTAGCTTTTTTTATAATCCCTGCTTTTTCCAATTGATCGATCTGGCGATCTAATTCCACTTTTTCAGCTTGAGATAAACGATATGGCGCACAATGAATTGGTTTTTCCGTCTTCATTTCAAAGGTACATGGCGTAACATTAGCAATTGCGATATCATCATCATTTTTAGCAAATACATGGCGATATTTTAATATTAGTTCCTTTGCTTTTTTATATTTTTCTGGTGACAAATTTGGATTTAAATCAATTTTGTTTCCTGCTAAATCCTGTAAAGGTTGGTCTGTATTTATGTTGCCAAAACTAGTGTTGTCCTGTATCAAGTCGACAGAATAATTGGTAAAATATCGCAACTCTCCCACACACGTGTTGTTTAACAATGTTGTCGTTGTCCTAGATAAATTTGTTATTTCCACTTTTGACAAATTCCCATCTCTTGCCTTACAACAAAATAAGTTCCTTTTTTCTATCATGTTGCAGTGGGCCAAAAATTCCGACGAATTGAGATTAAAGTTTTCTCCTTGAATAATAATTGGTACTGAAGTTCTTTGAAGTGGTTTTAACTGAACGTCTTGTGTGGTAAAAACGAGCTTATTGGAAAAAAATCCGTTTTTCGATACTTCAGTAACCCACTTGTGTCCCATATTCATAGTGTGAAAATTTTCTCCCATTTTTAATCTTAAAGTTTTATGTTCATAGTTTATTATTACCTTTTTATCAAGTAAAAAATCATTGCCTAATAATGCCTTGCAATTTAGGTTTCTTACCACATGTACCGTTTGCTGAAATACAATTCCATCTATTAATAAATTTATTTGTGTGATGCCCAACACTTCTAAAGGTGTCCCGTTCGCTGAAGTCAAAATTGTATTCGATTTTCTTATTATTGTTTTTGAGTTGATAAGGGAATCATCTATCAAACTCACGTTACTTCCTGAATCTATAATTACATACAATCGTTTATCGTTCACAGTCACCTCTACATTCAAAGCGAGGTCAGCCTTGTTCATTGTTGACATTATGGGAGCGTCAGCAGTTGTAGATTTCTCGCTGACTTGACCTCGTATTCCCGACCTTGACTCCTCCTGTGGCCTCGCATCACTCAGCCTTGGTATTGAACCATGTTTGTAAAGATGTTTCCGAATTTCTTTTCCGCCTTCAGAGGGTAGATTGCCCTCCGGCATGTCTAGTTTTTTTGAAATCTAGCTTTGCAACCCCTAGCGTAGTGTTCCATTGATCCACATCTAAAACATCCTTCCTCATTGTTTTTCCTCGAATCATCCCTGTTCCGTGGATAGTTTGGTGGT
Organism: Stictocephala bisonia; assembly: GCA_035578905.1. Taxonomy (NCBI): domain Eukaryota; kingdom Metazoa; phylum Arthropoda; class Insecta; order Hemiptera; family Membracidae; genus Stictocephala; species Stictocephala bisonia. The sequence continues at coordinate 370,556 of JAQJVL010000582.1, read as the reverse complement.
ACTGGACTTCTACCCCTATTTCTGTTGTAGTTGGAAGTAACCTCGTTCTGTCTTCTATCTTCATTTCTCCATGTCCTCCCTTGATGTTGACCTCCTGCTCGTTCTGCCCTGTAGTCGTATCCACCTCTGGTCCTGTAGTTGTTTTCTCTACCTCTCGTGTAATCTTGATTCTGCCACCCCCGTCTGTATTCTTGATGTCGATGTCTGTAGTCGTCTCGCTCAAACTCGTGGTTGAAACTTGGCCCACTGTAGTCCTTTTGTCTGTAATTGTTTTGCCATCCCCTCTGGTCCTGTCGGTTCCCTCTGTAGTTGTAGTAGTTTTCCCTTCCTGATTTGTTGTTTTGACTGTCCCTCACCATGCTGATCTGTAGTCGTCTCATTGCATTTTCGACGCTGTCCATCCTGTGGTTTATGTCCTCTTCCTTGTTTACTATCCCTGTGCCGACGCTTGTGATTTCCAGCCCTAACCGTTGTTTCATCATGTAAGACGACATTTCGTATTTTGATATATTTTTCCTTAATTTACTTAAGGTTGAGTTATCCATTAACGCCACTAATTGAAGCGTTCCTGGATTTAGTCCCTTTAAAATGTGATTACAAATTTTGCTCTCATCCATATTCCTGTCTGTTAATGCACAAAGTCTTTCAACATCGGCCATATATTGTACTACGCTTTCTGTGGGTAGCTGCACCCTACTGTTTAATTTTGCTAATAAAAGTTCATGTGACTCAACAGGTGAAAAGGTTTTGCAAAGTTCGATTTTTATTTCTTCCCAAGTCATACGAGGGTTTTTTCTTTCTAGGTTATCAAAAACAGTTAAAGCTGTATCTGTTAAATACATTGGTAAATAGGTTTTTTTCTTATCTTCTGACCAATTATTTACTAAGGCAGCCCTATCCATTCGTGTTAGAAAACTGTCAATGGACTCTGCCATTGAACCCGAAAATGTCCCAGGGTGAAAAAATGGAAGTTTTTCCGTAGCCATGTTTATTTCTGTATTTAGTAAGTCTGGAGAGGGTGTCGATTGCCGTAAACTAAAATCGTCTATTTGTGAATCTATATCTTCGTAAATATTACTTTGGATACTTGTACGGCCGTCTAAAGCCTCTTGGTTTTTGTAACTATTCACGAGCCCGTCCGCCTCTTCTTGATTTTCGTAAGCTCTTTCTTGGGAGTTTTCGTTTTCGCCCGATGGTTCTTCCTGATCTTTATCAACGGGTTTAGCTTCCAGGATTTGTTTTTTATGTCTAGCAATTAAAGCTCTAAGCTCGGTTAAAGAAGCCCCTGAATGAATTTTTATTTGTAAATCGTCTAAAATTTTTATAGCCTGATTACTAGTTAAACCCCAAATATCAGTTAAGGAAAGTTTGTCTAAACTCATAACTCAAAATAACCCATAATTTGTTAAACAAGGAAAAGAATGTGCAAAACAAATGTGTCAATGTCCGTTGAAATCGAGCCTTGCTAACTAGTTCGTCAGCTAAATACCTGACCTACTAAACTGAACGGACAATATGCTTCGTTAACAAGAAGCGTTTTAAAGAATCAAATATCTACAACTTTAAAAGAAATATACTCTTATAATTAACTAACTCAAAATCAATCAAGAAACATTTTATCAAATTATAATGTCAAAGTATCTCAAAGAATAAAACTTAAATTAAGCACAAAAATAACACTTTAATAACTTAAAACTCTCTTTTTAATGCTTTATTAAATTTGGCAAAACAAACTTATAAAAAACACTATTAATTTATAAAATGTTTCCCACTTTTTATAAAAACAAGTAAAACAAAAATATAAATGCACTACTCCTGTAAAAGAAATATTATATTTTTAACTCAGAGTATAAACCACGGCGCATCTACCACCTGTCTCCTATCTTCTTGAATTGAACCGGCGTCTCCACCACCTGTCACAAACCCCCCCTTTTCTAGAACCTACAAAAAAAGGGGTAATTTGCGCACGTCCGGGATCGTTGACTTGGGCGTAAATAACAATACTCGCTTGGCTGCTAAATCTTAGAGATTGATTTAATTAGTAATAACTTCAATAAGAATCAAACACAATAATAATAATATAAGAGGATGTCTTAATATAAACAAGTAAACAACACAAGTCTTACAACAATAAAATACTAAATAGTTACACAATTAGGTTCTCCAACTCTAACTGAAATATACATGAATACAATACTATATAAATACAAATGAACCTGGGAAATGGTGCTGCTGGCAATGGACCTGTAAAAATTTATAATTCTAATATTATTATTACTTACTTGTGTTAGATCGTCTCGAACTCGAACTGGCTAAAAATAACTCCCCTTTATTACGACTCAACAAGAAAAATCCCTAAGTCCTGACTAGGACCCTACATAAACCCAGGACCTTCCCTTAACACTCGAGAGACCAACGTCTCCTCGACTCTCCCGACTCCAACCGCCAACCTCGTATATATTCCACTCCTCAATGCCACCAGCACCATGACCCGAGTTCTGACCTTCACCACACTTCTCTCGATCTGACCTCCACCTAAGTTAAACTACTAAATCTAACATCAAATTGATATACATTGTAAAAAATGCTAAAGGCTAATAATAAAATAATTATGAATATTTTCTTTTTGTTATCCCCATCTCTTGACACAAGCCAAACGAAATGTTCTCCGTTTTTATGTATATTAGAGTAATAGTTACTCCTAGACTTAATTCTACTTTAAACCGTCATAACCAATAGTGTACGAGCTTTATGTACTACAATATACATAATGTATACAAGTTTGTTACTGTTCAGCTATGTACGTTAATTAGGCAAGTCTTATAAAATATTTATATTGTTGTGGTAGTTTAGATATATAGAATGAGTCTCTATTTTCTCTCTAATTAAGACCAAGTCTGAACATTCATTGATGACATCAATGTATTTGATATCTTATTAACGAAATTACATCCTAACGACCTATAAAGTAAAGTCTTACAACGTAATGGGTCGTATGAAATACATCATTTGTCGACAGTAATAGGAAACACCTTCGACAGAACCATGGGTTAGAGGTTTTACGACTTAAAACACATCGCCTGGAACAATATTAGAGACTTTAAACATCATATATATTAGGTATGATAAATCAGTTATTTTTTAAGAACCATTTGTACATTTTGTATGATCTTTTTTATCATTAAAAGTACATTAATAAATTAATTATTGTCATTTAAGATTATAATAAATATTTTCCTATTTCAAATTTGGAAAATTTCAAATATTCTCTTACATGTTTTGTATATAAAGAATCATTGTCTGTTGGCTAAGAGATTAGTTTTTGTATTTAATATTGTAAAATTAGTGCATGCACTCCAGTACATGGTCACAAATAAACTAATAAATGAATAATAAACGATAAATATACACTATCCTCCAAAATCCGAATTCCTAACCTCACAGATACCACACTGAAACTATTAAGTGTATAGTATAAAATAATTTATTCTTACAACAAAAACCTAAAATACCAAACTAAACCTCTTTCAATTGGTAAATAGAGTAATGCAAATATATATGGTCACAATATTTCTACAATAGGACTTGCATCTGAAATAGACTAAATTTGAGTTATGGCTGCCTTAACTTATCAAAAAATGAATAGCCTACGATATGTTTTATCAGTGATTAATTTTGATTAACACTGATTAAATATAATTTGACTATAGAAGAACTTTATGTCTTAAACGGACTGTTTTAATAAATAGAAACAAATATATTTCCATAGCAAATTTCTTTTCTATAAAATAAAAAAGTATTATACCTTCATTTATTAAAAATCAAACACTTCAAAATAAATATTGAAAGTATATGTCTACGTCTAGTTCAATCTACCAGACATGATTAATGTTCATATAGCATCATTCTTACATCATTTTAATCAAGAGATCATTGTAGATATCTTTACATCCTGTATTTATGTCTTAAAATAACTCTGTATATTAATATGTAATATATTTTGATAATAATCAACTATAATACTTAATATCTTACAATAACATTTATTATTTCATATTAAGTACCTCAAAATGTGTTATGAAAAACGCTTCCTATAACCTCTCAGACAGAATAAAAAGCAGTATATATCATCAAAGCACCAGCTGCAAGTATGTCATATATGCATTGTGCCATTACACACTCTCGACCTTTATTGTTATGGAATATTGGTTCATATTTCAGTTTTGAACACGTTATATAGTAGGAATAACAAGAGTTATAAAAGTTTCTCCTCAGATACATGTAATGTTTCTTATATACGATTTTATCACTTAAAAAGAGAAAATGTTAAAAGATCCTCTAAGGATAAATTAATTGATAAGTATTAATAATCTGAAATCACACATAGAGCATTAATGATCTGATATATATATATATATATATATATATATATATATATATATATATATATATATATGTATGTATACATTTTCGCTCGATAAAAGTTACATAAAATATCCAGTGATATTTAAAGATGAAACAAACATCTTGTACTCTTAAAATATTTAGGAACATTTCTCTGAGAGCTTCTAGCACATAGAGTTGTTCTTAATTACTTTACGTAGTGTTACAGGATTAAATAACAGTGCCAAAACTATAGTAGTGTTTCAGTAAGACAGTAATTGAATTAGCCTTAGTCTATGAATATAAAATCCAAACACGATTGACTGACTGGTCAGTTTATCAACAACTCCTCAAAAATATTCTTTATATGCTTTGCATGTAGACAAAGAAGCGATATCATCACAAGTAAATGAAAATTTAAATGAAACATTTCTCTGAATAATCTAAATATCCATTTCATTCTGATTGCTTTGTTTATTTTTTATTTATTTATTTTTTAGGCACATTGCTGTGATAAAAGGCAACTCTTGACAGCTATTTCAATATTTGTTTTTAAGCATTGCCTGTTGACAAAAGGTGTTTAGTTTTTCCTACAAAAACTTTTGTTTGAAGCCATTGTTGTATTGTAGTAGTAACAACCTACATTTCCTGGAAGGTAGAGGTAGATTTTTTATATATCTTCTTCCTCTGTACTTCAAAATAAATATAATATTTATTGATCATTAACTATTTTTGACTTAGTTAAACACTCAATTTTAAGTCATTTTTATACTTATTACAAAAGTAAATATATCTTAAAACACTTAGATTATGTTAATATTGTTGAGAATCTACGTCACTAACTTTGACTCTAATTTTCACTAATTTTGCGGGAGTCTATTTTGTTATTATATTAAACAATATATTATCAAATATGTTAACACACAACACAATTAACTACATCATAAAATAGTTTTTAGGAAATCTTTGTTACTTAACTGTGTCTAATTTGGGCACCCTCCTCCCCTCCGAAAGCCATACGAAATTTAATTTGAACTGAGCTGATATTTATTGATATTACTGCACAATAATATAATTTAGTAATAATTAACTATCGTCGAAAATAATTTATTATGTAGTTTTGAATATGATGATAGTTAAATGAAACATTCTAATATTATTTACTAAGTTTTCATTTGGAAGTTAATTTAAAATTCAACGCATGAATAAATTATTTTTGAATCGCTTTAAAAATAGTATTTGGGAAGTTTTTTACCTCAATATATTAAGACATGAATTATTTTAAATAAAATAGCGAAATACTCAATGTATTCAATGGTTATTTAAAACCACATTTTTAATGGCTTTTTTAATATGTGATTAAAGAAAATGGAATATTTACAATTTAAATACATGACAAATGAGTGCTTGTATAGTAAACACATCTTTTACAAAATCAAATCTTTAGTTCAAAACGCTTTATCAGAAACAAAGGCCTGTTGCAGATAAATCCCAAGTTAAGTGAGTATTAGTGAATAATACAGAATAGAACAGAATAATAGAAATACTTCCTCTGATATGCCTCAAACTAAATAATAGTAACATTGAATAGCAGAGTTGGGATGTTTGTTATTTTAGTTCGTTCAAGCACTTCATAAGCTTCCATATTGTTCTACTGCTCATTATGTTGCTTTACTTCATGCAAAAGTGACTCTAATTTATACTATTTTGCTACCCAACTATGTGGGTTAGAGACTATATTGTTTTTTATGTCTATGTGCCTCATAATCTATGCGTCATTTGTATCAGACCAGAGGCCGGGAAAACTATCAAACTGGTAGACACAGAACGGTCATTTACGAACACGCCCTCACAGACAGGGGTTCATTTATGAACAATTTGAAAAATTTCGATTAGAATTTCCCTTATGAACTAAGCAATCAATATTCGATTACAAATATTGTTAATGTCTAAAGCATTTTATATTCATTATTCATTTCTAAGACGCCGATCGTAGGGATATGGGCGAATATAAGGGGTGAATGAGTGTGATGAGTGAATATGGACAGTGTAGTCATTGTTACTATCTAAGGTCAACTTATCTCAAAAAGGGCTGTTTATTAATAGCCCAATAGCCAAGGCAACTATTAATTAACATTCATATAGCTACATTCCTACATCGTTTTCAACCAAGAGAACATTGTAGATATCTTTACATCCTGTATTTAAGTCTTGAAATAGCTCTGTTTATTTCTATGTATTTTTTTTGATAATAATCACCTATAATACTTAATATCTTACAATAATATATATTATTTCATATTAAGTAGCTCAAAATGTGTTTGAAAACGCTTCCTATAACCTCTCAGATAGAATAAAAAGCAGTATAACTCATCAAAGCACCAGCTGCAAGTATGTCATATATGTATTGTGCCATTACACTGTGTCGTCCTTTATTGTTATGGAATATTGGTTCATATTTCAGTTTAGAACACGTTATATATTCTGTAATCCAGTACACGTAGTTCTGGTCTGATTTTCAGCTAACTGACAAGTCTGACACTCAGTTCTCTTCGTAACACAACATCTGAACCTTGACTACCATCCAACATGGACATCGTAGACTTCTCTATTAGTGTCTACGTCGATGGCAACCATTGAGCAGATGCCGTTTCGGTATTAAGAGAACCGAGCATGGAACCTATTGTCTACAATCTCCCAAACACTTTGTCCTCAAGTAGTTGGGTTACAGCACTGCGCCACGTGCCTTTGTTGCCAACAGGTTTTTTCCATATGATGAGGGCCTTCCATATGCGAACATTAAACCATCTTATTAGGTTGGAGTATTGATAAATGAATGACATTTGTATGAATAATGATTTTTAAGTTAGAATATGATCTAGCTGTGAGGTAAATGGGAGAGTTTTAGTTCCATATTGACAATTACTATATTTTTATGAATGTTTTCCACAGGAAATTATTTTATTTTTCGGGTTTTAAAATTTAGTTATCGTAAACATACGAAATACCTTCAACTTTGTTTAAATGTCAGCTTATTGTAATTTAATTGATAAAATCCTGTTTAATATTATCATTGTGTCTAATGTAGGTTTCAATATGCCTTGATGACCGATGTATTAAAATAAGATTTGTGAATAAATAATATTTGAAATGTTGCAAAAGAAATAGACACAATATATTTAATGTATTTTAATCAAATATTTATTTCACATATCATTAAGTAACATATACAGCACCAAATCTATTATCTATTATATCTATAGTAATAGGGGTTTGCGGAAAATATTTAAGTTTGGTTTTTCATAAGATATTTTTTATTTGGTTTTATCTGGACATCAGGACTTAAAGCTCCCGTGTAATTCTTTAAGGCAAGCTATTGCACGTTCAGGACAATAATTACTCATCCACCAAGTGCAGAAGTAATATTTGGCAGCGCTTTACCGACACCATGTTTTATTCGCCACAGGAACAAAAATAACTACGCATAAGAAAAGATATCTTGCGCAATTAAATATACTTCAAAAATTAAAAAAAAATATATATAACTGTAATCTTTTTACTGAATTACAATACAATTTCATTTGATATAACAACATATATATTCATTATAAAAAAAAAACCAGAATATATTGTATGTATTTCAATGTAAACTTATCATCAATAATAGAACATGCTTAAACGATGTACAAAATAAAATGACAAACTTATATTCAAACATGTAGAGAGTATCGTACCATATCAATGATTGCGAAAAAACCTATCATTGTTTAAATTTGATAGAAACAATATGAATATGTTTTATATTATATAAAATATAAATATACATAAAATAACAGATACTATGTGGAGGGATGATCAGTGACGTAATTTTTCCTTTGTGTCACTTGTCCTGACAATGTTATTCACACAAATAAAATATTTATTAATTCAAAGATCGTGAACAACATGAGTGAGAGCTCAACAGATATTAATTATTATTATTATTAGCTGCCAAAAAACTTGTCAATCTGTTCACGCAAAGTCCACTTTCTGATCGTGTTTCTTCTGCTTTCCCAAGCAGCCTCTTTCAATATGACTCTTCTTTTTTTCTGTTCGATTGGCTCTTGTTTTCTTCTTTTGGTTTCTCTCTGACTTTACTTCCAATTTGTATATTTTGGATCTATAAACGGATCTACTGATAATTTCATTTACTCCGGTTTAAGCCTTTTCTAAGTCTTTTCGAATTCCTTAAATCCACTACTTGTTTTGACTTTTTCTAAGGCTTCTAGCAAGATTTTTGTCAGTCTGTTTCCTGGCAGGCGTTTGATGTGACCATAACACTGAAAGCTTGTTTTCCGGATGTTGGCTGTAAGGTTTGTGAGCTCTTCTATTCTTAGCAGGATTGCAGTCAGTACATCCTTCTTTATACAGTTTTGGACCGAGAATTTTCCTGATGATTTTTCGTTCTTCCTTAAAGATGTTTTCGAGGGATCCCTTACTGTTGAGATCTACGTTTCACTTGCGTATATGACTTTAGATATTATTTATTAGTACTGCTTTCACATAGTTTAACTATTAATTATTTGACCTCTTTAATATAAGCTATATCCAAAATAGTTTGTTTCGTTTTTATATTTGTGTTGAAACCCTGGACTCCATATTAACTAGTAATTTGTCGTATCAGTGAGATTGATTTTGTTTTCAAGGCTTATGTATCTGGTATTCGTACATGAAATGTATCATGATACTCTGCTTGAATGGTAAATGAATAAATAACGTGTTTATAAAAAGTCACATCAATAGGATACTTTCCCAAATTAGAGTTATATTATCAATCAGAGTATTGGGTTGTCTAATTAATTTAGTTCTTGAGTTAAGTTTATTTGTCTCTCAGCTGTTAAGACAACTAAGGTTCTACAGGAGCCAATAAGAGGTCCTACACATACGTGTTGTCTATTTGTCCATCAGCCACTCATAAATAACCACTGTACACATATGAGTAGGTGCGAGGGTCATAACCAGTGTACGTGTATAAATAGGTGGATAGTCATAGCCAATGTACGTCTATGAATGAGAGGGAGGTTCATACACAATGTACGTTATGAATGGGTGGGAGGGTCATAGCCAATGTAAGTGTATTAATGGTTGAGTGGGTCATAGCCAATGTACGTCTATGAATGAGTGGGAGGTTCATACACAATGTACGTTATGAATGGGCGGGAGGGTCATAGCCAATGTAAGTGTATTAATGGTTGAGTGGGTCATAGCCAATGTACGTATATGAATGAGTGGGAGGTTTATACACAATGTACGTTATGAATGGGTGGGAGGTCATAGCCAATGAACGTGTATGTACGGGTGAGTGGGGCAATACCATTGTAAGTGTATGATGTATGGATTGGTGACGGAGAAAGTAATGTATTTTACCATATACTTCTTTTATTTGCGTTATCTATTTATTCCAATATCTCAGATTTTCTCCATATCATACTAGATGTACAGTTAACAATTGGCTGATTGCAATCACAAAACCTGTTTATCACAATCTGTATTTATAATGATTTCCTCCTCATAAAAACACTATCGTCTTTGTGTCTTAGAATCGAAAATTAAATTGTTGCAAGGGGTATGCTTACTATTGTACATTTCCCTAGTGTATCTTCTTTAATGTCATTTATTTGAATTTTTCTAATTTACGTTTGAATCAATTTTATAGATTTTATTATTCGTTACTGAAAAAATAAAACTCCTGAGTAGGTAATGGAAATGTATATATGACGAGATTTTTCGTAATTGTAGGTAAAGTTAGAACCAAGTACACATTTAAATACACACACTACTTTATGATTTCCGTTTAAGATTTGTACCTTAGTGTTACAACTGAATCCATTATATTTTTTGTTAGAAGTCATTGATTTAGCTGATGCTATTATATACAATGAAAGTTTAAAATAAAAATTACTATGCTTAAAAATGTATTAAAACAATTATATATCTCTCAACAGTACATTAGGAGGGATTATTTGTACAATACAAAAACACTGCATTTTTGTAAAATTTCAATAATTTAACTCATACCAATTAAATTGGGTACAGACAATCGTTGATGCCATTAAATGAGAGATGGTTCTGATATATTACAATTTGGGACATTAGGATCGCACATAACATTGATGTTTGGTATTTGCGGGTTGAGTGTCCTGATTCAAAAACATTTCTTATTCCATAGTTCTACATATTACCTCCAGTTTTCTTATCAGAAAATAGTTTATTAAAACAGTATAACGACGTTAAAGAAGAGTAGGAAGATCATTTTAAATTATATGTGGACATTAATTTATGAAGGCATCAAATCTTTAAAATTAGATGAAACACATTTTTGTTTTAAAAAATTTAGAAATTACTTTTATAGTATAAAATAAATGTGATTTTACTAGTAAAATCTTAAAAAATACTTGAGACTAAGTCATTCCAATTGATTGTCCTCCTTGCTATTGTTTGGCACTGGCTTTGTGGCTGGTGATTGGAGTACGACAGATTACAATAGGCACTGACCTTTCAATCCATCCCAGACTTACCTATTGTTACATTTGAAGAGATTGGATGGTTTGTAGAGGCTCTTAAGAATCCATTGTGAAATACAATTCATGATACATAAAACATTAAACATATTTTATTATTTTACTGAACGTTCTCTACGATTAAAGTAATCAGAGCCACTTATAAGAAATATACTTTTAATATATAGTAGCCATTTTTTTCAGGAAAAACTTCAATTTTATTTTTATTTTCATTTTAAATATTTTTGCAAACAAGCCGCTTTCTTCTTTGTCGGACTTATGAAATATTATTATTTTCCTATTTTATTGAGTATATTAATATATATTGATATAATTGCGACCGTTGGAGCAATTCACAACAGTGAAGGCAGATATCTTCTCCTTTACTTAACTTACTTAAGCTTTATCACATCTTTTTGGATGTGAACAAATCACAATATACTGGGAATTTGCGTGACCATTGCTACTTTAAACTTCTTCCATCTAAGTTAGTCAATCAAGACGATGGGTTTTGGAAGAGAGCAATGTACTTGATGCGTTACGCTGCAATTAAATGTGACAGTAATTTTGAAGGCATATAGTCATTTTTTATGATTAGAAGAACTAAAATTGCCATGGGAATAATTTACTGAAGTAAAAAAAATCTACTCACCGATACAACCAGGTTAAATCAATATTTACACTTGCTTTAACTTTTATTTGAGCTTGAACATAACATTATTAATTGTATTCATTAAAACCCATTTCATCTGTCATATATTCAGTGGAATATTAGGATTTTCGGATCTTTTTCGTTAATTAACTATCACAAAATTTTTCTTTGTTAATGCACTACCACTTAATAAATATTCTATTGCTCTAAAAACTGTTCCCCAATCATTATTACACCCAATGTGGTATTTCTTATTCGCTAAGATACCGTTATTGCTGGGCTTATCTTATCGCTTTCCAAGAACTTATTATTAATGCATTATACAACTAAAATTATATAATCGATCAAAAAACTTATATCAAAATACGAGTAAAATAAATAACCACTAAAAATTTTAATTTATTTTATAAGTATATTTTAATCTAAACAAATATTATTTTAGTTATAACTATATTAACTTTATAAATGTTATGTATCTATGAGAAAACGATTAATACCCTTTATAGATTACAACAATATTAGATAATTTCCTTGCCAGACTTGACGATACTATAGTCATATTTATAATGGAAGGTGGTAAACACTCCAATATCTAGAGAGATCCTTCCTCCAGCTTCACTGAAGTTATGTCCGCTGGAATTTGTTTGCTCGTTATCTCTCGGAGAAGATGAAATCAGTTATGAAACTGCATGAGTTCCAGGAACTGACCGGAAGTTTTACTATTCGAGATAGTATGAAGCAAGCAATTCTATTAGTATTGTACTGATATCATTTTGTAAAATCTCAAATTATTGGCAACATTTGAAAGAGATTGAAGAAATATACTTTATGAAACTTAAAATAGTCTTTTTTTTTTCTTGTTTATGCGATTTGTCACATAAACACCATTGTCAGTACACTTATTATTATTATTTCGTTTGTTTTTATGTTTTGGTTTAATAATGTTGCATAAGAAAAACAATAGATGCAGAAATATGTCTATTGGAAACTTTAACAATTTGACTGCCATGTATATCAAATATATACACATACATTTTCCATAAGAGCTTTGTATTTATATTTAATACATACAAAAGTTGATGGTTAGGCAAAATGTTTAAAAAGGAAACCTTTTAAAAATTTTTTTGTGCCTTAAATAAGTAAGCTACAGCTATCAGGCACACTGGAAGGTAATCCTTTAATTTATTGTAAGTGTATATATGGAATTATAGATTGCATACCAATTTCATACAAACGACCTTGGGGATTAAATAAAAATACTGTAAAATTGTGGTTTTTTTTAAACCTTTGAAACCTTATTAAAAATTTTTAGTTATGTCAATAAAATCAAATAAAGAAAAGTGAACTCTAGTTGAAATCATACAATAGCAAGGTAGTGGTTGCGAAGTCATTTTATTTTACCAGACGACAAAATAACCTGATATCAAAATATTATTACATAATTTAATATAAGGTTAATATAATACTTCCAATGAGGCTGTAAAATAAAATATTACTGTCTTGGCGACACAGTATGCTGTAAGGAAATTTGACGGATAGCGCCTGCAAACAAACCGTGAACGCAATCTGGGTACAGCACTCAAGTTGCATTGGGAAACAAGTACGGCGTTTGTTGTATGACTGACTGCATCATTGATTAAAATGTTGTATATATTAAATGGTCTGTACTATGCATATATACAGACCACATACGAGTACCCTTGACCCTCCTCCGCCACAAAAAAATGTGTTGACTGTTTTCACTAACCGAAATTGACCAGTGTTAATTAGAAGTGGTGAGGGACATTTCACCTTTCAAAGTGTTTTTACTACTCGTACTGTAGTATGTCATTTCTTCAACGCGTAGAACCACCCGTCCACCCATATATGTACAAAGGTATTGACCCAACCTTACACACTACTTGTGCAGAGGTACTGACCCGCCCACCCAAAAATACACGTAAAGTGGTATTGTGGCACCCGCCCACCCATACTGTAAGTATAGGCATTTGGCAGACCTGTGCTGCTATCTAACATTAAACAGTCTAATGAGGGCACGCATGACTATTTCAATTAACATAATTTCAGCGTGTCTTGGAGAGAGACAAAGAGTGGAATGAAGATATATTGAGAAGAATACTACTGCCTCTACCTGTGACAGTAGGAAACCCAATTTTACGGGTCCCATGTAAGCACACAGTCCTCTTGCCTCTACCTCTGACAGCAGGAGACCCAGTTTTATGGGACCCATGTGAGCACACAGTCCTCTGGATTCTATCTGTGACTGTAGAAAACCCAGTTTTACAGGACCCATGTGAGTACACAGTCCTCTTAGCTCTACCTCTGAAAGCAGGGAACCCAGTTTTACGGGACACATGTGAGCACACAGTTCTCTTGCCTCTACCTGTGACAGTAGGAAACCCAGTTTTACGGGTCCCTTGTGAGCACACAGTCCTCTTGCCTCTACCTCTGACAGCAGGAGACCCAGTTTTACGGGACCCATGTGAGCACACAGTCCTCTGGCTTCTATATGTGACAGTAGAAACCCCAGTTTTACGGGACCCATGTGAGCACACAGTTCTCTTGCCTCTACCTGTGACAATAGGAAACCCAGTTTTACGGGACCCGTTTGAGGACAGTGTCTTCTTGCCTCTACCTCTGACAGTAGGAGACCCAGTTTTACGGGACCCGTGTGAGCAAACAGTCCTCTTGCCTCTACCTCTGACAGCAGGGGACCCAGTTTTACCGGACCCATGTAAGCACACAGTCCTCTGGCTTCTATCTATGACAGTAGAAAACCCAGTTTTACGGGACCCATGTGAGCACAGAGTCCTCTTGCCTCTACCTCTGACAGCAGGAAACCCAGTTTTATGGGACCCGTGTGAGCACAGTGTCCTCTTGCCTCTACCTTAGACAGCAGGAGACCCAGTTTTACGGGACCCATTTGAGCACACAGTCCTCTGGCTTCTATCTGTGACAGTAGAAACTCCAGTTTTACGGGACCCATGTAAGCACACAGTCCTCTTACCTCTACCTCTGACAGCAGGGGACCCAGTTTTACGGGACCCATGTGAGCACACAGTTCTCTTGCCTCTACCTGTGACAGTAGGAAACCCAGTTTTACGGAACCCGTGTGAGCACAGTGTCCTCTTGCCTCTACCTCTGACAGCAGGAGACCCAGTTTTACGGGACCCATGTGAGCACACAGTCCTCTTTCCTCTAACTCTGACAGCAGGGGACCCAGTTTTACGGGACACATGTGAGAAAACAGTCCTCTGGCTTCTATCTGAGACAGTAGAAAACCCAGTTTTACGGGACTCATGTGAGCACAGAGTCCTCTTGCCTCTACCTTTGACAGCATGAAACCTAGTTTTACGGGACCCATGTGAGCACAGTGTCCTCTTGCCTCTACCTCTGACAGAAGGAGACCCAGTTTTACGGGACCCATGTGAGCACACAGTCCTCTTGCCCCTACCTGTGACAGTAGGAAACCCAGTTTTACGGGACCCGTGTGAGCACAGTGTCCTCTTGCCTCTACCTCTGACAGCAGGAGACCCAGTTTTACGGGACCCATGTGAGCACACAGTCCTCTTGCCTCTACCTGTGACAGTAGGAAACCCAGTTTTACGGGACCCATGTGAGCACAGGGTCCTCTTGCCTCTACCTCTGACAGCGGGAGGCAGAAGACCCAGTTTTACGGACCCGTGTGAGCACAGAGTTGTCTTGCCTCTACAGTCAGTAGTATAATAATATGAACAAGAGAATGATTAGTGGTAGTTTAATAGATTGTACATAACGGCATGTTTTATCACACGAGATGAGATTTAACAATACCTAATTCACTTTGATGGAAGTCCACATAAACTCGATTCAGTTTACATTCACAAGCTCTTTGCATATAAAGCAGCCTCTTTCGTTTTTTGACTTCCTAAACTTTAAAATAATCTGACAGTATTTTTTGATTTGTTAAGTCAAAAAATATGAAATATGACTGCAGTCGTAAGACCTTTATATACTTGAAATATGACTGGGGTGCATCAGTTTTCGTTTAAAATACTCGGGTCCTTGTACATTAATTAATTGACTCCATATAGCTAAAAATCAATTGTCAAAGAGTTTTAAAAATAATAATATATGTTCGTGGGCGCGCGTTTGTGTGTATAGTTAACAAACCATATCCCAATGTAGCTGATTACTACATAGAGAGATATGTATGTACTTTTTTAACAAAAATGAAAATAATAAGGAAGAATGAAAATAGACTTATTTTTACTTTTCTAACCTAATCCTTATACGAGATATTTTCCTTGCATTAAAATACAAAAAATACGTTGTTCCCCATAATGATAAAAGTTATTAAAAACCTTTGAACACATACATTTGTTTTAACATGTTTTATTAGGAAACACTGATATGACTAATCTATTAACTAAATACATTGTTACAGTCAGGCATTCTTGGACACTTACAAATGTAAATAAAATTTATAAATACAAAAACTACTTATTTTTATATTTATTTCTATATCCACTTACATAGTATAAATATACATCTTAACCTAATTTACATTGAGTGGATATATTGCTAGTGTTATATGTTTACAATTGGTATTTATACATAGACATTTTATTTTTCAGTATTAATAATCTTGAAATTAATCATATAAAAAATGAGTCAAAGTTAACAATAATTACTTAAGTACCAAGTTTGCTTTTTTTCAGTTAAAAAGTGTTTAAAATATTGCTGTAACACTATTAGAAATTTAATTGACTTTTACAACAATTTGATACTATTAATAATAATGTACAATAATATTATTAATAAAACTATTTATATTAGTAATTGTAGATATTGAATTAGAAGAACATAGATTGAATAGTATATTTCTTTTGAGTGACGTGGTTGTAAAATATATTTTCGATTATAGGTATTTAAAAATATTAAAATGTTGAGGCAACATAAAAACGTCTGTTGGCTCTTCACAACATTGATTTCTAAGGTGGTTTATGACAGATATTCTACATATAGCAAACTCATAAACTTTAAATTTACTTTTTGTTAGTTGTTGTCTCCAATAGTATATAATCCATGATGAAGCTGGTCAGTGGAGCTGCAAATGCCTGTAAAAGAAAATAACATATTTTTCTATAATTCATTTTATTTGAATAACGTATAAGTTAATAATGTTTGAATTGTGTTTGCTGAATTATAAGTTGGCCTACCCACTTTAAAGTGGCGTAGTTTCGCTATTTTTTAAGCATTAAAGCTAATATTCGGGAACTAACGAGACCAAACGAGGGACTAACGATAGCCATAAAGAAATCTTGATTATATATATGAAAAAATATTCCGGGTTGGAATATTGTTTTGTGTATTTTGACTTAACACTTAAATATTTTCGTTATTTTTTTAAAACCACCGTTAATATTCGAGAATTTATGAGAACTACCAAGGTACTTCACAGACTTTCTTTCATTATTTTGACAAATTCTTGAGTTTGTGAATATTGTATTGTTTTATAACATTACAATACTACTTACACTGAAAATAACAGCCGTATTCATTGAGAATAAACCTGCAGCAGAAAGGTCTACTGAGCGGTAAGGCAGTTGGAGCTGGCAGGTTCTTACCTGGGAAACAAACAGTGTAAATCTATTCAAATTATCTATACATCAATTACACTAAATAATAAAATATATTTATTTACTAAATTAGTAGATTATCAGCTACTAGATGTATGGAGCTGAACTGGGCCTAGTTCATAAATAAAAGTAACAAATAATAAGGTTAACGTACCTTTGTCGTCTTCAGCTTCAAAATCCTATTGTATTGTAATACCAGTTTCGGAGCAATAACGCCAACGTCACAACCGGCCGGCCGTGTTATTGTTTGTTTGTTTTTTGTAAATGTGTAAATCTTCGTTATAAATGTTTTTAATGTAACTGACTTTAAGTGTTTGACAGCGTACAGTGGATGTGACCATGGAGTTCTTATTCCGAAACCGGTAATCCAATACAATACGATTTTGAAGTTGAAGACAAGAAAGGTACGTTAACCTTATTTTTTATCTTGTATATCAGATCAGGAACTATGAATTAAATGAATGAATAAAATGAAACTATGAATAAAATAAAAGTATTTTTTTCTTATTTAACACCTATTTTTCAATACATTTCTATAAACACTAAAAAATATATTATATCGTTACTATTAGTGAAGTTATTTGTTTTCTCGTATATAAAATTAGTTAAATGTTGCCATGGATTTACCCGTAGATTATACAACGGGTATAGGTGGGTGGGTTAGTCAATATCACTGTTCGAGTATGGTGGCTGGGTATATGTACGGGTATACATACATATGTACGGGTATGGGTGGATGAGTTAATACCAAATACCACTGTTCGTTTATAAGTGGCTGCGAGGAGTAATACCATTGTACGTGTATGGGTGGGTTGGTATTACTCCTCCAACACCAAGGCTAATAAAAAGAAGGTTTGCTCAGTAAAACTTTCTAACGTTCACCCACAGTAAATGTGACGTCAACGCTAGACACTCGTTCTAGCACAAATAGTAAATTTTAAAGTAATATGTAGTACTTTAAAACTATAGGTACTAAATTTTAACAACAAATAAATAAATGTTAGTACCAATTATTTAAAAATCTATTATTACATTATGTAAATAACAGTAAAGTACAAAATGAAAAAGGGTGAATTTACTTATTTAAATTTTAGCCTCTCAACTTTAACTGCCAGCTGTACTATGAATTATAAAAATACAAACGAACAGAGTAATTGAAAATTAAAATTACATGAAATAATCGTTGTTAAAGACAATACATCAAATATCTACTATACAGTATTTTTCGTTATATTAATATCCGAATATACGCGTACTTCACACGTTAATGCTGTAATTATATGATGGTAATATTGAAATGTTTTATTCCTTGTGAATAATATTTTTTTAATAACATCAGTCTTAATAACATATTAGTCAAACGTCAATATTTAAATAGCTTGTAATGTAGATCAAATAACTCTTGGGTCTACTTAAATGGAAGAATTTTTCAATTACAAGGATTAAGTTCTTATTCCCAACAAAAATTAACTTATACATTTATGTAAATCTAACGTTAGGCTATAAGGTTGGTTTTACATATATCATAAGCTAAAAAACCAATTGTCCACTAATGAGATTTGCACATACCTGTCTTTTCACTGCTCTATTTAGCTTTGTTTTCTTCATTTGTAGAAGTATATATGTCATTCTATTTGCCTAAAACATACAAACTAAATTAAATACTCTTTCTGTTAGTGTTGATCTTCATTTATAAATGAGCGATGGAAGTTCTCCCATTTAAGAATCAAGAAAGAAATCTATCTAAAGTTTCTATCACTCGTACGATTTGCCGATCCGACCTTCTCACCCTACACCATGAATATCACCAAGACAACATATCTTCAAAATTATGTGTTTTTATTCTCATTTTTTTTCTACTGCAATATCGTTTCATTTTTGCTGTGTGCTTTGATTTAGTTTCTTTTTTTTTTTTTGCAGATATTGTAATGTTTGTTTCGTTACAGTACTTTTTTTATAACTATCCTTAACTTTGAGTATATGTTTATAAATAAAATAAGTCTTTAAAGATTATATGGTGATCAAAATATTTAATACAGTTATCATTAGATGTTAAACATCAGATCAAGCTTGAGGTTTTTTTGCACACAATAAATATCTATATCCCTTAATCACTCTGAAATTATTTAATTTTTATAAACAGACTGGGAAAGGAAAAAGTACAGAAATAGTTACAGTAATACAGCTTTAAGCCAAGTAAAATGTGCATGTGTCTTATTTTGAAGTTTGTTTAAGAAATCAATAAGAAATATTGTTATGATATAAATATATACAAGTAAACAAGGGTGGTAGTTCATATAATGAGTACCCATGATAAAACATTTCAAACTGATATTTTATAACTAAACGGCTTACTATTTACAAAGAGAAAATATAAAAGGAAAAGTACAACCAAAACATGTCATTCGCTGTTAGTATATCATAATAACCTATTCTTCACCCATTGCACGTAGTGGTATATCATATATTGTGTAGGTGGATAAATGTTGTTGTGGTCTATTAATTTACACTTTACACGTTGTCTTTACATGTTTGTTTGTTGATATAAGCATCAAAACAACTTTTGTCTCGAAATTTCAAGGCAATAAAATAATTCAGAAACACTTTTGTATACCCCAATAACATTTATACTTGTAGTAGGCTCATAAAATAATACCCGATACACAATTTATAATAGAATATAAACAAGAACTAACATAATATAATGTAAGATAGAGTGGAACACAAGAAACTTTGGTCTGTACTATGAAACGAATTACTTGCATAAATTACCTGATCAGAAGTGTTGGAACAGATCCATACGATGATCATCAGTTTAGTTATGCTTATCGATCGAGCAATAACTTCCATAGGTGAAAATGTTGATGTCTGTTCTTCTAAAACCTCATATACATTAAATATGTCTATGATTTTCTCATATACGCAGTAATTTAAAGTAGCCACAATTACCCATAAGAACTGTAGTCCAAAGTGACTATTGACCAAGAAAATGGTTTCGGTCAACAGAAAGTGTAGTTTGTTTATGACAGGCATAGTGAGTTTGGCATCTAGAAAAAATTGAAAAGGTAATTATTATTAACAATAATAATATGTAATGACGGTAAATATGTATAGAAAAAGTAATAGAAAGTCAACTAGAAATTAATCATCTCATGGGTATGTAGTAAAAATTCAGAAATGTGATTGTTATTTTTTCTTCCTTTTTTCGCTTCATTGGAACTTGAATCGATATTGGTTGTACTTTGCTGTATTTAAAAATTGGATTATATTGATAAACTTAGTACTAGCAAAGTAAATAAACACAATGATAGGATAAAGGCAAGCATAGATTAATTATTACGGTTGTAAAACAAGATTGCTCTCCAAGATGGCTTTGTTTAAAACAATCTAACTAATGAATGCGTTGTCTCATCGTAAATACAAAAGATTAATGCAAGTGTTTTGATCACCTATCAGTCATGCCATTGGTAATAACGTCGCAATAGTTGAAGTGTGAAAGAACTATATTTCTTACCGACATCATTTTTAAGGGTGTTCGTCCAAGATTTTTGTATAAACATTGTTGGATTAAAAGTGGTTATCATATGATAAGTAATAGATTTCTTAAATGAAACATTTAACAGGATTTAATTATAGAGTACAGCTATTTAAAGTGGCTAATGTGGGCTTTCTATGTACACAACTCATTAGGACAACGGGGGATTTATTTTATTGAAACTCTGTGCATATAGTCTACATATTTAGTAAATATTCAATCTAGTGTGAAGTAAAACTAAACAATACAGATGTAATTTGTATACATATTTTTGTATACAAATTACATCTGTATGGATTTTGAGTTTAAATTTGTACATAATTATCTTAAACTATTAATTAATAATAAAGAAAAACTTCATTGTTAGAGTTTGTTGTACTTTTGTACAATATTCAGAGGGGGAAAGGAAGGACAGGGAGGGAGAGATAGGTAAGGGGAAATCGTTTTTGTGTGTCGGTGAGACAGGCTCTTTGCTACTTCTAGTGACATCTACTTGACATATATAACTAAATTCCTTGGATCACTTAACTGGACACATGTGAGATCACTCTTAATATTTAGAGGAATATATAAAGAAATAAAATAATACTGGTTTAGATTACCCTTTTCTGTCGTAACAGTTCTTCAATTACATTACTGCTATGCACATTTCAAAGCATAAAAAGCTTCACCATCAGGCTTCAAAAAACGTTACTGTTTAAAACATTAAACACTAAAATTGTAAAACATTTAACATATTAAAACACGAGTACAACACATTTACCGGCCGGCGATAGACACCAACTCTATCGCCTATGATGGTGTCTATCGCATACATTAAATACTTTGAAATGTACATAGCAGTAATGTATTTGAAGAAGTGTTACGACAGAAAAAGGTAATCAAAACCAAAAACCAGTATTATTTCTATAAATAACAGTTCTGGAGGCTAATAAAACAAAATGAATGATTATATAAAGCAAATTATCAAATATACAGGTGAACATAAATCATTGAAGTATGAGATGGTAGACTCACAAGATATCAGTTTACAAGAGATGGTTTGAGTATAACTGCCAATACAAATTTCCGCTTAGAATTCTGGTTTTTGAGGCCACACTCACCATAAACTGACTAAATTAACAAAAGCAGGACGAATTATAACAAATTCTTAATCTCAGACTCGGTAAAATTAATGAACCAATATGGAAAAAAATTGCGAAAACTAAACAACTCTAAACTAAAATGATATTCAACTAATTTAGAGAATTCTGTTTGGATATACTTCTTATTACCGTCTCCGGTCTAGGTAAAGGAAATATTGGTATCAAATCAATTATTTTTACTACTAGTATTTACAGGTATCCAAATGGAACTTTTGGTCATTATTTACTGTATGACCTGACCACCTAGGTGCTTGATTACGTTTTTATGGGTAACCTCAATATTAAGACACCAAAAACAGACAAACATTTTTGTAATTTACTTGAGTAGTTTAGGCTCGGATTATTAGTCACTTGTACAACAAAAGTGATTGCTACATCAAAATCGACACTTGTCAACATCATCCCTAGCATTCCCAAAGTCACGGTGTCAGTGGTCAGCATGGCAATCTAGGATCCCTATGGCCAAGAGGCTATTATTGAAGTGAACATATTCTATTGTGAGCCCAACAATAAAAAAGGAGTACGACGTATATGGCCTGAAATATACATATCCTCAAAGTGTCCCTCGAATAAAGAGTAAAACTATTTAAAGGATGATAACTTATATTTGAATAAAAAATCTAAATGTATTACGACTGATTGAATTCCCTTATTAATACCTTTAAAGATTGAGTTACCTTTGAAAAAATACAGAAATGAGCAATAAAAATGAGTAAAATAAATTTAATACATAAAGAATGCTGGTTTAAATTGAAAGATACACATTTTTTCAAACATGCATAGAACGAAAAGTCATGACCATTTAAAATTATAAATTATGCAAAGCCCGAAAGGAAGATTAACAACTTGATAGAAAGATAAATCAGGCTGAAAAATATGACATTAAAAAGAATACGTTAGAAATCTTTCTAAAAAAATATTCCACTAATAAGAACAATAGCAAGGGTCATAAAAAATTTGGAAAATAGGCTGTAAGTCATGAACCACCTCTATTTATTTATAAAGCCTAGTGCCGTAAATGACTCTATTACCTCTAAAGTATAAGGATAGTATATAATCAAAGAACTTCCAGACAACAAATTAAACAGCCATAGAAAATTTTCTGTCAATAAAGAAATGTGCTAGAATAATAACTCTATGGACATTATTTTTATATCTTTGACCATATTTTGTAGCTATTGCGGGGGTGTATTTTTTTATTACAATATAAACAACAATGAGTAAGTTTTTAATAAAAATTGTTAAAGAATAAATAGAGATTTTTTAATTTCAATTAAATCAGTTTGTTGATTGATTCAGTTTGGTAACCCTTTATAAGTTTGTGTTACAACAAAATGCTTCAGTCATTTTCTGAACCCCCTAACACAATAAGTCAACTCATTTCTTCATCCTGGAATATTTCCCTTGCCCTTAAACATTGTCAAAGTAACTCCCATTTTCAAAATTATAATTATTCAATTAATAATTATTGGTCTATCTCTATTTTGTCGATTTTGAACAAAACCGTCGAAAAGGTTTTCTATTTAGAATGTTAAATTTTCAGTGGGAAGTATCTATAGCACTTGGAACAACATTTTAAACTAAATCATTGCATTTAAAATTTTACCGACATCAATGTGAAAAATAAACGCTTCAAAATCATGTTTTTAAAATTGTTCTTTGTGACCTTGTGACATCGATTATATGTCTAAAATGCCAATAAATGAAACCATGTTAGAGGAAGTCTACACACCAAACGTCCTTGGAATACATACACCTTGATCGTGGGATTTACATGAAACTGTAATATTGATTTTGTATGTACTAAATAATCATCAGGCATCTTTGTACTGAGATCGTCAGCCAACTACTGCCATACTCAGATACTGATGACAATGTATTGTTGCTAAAAATATGTCTATGGAGTTTTGTTGTGGGGTAAACCATCAAAGAATACATTTTAGAGAGTGCTTTGAGTCAAACACAGGGCAATCCGTCCTGTTGTCAAGGGTGGAATCAGGAAATTCAGCAAGACTTTTTTATTAACTGAGCATTCTAACGTTACTCCACATAAAAATTTTTTTAACAACACTGTTCACAGCCACAAAAATTCTGTGTGCATGAGCACAACACTAGAGGCAAGGATATATACAGGACTTGGAGGCATAGAACAGTAACTTTTGATCACTTACCTACAGATGCAGGTTTTTAATTTATCAATAAACTGACAAGGCAATAAAACACCAGAACGCCAAAGGCATTAAAAAAATGCACGAGAGTTTTTAGCCTCTCGTGCATTTTACAGCGTGTACTAGTTTCTAGGGAGTAATAGGGAGACCACATAATTGGCACCATTACTGAAAGTGGGGATAATTGGCAAGAATAAACTGGTAATATTGTGAATGAAACTGATTGTATGTTTGAATGAGGATTTTGTGGGCGAATGTGGTAAAATCTTATTTTAAAACGTAACTTAATGGGATGATTGCAATTTAATGTAATTGTTATAGAGTAAATCACCAGTTACTGGCCTTTTAAGTGACACAACGCCATTAAATTCGATCTACACTTTACGGAAGCACTTACTATTATATAAACTATTTGTTTAAGTATATTAGTGGTATGTAACGAGGAAACAATAACAATCAAATTCTGATTTCATTAAACATTATTTTATTTATTTTTAGTAAAATTAGTGTATGTCAGTAGTTATTGGCACCCTATACTCAGC
This sequence comes from Stictocephala bisonia, assembly GCA_035578905.1. NCBI lineage: Eukaryota > Metazoa > Arthropoda > Insecta > Hemiptera > Membracidae > Stictocephala > Stictocephala bisonia. The sequence continues at coordinate 345,971 of JAQJVL010000582.1, read as the reverse complement.
TATTGGCACACATATAAATAGTTATTGGCACCCTATACTCAGCTGTTGGCCCACATATAAATAGTTATTGGCACCCATATTGTTGCTAATTTTGATCTGTTACTTATTATTAATCCTACATAGGCTATCTGCCTGTGTATATAATAGGCTTACTAAGTTAACAAATTTAAAAAAAGGGGGTGCCAATAATTAGTGTGTGCCAATTATACCTACTTAACCCTACTTTTGGCGTGCCAATAATACTCTTAATTGGCAGTGCGAACTAAAATAACACCAAAAGATCCAGTTATTGGCACCGATTTTAAGAGCTATTGGCAATATAGAATATGGGGCAAGGGATGTTTTTTTCTGCACTATAGAATAACTGAAAAAGAGAACAAATCAGCATCAGTTGTTGGCATTTATTTTAATTAATAATTTGCAGGTAAATACACGAAATCTACAAGCTTATGTGAGAAATATTACTTAATGAATCCATATATAACATTCCCAATAAGAAAGTATTTACAGAGGATGAGTAATCTGAAGTACAATAGTTGAAATTACTTATGATTTTGCTAATTCGTTTGCTAAGAAACTAAGCTAATTTTCTGCTAATATGTAATGTGTTTCTTATAACTTTATAACATCCAAAACAGAAGCTTACACTACACCAAAGCTGACTGCAAGTAATAAAACATAGACTAATGAATACATCAGTCATGTTTGTTGAATTTTAGATGGATTTGTTTATTCACAGCAATAATTTTAATAATAGGGTGCAAATAACTAGTGTGTGCCAATATTACCTGCCTTTACTCTATTACAATAAAAAATATTGAATTAAAAAAGTTGAATATACTATCAGTGACGTTAATAATCGAATAGAAAATAGAAGTGGGCCAATGACACAGCCCTGGGAGCATTTCGTGTGCCAGGTTTCCAGTTTCGCTCACTTTTTCAGTTGTTGTCGAGTTGTATCGAGTAGGCTTTGACATAATTAAAATAACCACCAGAAAATATAGCCCTTGATAGGTAAGTGGGGAGTTAGTAGACAACATAAGCCTTTGAGCATGTACTAGTTAGCTAAAATATCAATGAGCCTCATAGAATGTAGTAATAATAAGAAAGGTAGTATTTCAGTGCTTACAAACGATACCGGTACTTACACGTAATAAGTAAGGCTTACGGAATTTATAACTGCTATGTATATGGTGTATATTGTAGAAGTTAAAAAAAATATGTCTTTAGCGATTCTTAATAGGGAAATACTCAATTGGTATTTTTCTTTTCATGTGAATTAAAATGTTATAAACCACTTCCTTTATTTCATTGATGCTAGATAATATATTCAAGATAACTAATTACAGTTATTAAATTAATGTATGTAATTGTACTTTTAACTTAGAAAATAAATAAACTAGTAAAAGCCACACATAACATAGAACTGTAGCTAAAACTGACGTAAAGTCGGAATAACTACACAAAATATAAGTTTGATATATACATTTAGAAATCAAATTCAGTTTTACATATGGAAAATTATAAGCCCATAAAGAAAATAACAAACCTGGTTGTGATTCTGTCCAGCAGTACTTGTTGAGATCATTTGTTTGTTGAACGTATGCATTTAAAGTTTTGAATCGCTGATTCAAAGATGAGACTAAATAGTATATTAATACTTTATGTGATGAGTTGATTGCAAAGATCATTAAAAATATAATACTATTGAAAATACATTCAATGTAGTGTATTCCAATACAATATTCCAAGAACTCCATCAGACACAACACAGAAACAGCTAATGGGACGTTGTTTTTCCAAGTACCTTTTAACTCTTCATCAAATGTTTTTAGATTGCATAGTATTTTTTTAAGGAGACCTCTTTTGGACTGGATTTGGCTGGGAATAATAAGAAGTATAGCTAGATCACCGATCAGATGATAGTTCAATATACTGGCATCAGCAGTTTCATCATGACAAACTGTTTCAGCCAGATAAGTAGCCAGCGTCAAAGTAGGAATCAGGGCCAAACCATAACAAAAGAGTCCAATGCTGAAGACAGGCAACCCTTGGCCGTCACATTCCCACGACAGTGGAAGAATTCCACATATCCGACATATGTTAGCTATGTAGGGAGGGAATACTCTGTAAAGGTATGGATACGCCATATCTTTGGCGACTACTGGGTCAGTTAATATTAGAAAAAGAATATTTGGGTTGTCATTTTTAATAATATGTCACAGCTCATTTAATGAACACAATACAGTTGTCTGAATACTCAAGTGGTACACGAGTCATACAGTTAGTTTTACTTTGGTAACAAATCATCCCCCTTTATTGATGTCCTGTTTCAAGTATGAATAAATAATATAAATCAATAGTTGATATAGCAACAAAAGCATCCTTCAAAACAAATAATTAGTCAAATTAAAAAGGGTTTTATCTATCACTTTTTATATTTACATTACATCTAAATTGTAATATAAATTACTATTAGTAAATTCAAATAGATAAACAAGTGACATGAAAATTTTTATTCTTAATTGTCATATTGGATTTGTTCATATTTTAAAATATTCATTTGCACGTAATTATATTTATTTCATGCATGTTTTAAATCTTGTTGTTTAATTGTTTGGAATAGAATCGTAATTGTTTGATGATGCTGATCTCACCCTTTGGTTATTCTAAAGTATATTACATATGACATTTTAATTATTTTTAAATAAATAGGTAATATTTGGACGAATGTATATTTATAAAATAACCTGTTAATATAAATATAGTATAAACCTATTTATAGAATAATTCATACATACTATAATTAGTTAATATTATTTTTATTGTAATAAAACTATTTCACTTACTAAAAAAAATTAAATATTTACTTAAAAATATTTATTATATAACATAAAATAAATTAACAGTAATTTATAAAAACCTATTCAATGGCAAACATTTAACACCAATGAAAAGATAGTCTTGTTTTGAGTGATTTACCAGTGTAAAATAAAAAATATCTGATATAATTAAATTCTCTTCAACAATGAACTTAGAAGACACACACAAACACACACACACACACACACACACACACACACACACACACACACACACACACACACACACACACACACACACACACACACACACACACACACACACACACACACACACACACACACACACACACACACACACACACACACACACACACACACACACACACACACACACACACACACACACACACACACACACACACACTATTACATCACTGTTTCTACAGATTATTTATACAAGTGTTAAAATGACAACTTAATTTTAATTCATTAAACACCAATTCATAAAGCTGTTGAGTGATAAGTGTTGTTTTTTTAACGTTTTGCTCTTGTACATTCGAACATTGTGAAGAAGTTTTGTAATGAAACGACCTAAATATTTAATGAAAAATAACTCTTTTATGTAATCTACTTTGTTTATATTAGGTCTTAAAAGTCAAAACTGTTGATTATTTATGTCTAAATTCTAGGTTTCGTTTTTTAAAGATTTAAAATTAAACAAACAAAAATATACTTCTAAACACCAAACCTATTAGTGAGAGAATCTTGGACACCGTAGGAACATTATTCTACGAACATACTTTTGATCTGTTTTTTAAAAGCTGCAGTGTTTGATTCTAACTTCAGATTTGATAAAGGAAAATGTAAAGTTTCACTGCAGTATACAAAAATTGGGTTTGAATGAATGCTGTCGAATGGGCTGGAATGTTAAGATTGCCATTATTTTGGAGTGAATGGAATTGAGTTATTTGACTTTTAAAAATATGAACATTATTTTTAACAAAGGTTAGTGTTTCTAATATGTGGAGGAAAATGTTATGTATGAACTAAATATGTTTCTGCAGGACTGTCGACTATCTAAGCTATGAATATCTCAAATAGCCTTGTTTTTAAGACAGAATAAGAACAAAGTTCTTTCGTTTTCACATTCCCATACCGGCACCGCATAGACCATTGAGGGTAGAGTGAGCCATAGTAAGCAGTCATCAAAACATAGAATTTTGCGATTCTTGAGAACTGTCTTAAAAGAAATACTGATTAACTCACTCTCCTACAAAGAGTGTCGAAATGAGCATGGGAACAGATTGCCAAGTTCAAACCTCAAAATTTAGTTTGGTGCCTAATACGCACACGGACACACACACACACACGCACCCACGCACGCACACACGCACGCACGCAAGCACGCACGCACGCACGCACGCATGCACGCACGCGCGAGCACACACACACATGCGCGCGTGCGTGAACACGCACGTAGGCACGTTCACACACTCGTTTCATTCGTAAACACCTACAAGTCACCCGCCCTCATCTACAGATACCCCAGCAAACGATCCTTAACCACCACCCCAAAGAAAAAGAATTTCACCAAATATTCTGATGTTGTCAGGGAGAGAATGCCAGAAACGGCAAGCTGTTGCAGTAAAAGATATCTTATACCAGAAGAGACATGGCACCTAAAAAAAAACTGCATCAGATGATTACATATGGAATTAAAATGATATCATATTTTGTTGACATCTCTTTTTTTTCACCTCGATGTCAAAATATTGCTTTATTCTTGGAATAACGTATGTTGGCGTAATAAAATAATGTAGGAAGGTTCAAATTCCTTCTTATTATCTAATCGTATAACATTATAGGTAGTTTTCCCTAACTTTATGTGAATTTTATATGGTCCCTTATAAATGTGGAAACGTTTAGACGTTTATCCTAATAGCTGATTAGAAATAAATTGTCTTTTAACTAACACGAGTTCATTAATTTGAAAAGTATACTTATTTTTAGTTGTAATTTAATTTCTTACCTAGTTTTAACTGCTTTTTACAATGTAGTTAACTATTTTAATTTCATAGTGTGTGTCAAGCTGAAAAGGATTTCGTAGTATATTTTCCAGAAACGAAAATCTCTCTGGCCATATTTTAATTCATTTTGTTTAAAACCTGTTGTACTGCAGTAGATTTCTTTTAAGAAGTCGTTTATTAGGTGAATCATGACGACCCATTTTTTATGATATTGCGAACGATATGTACGTAGACATATATTAACTTCTCTAATTAGTCACTCTGAAATAATATATTTGCGGATGATAAAAAAGGTTAAATAATGCTTGATCTGAACATTACTTAATTAATAACATATACTATACGTCCATTATGATTATTAAATTTTTTTTCTTTCTATTTTTCATTATTTATTTATTTTCCAGTAAGTGATTCCAATTTACCCCTTACACCCCACTAATTCTCTAACTGGCCAATAACATCGGCCAGTTGAACTCTAAGCCTTCTTAGACACCTGCCATAACCGTCATCAAACATAATCTAGGCTGAGTAACCTGTTTGCAATGCTAGCACATCTGACCACTGAACTACATACACCAAATAATGAGAACAAAAAATATATATCTTGAGTGAAAAGTATATTCTGGAACTCTTGGACATATAGCCTCTACTGAAACAGTATGACCAAGAACCACACCATTAACAAAAAAAATAAATAAAAATCAGTGGACATAAGTCACAGCACGACGGGATAATATGGTTGATAAATTTTATTCTACACTCATTTCTCTTTTACTTTGCTCTGGAAATTTCCACACCATCCATAAGAGAAATTTCCTCCAGACGTTGTCGCCTGCTGCATTGGTCCATACTCCCAATTATCCTGGCATACTCAAGTTAACTTTGGACCAAGGATCTGTACAGTCTTGAGGCTGTTTGGTCAAACAAATCGATTTTTTTCTATTGCAATGACTTTATATCAGCTATTAAACTCCTCCCAAGTAGTTATTCCATTAAAATTATGTTTAAAAATATAAATAAATCAAATAAACGAGGCAAATTCGGGCTTTCTTGAAACATACATCAATAAAATACTATTTTTCAGCGTATTCCCAATGTTTAAAACAGACCCAAACAGTACTGATCTTGTTCATAATTTATTTTAAACTACGCAATTTTACTACATCAGCAAATTTTATTTTTAATAATAATGTTAGATAATTGTTTCTATTTTATTACGTTTAGAAATACAACGTCGTGGTTGGCACCTTATGATTTTTAATATCACACAATTCACAAAATTGATTAACTTTATATACTCAACCAGTACATGTACTTTTATCCGCATGTAATATTACAACCTAATCACTGCACAAACTTACAGCAAGACACAGCAGCCGCACCCATAAGATCGCAATTAAACAACTTCCTGCAATTATATTGGAGTGAGAAATCATGACGGGGAGGGGTCGATTGTGTGTGTGTGTGAGTAATTGTGGGTCAGAGGTACAGCCAGCGCTACGCAGTAGAATTAAGTTGTCCCTTGTGCACGCAGAACCACCTTAAACAAGTGCGCTTGTCGTTGAAGGACTTGGCAAAGCATTGAAAGTATTTTGAGTTTGCTACATACATTGTATATTACCTCAAGAGGTGTAATATTATATATAAATTATATTCCGTCTATTATATCTATATTATATCTGGTGTATTAATATCCTTACTATAGTAAATTACATTAATCGTTGGCATTACTAGTGTTGATTAATTTGTCTATTTACAACTTAAGACTTCGTTACTTAAAATATTTAATAGGGATTCCAAATCTCCATTAATTGTAATCATATATCACATAGTAAGGTGAGAGTAAGACAAACATTACCAATATTAATATATTATACTAAAGTACCTAAATCATAAATAAAAGAAGAATATGAGCACATATAGATAAATAAATAAAATTAATAAAAAATAAAGCTACAGACAGAATAAAATTACAAACGATTAATATATAACTACAGTAACAATAAATAGTTACATTTATTTAATGTAAGAAATTCCTAAAGGGATTCAAACCACTTGAAAGAGCTTATATCGATCTTCAAAAGTTTGTAGTCAAAAGAGGAATTTCGTCATTCAAGGATTTAATGAAACGATAGGCAACTTTATTTTGAGGTTATTTATTGGTTATATGCATGCAGTAACTTTTACAGTTAAATGCTATCATATGAAATAATTATGATAGGATTTATCAACCAAATTAGTTGTCAATAATAAATTGTAATTAAACCAGCCAGAATTATTAGTTTACAATCAATAAAAGAATTTTCAGAATTATTTATCGTATCTATCAACACTGTGTTTTAGTAATATAACTACTGCCATTATACTAAACATACTATACTCTGAAACAATGTTTTGTTACATTAATTTCATAAAATTTAAATATTTTAAAAGGAACTTTCAGAAGAAAACTAAATAAAATTTCAATAAAAACATTGAATTTTTTCATAAAATTTTAGAATATTACCTCCTCAATAAAAAAGGAGACTTTTCCAATTAAAAAAAAAAATAACTGATATATGTAACAACAAAATATTTTCCTGTCGTCGGATCGGCATGTTTTCTGCACTTTAAAGGTTTTGCTGACATTGTTACGTTTGCTTCCTCCTTCAAAGCTCCCTGAATGGGTTTCATCCTTTTTGTTTCTAGGCAAACTTTGCATAGAGGTGAGCCACGTAAATAGTTCGTGCAACAGTTTTCGCCGCCTTTTGCTAAATTGAGTTTGACGCTTCTTAAACTGTAAACCGTACTTTTTTCGCTACCTTTAATAATTCGGAAATGTTCCCAAGGGAAGCCTTTCAGAAGTTGTGCTGTGCCGTGCCGTGCTGTGTGAGTGTTTGTCTAGGTGTAATCATAAAATAATACATTCAGAAAGAAAGAAATAACCTTAAAGAAATATATATTTGATAAAAGATTACATTTAGTGATAATTTATGTTTTTATTCAAGAGTGTAGGGTATACTTTATTAGCATAATTAGATATATTCCCCATTAAGGAGTACCATAGAGTAAATTAGAATAATTTTAAATTTATAATTACTGTCTGCTGTTTAAAAAAACTGAGAGAAGTCCATACAAACTTTTATTTAATTTTAAAGACTCACCCTGTAAAATATGGATATCAAATAAACCATAAGACATATATTTCATAGCGTTTTTTATGATTTTATAATAAACATAATTGAAAATACCTTGGGAAATTTCAAAATGATTCATGGATTAGGTAATATAAATTTCAAACAATGTTCATATAATATGTTGCAGCCTGAGTTATTCATATTGTAGTTGTTACAATAATATACGAACATTTCAAAAGTAATTTACCTAAACTATTTCTAGTGTCATCTAGATGTATGGTTCCATAGAGGAGGAATAGTGCTTAACATTTAACAAAAGTCTTATTTATTAAAAATAAAAGATATGAAAAGGTTTTAGAAATGAGTACTGTATAACATTATTTTTCCAGAGAAAAAATTTAAGATAATATTTTTGTAGACAAAAAAAATTTGGTTTTCGTACTATTACCCTATAGCATAATTAATCTCACCAAGGGTGTTCTCGACACCATGGATGTTCTCGACATTGCTGATACACCAACAGGGGTCCTTCGCAATCAACTTCGTCATCTGACTGACAGCTGTGTATCATATTAAAACCACTATGATGGTGACTATATCAAGTGGACAAATAGTCTTTGTTTCTACAAAGATAGAACAATTACCCTGATTGTATGTGATTCTAATTCTGTATGTGATTCTAAATCTATATGTGATTATAATTCTATATATGATTTTAATTATATATGTGATTTATATAGAAGTAGATGATTTTATTCCATTGCTAGGATATACTCCGGCCTCCCTCACGTGCCAATACCACCAAATCTGTAAGAATTTTGTCGAATAGACTTCTTCAACTTCATTTTCTTCCAACATGATTGTTTGGCTACAATATGAGTCATTCTGTTGCAAGCAGTACGGTATAAATGATGATTTGACTGGATTTTTTTTAAGCTTGAGCTCATTGAAATGCTGAATTGAATTATTGAGCTCTATAAATGCAATCCTTTCCAGTTCTCTGTTTGAGTTTTCATTAAAAAATATAGTCGTGTCATCTGCGTACTGGACGAGTTGTCCATGTTTCACGAATGAGCCAACGTCGTTGATGTAGATCAGGAAGAGAAGAGGACTGAGAATGGAGCCCTGAGGGATCCCGTATCCCAATACCTCAACCTCCGAGCGAACGTCTGAAATGCCTACATATAGTGTTCGATTACTAAGAAATGATTCAAGCCAAAAATGATGACAAGCGTTCCTCGAATCCCGTAATGCTCTAGTTTGTGGATCAAGGTGGAGTGAACAACACAGTCAAAAAGGCCTTCGATAAGTCGAGAAAGACACTAAGTGTGGTTCTTCGACATTCGAATCCTTCCACTATCATTTCGACTAGACACACTACAGCGTCTGTTGTTGATTTTCCACATCGGAATCCAAATTGATTTTTTGATAGTAGCTAGTTACTCTAGCAATATATTCAGTCATAACAACAGCTGAACTGTGCGCTTACATAACAACTACTCTTTGTTACACTGCATAACTGAACACTTACTACCAACCGAATTATTATACGTAAGGGCAACGTAAGGTTAGTTACTCTAGCACTATAGTCAGTCATAACAACAGCTGAACTGTGCGCTTACATACCGACTACTGTTTGTTACACTGCATAACTGAACACTTACTACCAACCGAATTATTATACGTAAGGGCAACGTAAGGTTAGTTACTCTAGCAATATAGTCAGTCATTACAACAGCTGATCTGTGCGCTTACATACCGACTACTGTTTGTTACATTGCATAACTGAACACTTAACTACCAACCGCATTATTATACGTAAGGGCAACGTAAGGTTAGTAACTCTAGCAATATAGTCAGTCATAACAACAGCTGAACTGTGCGCTTACATACCGACTACTGTTTGTTACATTGCATAACTGAACACTTAACTACCAACGGCATTATTATACGTAAGGGCAACGTAAGGTTAGTTACTCTAGCACTAGAGTTAGTCATTACAATTGCTGATCTGTGCGCTTACATACCGACTACTGTTTGTTACACTGCATAACTGAACACTTATTACAAACTGAATTATTATACGTAATGGCAACGTAAGGTTAGTTATTCTAGCAATATAGTCAGTCGTTACAACCGCTAAACTGTGCACTTACATACCGACTACTGTTTGTTACACTGCATAACTGAACACTTACTACGAACTGAATTATTATACGTAAGGGCAACGTAAGGTTAGTAACTCTAGCAATATAGTCAGTCATAACAACAGCTTAACTGTGTGCTTACATAACGACTACTGTTTGTTACACTGCATAAGTGAACACTTGCTAGCAACCGAATTATTATACGTAAGGGCAACGTAAGGTTAGTTACTCTAGCACTAGAGTTAGTCATTACAACACAGAATAACTAAACACATGTCTATTATTTATTGTTTCTTCAATTCCCTGTAAAATTAATTATGATTTTATAATTTCTTCAGCAATTTAACACGTAATAATTTTAATAAATTATCTAATAATTCTCCGATTAAAAGACCTTCACAATATGCAGGCAGATCTTGCCCGCCTGGAAAGTCTAAAAAAAACGTGCTTCATTACAAAATCAAATCGATGATAGCTCGATAACTTCGAAACTAAAATAAAAGTATATTGGGAAGTTCATAGACTAGAAAATAACAGTAGAATAAGATAAATGAAAGATATTAATTATCCTACCATACGCTTTGAAACTAGTCTTAATCAACCATAATTAATTAATAAACGACGAAAATAATCAAACCAATGTGGAATATTATAATCATATAACTTAAACCATCAATGTAATTGGACTATTGATTGATGCTATAGGAACAATGACATTAATTTACTAAACTTTCGTAGACTTTTGGTCTTCATCATATTTATCTCTGGAAAATGTTTTTAATAAATCCATCAACGTTAAATCATTACATGACATACACAAAAGATAAATTATCTTAATTTAAATTTTTTTAAGTTATAAATAATCTAACGTTAGTTTGCTAACCCTAATTAGGGAATTATGTTATTCTTAATAGGTGGAAGTGTCGAAAATTATATTTATGCTCTTTTAATCTCGTTCTTGATTTAGCAACAATAATTATTAAACATGGCATATTTTATTATTTAAAGAAACTCTATAATTGAGCACCTGAATATTATAATAAATTTTAACTCAAATGATAGGAATTAGTTAAAGAAAAAAAAAATCTGACTATGAAAATTAAATAGTTAATGGATTTAATAAATATTTTCACTGGCAATGTTTTCCTATAAATAGGTTTTCTCCTATAAAAATATTCACTTGTTGTGTGAGACGGGCACATTCAACTGAATCCTGATTAAACCAATAGTTGTCAATTAACTACAAGCCACTGTGGGCACATGCCAAACATCTGTGACACCATGGTCTAATTGTTACCTGTCAGAGAGAGAGAGGAGAGCACGTTCAAGACAATAATGATTAAACCAATAGTTGTCAATTAACTACAAGCCACTTTGGGCACATGCCAAACATCTGTGACATCGTGGTCTAATTGTTACCTGTCAGAGAGAGAGGAGAGCACGTTCAAGACAATAATGATTAAACCAATAGTTGTCAATCAACTACATGCCACTGTGGCTTGTAATCAACATAAAAATACTATCGGCCCACTTTTTGTCTGTTCAAAAGTTTAACCACCAGCCCACCCATACATGTAGAGTGGTTTTTAACCACCCATCCGCCCATACAAGTAGAGTGGTTTTTAACCACCCTCCCACCCATACACGTAGAGAGGTTTTTAACCACCCGCCCACCCATACACATACAATGGCATAGAGAACATTTAACAATCTAATATTGTTATTTACCTATGGATAACTAATGTTTTTTGCGAAGCAATATTTTTCTGTTTATTACTAATAACTAAAGCTTCCAGAGTTACGACCGGTGTAACGACCGCATTAAGGTGTTATTAACCAATCCACCACCCATACACGTAAAGTGTTATTGACTCACTCAACCACCCATACACGTACAGTGGTATTGATGTGATACCATGGTCTAATTAATACCTCTTAGAGAGAGAGGAGCCCGTTAAAGATTATAATGATTAAACCAATAGTTGCCAATTAACTAAAAGCCACTGTCGGCACAAGCAAAACACCGAGGACACTATGGCCTGATTGAAAATTATTGTCAGTGAGAAGATTATTTTCAACGATAACTCAAATATTATTGTTATAATTCCTTATTTTTTTGTATTCTTGGTGGGTCAGTAGCACTGTATGGTCTGGGGGGACGGGTGGGTCATAAGCTCTCTACGGTTTGGGAGGACGGTGGGTCAGTAGCACTGATCGGCATGGGAGCACGGGTGGGTCAGTAGCATTGAACGAGATTGGAGGACAGGTGGGTCAGTAGCACTGAACGGCATGGGAGCACTGGTGGGTCAGTAGCATTGAACGAAATTGGAGGACAGGTGGGTCAGTAGCACTGAACGGCATGGGAGCATGGGTGGGTCAGTAGCATTGAACGAAATTGGAGGACAGGTGGGTCAGTAGCACTGAACGGCATAGGAGGACAGTTAGGTCAGTAGCACTGTAACCTCAGTTTCCCGCAACGTTCTTGTAATCAGCTTAATAACGGCAACTAGTTTTCCAAATGTAATTGTTTATGGCGAATGTGTCAGTTACAGTATTCACAATATTCTAAATTCTGTTTACATTCCACTTCCGTGGATTTAAAGTCACTTTAATCCAGTGGTGCAAATAGCTTATAGAAGAAAGGCTTGTCTGAGCAGAGGAAGGGAACTGTGTCTTAAATAGGCATGTTCCCCCACAAAAGTCCCTGCGACTTAATTTTAAATTTTATTTGTTTAATCTGTATTTGATAATGGTATGATAACCCTACAAAACAAAAATAGCAATATTACGATATGTTTTTCATTTTTTGAGTACGTATCAGATAAAATTATGAGAGTACAAGCTAAATGTGACATATTCTTGTTTAGTCTTGCGCCCAATTACCATCTATATTGGAGCAGCTTACAACTCTCTTGATAACGGGATAACAAAACTCTCGAACATGTCCAACCCCCTCTGTCCGTGACACTTCATTAACATGTTAATGCATATGTAGTTTTACTAATTCCAACATTATACAACAGTAAATTCATGACTTAATTTATTTTTAGGTTTTTATTGTCAATTAAAACTTTTGCTGTATTTATTACTAAAAAAATTACCATTATTTAAATTTAACATTATGTATGGATAAATTTCAATTCTTTTAAATGTAATTATGAAACTATATTAATATAAAGTATTGTGATGCAATTATATTAATTGAATACAATTACTACAGATAAAAAATTTACTGAAGTGGTTATCCAGATATTGATTGAAATGTTTCAATAAGTAAATTGTTATATCATTGTTATATATATACTATTTATTGTTTATTGTTGTATGTTAACTATATATAACAATAAATAATGTGGTGTGTTTGGGTGCATTCATTGTTAATTTTGACCAGATACTAGTATATACAGTCGAAGGACTACTTATGTGCACAAACATTTCATTAATATTATATGTAGTAAAAATAATAAACTTAAATAAGAAATAAATAAATAAAAAAATTAAAAAAAATTAAAAAAAATTAAAAAATAAATAAAAAATAAATAATTTTAATAAAAAATAATTTAAAATTTAAATAAATATTTTATAAAATAATTCCTTCTGACGTGAACGTATTTACTGAGCTTTGTAATTGTCCATGTATTATGGATAAAACTAAATGACGTCTAGCTGATAAACAAAGCAGAAATGGAAAATTTACTATTCTTCATTTTAAGCTTAGAATCAGACATAGAATCTGAAAATGCAAAGTTAGCCTAACCTTTTTGTATCACCCTGCATATAATTATTTATTATCTACTATATTATTTTAAAATTAGTTTTACAAACCGTTGTTATTAACGAAAATCAAGTTACATTTTACCAGATGAAGTTATTGGCTTTTATCCCTACACCTAATTCTTAAACTAGGTACTAGCGGCTCTGTTAAATGTGACTTCAGAACCACCGCCAGTGATCAGGCAGTTGAGCTGCGTGCAGGGATGGAATTCCTCACCAGTTAGTCACCCACACAAGGAACAGCCACGCTCGACGTTTCTCTGTGTTGTTAACATGCGATTTCACCGGAGCCCTACTTTCAAGGCCACTGGTAATTATTAGTCTATAAGTTGTGTGTATTAAAAAATTAAATTATTAAATCAAATCGTCTTTTTTCTGACTAATAACATGTAATCATATTTAGTCGACATGTACGTTTAATAAAATTAGAAGTAATAATTTTTGCAATATATGTAATCGCATTTTTCATATTTTTAAATAAATACTTTCAGAGTGAAAACATACAAACGATATGAATAAGTTCATAATATAATATAGAGTTTTACCCAAGTAATCATTTATAATATTCTGTCCAGCCAGGAATGCTAATCCTCTACACAACAAAGTTCGCAAGCCGTGCGTGATATTTGCATAACAACAACGGAACTAAGAGCTTACACACAAATTACTGTTGCCCCGCTTCATATTGTAGACTTGCTTCTATGTTTTTAGTACAAATTACGTATTTAGAGACAAGCCTAAAGAAATGTTCTCCATTTTATGTATATTAGAGTAATAGTTATTCCTAGACTTAATTCTACTTTAAACCGTCATAACCAATAGTATACGAGCTCTATGTACTACAATATACATAATGTATACAAGTTTGTTACTGTTCAGCTATGTACGTTAAACAGGCAAGTCTTATAAATTATTTATATTGTTGTGGTAGTTAAGATGTATAGAATGAGTCTCTATTTTCTCTCTAGTTAAGACCAAGTCTGAACATTCATTGATGACATCAATGTATTTTATATCTTATTAACAAAATTACGTCCTAACGACCCATAAAGTAAAGTCTTACAACGTAATGGGTCGTATGAAATACATAATTTGTCGACAGTAATAGGGAACACCTTCAACAGAACCATGGGTTAGAGGGTTTAGGACTTGAAACACATCGCCTGGAACAATATTAGAGACTTCAAACATCATATATAATAGGTATGATAAATAATTTAATTTTTTAAGAACCGTTTTTACATTTTCTAGGATCTTTTTTATTCTTAAAAGTGCATAATAAATTGATTATTGTCATTTAAGATTATAATAAATATCTTCCTATTTCAAATTTGGGAAATTTCAAATATTCTCGTACATGTTTTATATATAAAGAATCATTCTCGGTTGGCTAAGAGATTAGTTTTTGTATTTAATATTGTAAAATTAGTGCATGCACTTTAACCATTGCATGGTCACAAATAAACTAATAAATGAATAATAAACGAAAAATATACACTACCCTCCAAAATCCGAATTCCTAACCTCACAGATACCACATTGAAACTATTAAGTGTATAATATAAAACAATTTATTCTTACAATAAAACCCTAAAATACCAAACTAAACCTCTTTCAATTGTTAAATAGAGTAATGCAAATATATATGGTCACAATATTTCTACAACAGGACTTGCATCTGAAATAGACTAAATGTGAGTTATGCCTTAACTCATCAAAAAAATGAATAGCCTATGATATGTTTTATCAGTGATTAATTTTGATTAACACTGATTAAATATAATTTGACTTTATTAGAACTATATGTCTTAAACTGACGGTTTTAATAAATAGAAACAAATATATTTCCATAGCAAAGTTGTTTTCTATAAAATATGAAAGTATTATACCTTCATTTACTAAAAATTAAACACTTAAAAATAAATATTGAAAGTATATGTCTACGTCTAGTTCAATCCACCAGACATAATTAATGTTCATATAGCTACATTCCTACATCATTTCAACCAAGGGAACATTGTAGATATCTTTACATCCTGTATTTATGTCTTAAAATAACTCTGTATATTTCTATGTAATATATTTTGATAGTAAACCACTATAATACCTAATATCTTACAATAACATTTATTATTTCATATTTAGGACCTCAAAATGTGTTATAAAAAACACTTCCCATAATCTCTCAGACAAAATAAAAAGCAGTATATATCATCAAAGCACCAGCTGCAAGTATGTCATATATGTATTGTGCCATTACACTGTGTCGTCCTTTATTGTTATAGAATATTGGTTTATATTTCAGTTTAGAACACGTTATGTATTCTGTATTCCAGTACACGTAGTTCTGGTCTGATTTTCAGCTAATTGACAAGTCTGACACTCAGTTCTCTTCCCTACACTACATCTCAACCTTGACTACCATCCAACATGGACATCCTAGACTTCCCTATTAGTATCTACGTCGATGGCAACCATTGAGCGGATGCCGTTTCGGTATTAAGAGAACCGAGCATGGAACCTATTGCCTACAATCTCCCAAACACTTTGTCCTCAAGTAGTTGGGTTACAGCACTGTGCCACAAGTGCCTTTATTGCTAACAAGTTTTTCTCATATGACGAGGGCCTTCCATGTGCGAACATTGAACCATCTTAGTAGGTTGGAGTATTGATAAATGAATGACATTTGTATGAATAATGATTTTTAAGTTAGAATATGATCTAGCTGTGAGGTAAATGGAACAATTTTGGTTACATACTGACGATTACTATATTTTTCTTAATGTTTTCCACAGGAAATTATTTTATTTGGTGGGTTTTAAAATTTAGTCATCGCAAACATACGAAATACCTTCAAATTTGTTTGAATGTCAGCTTATTGTAATTTAATTGATAAAAAACCTTTTAATATTTTCATTGTGTGTAATGTAGGTTTCAATATGCCTTAATGACCTATGAATTAAAATAAGATTTGTGAATAATTATATTTGAAATATTGCAAAAGAAATAGACACAATATATTAATTGTATTTTAATCAAATATTTCACATATCATTAAGTAACATATACAGCACCAAATATATTATCTATTATATCTATAGTAATAGGGGTTTGCGGCAAATATTAAAGTTTGGTTTTTCAAAATGTGTCTTTTATTTGGTTTTATCTGGACATAAGGACTTAAAGCTCCTTTGTAATTCTTTAAGGACAAGCTATTGCACGTTCAGGACAATAATTACTCATCCACTAAGTGCAGCAGTAATATTTGGCAGCGCTTTACCGACACTATGTTTTATTCGCCACAGGAAAAAAATATTAACTACGCATAAGAAAAGATATCTTGCGCAATTAAATATCCTTAAAAAAATTATATTACTGTAATATTTTTACTGAATTACAATACAATTTCATTTGATATAACAACATTTATATTCAATATAAAAAACAGAATATATTATATGTATTTCAATGTAAACGTATCATTAATAATAGAATTTGCTTAAATGATATACAAAATAAAATGAAAAATTTATATTCAAACATGTAGAGAGTATCGTACCATATCAATGATTGTAAAAAAAACCTATCATTGTTTAAATTTTCTAGAAAAAATATGAATATGTTTTATATTATTTAAAACATAAATATACATAAAATAACAGATACTATGTGGAGGGATGATCAGTGACTTAATTTTTCCTTTATGTCACTTGTCCTGACAATGTTATTCACACAAATAAAATATTTATTAATTCAAAGACTGTCGATAACATGAGTATGAGCTCCTCGTCAGTTGTGTGTTTATACCCTGCAACCGTTACCTATAACACGCAGAGCTATAAACAGATAAAGGCAATAACGAAGAATAACGATTGCTATAAACACAACACAAAAATATATCGTTCAGCTACTGATAAAGGTACGCTTGGTTTATTGTTTGTTCAAACGGACCGTTATTGCTTCGCAAGATCATTTTATTCTATCAAAATATTGTTAAACGGCCAAAGTGAGTAGATCTAATTGTGGTCATTCTTATCAGAAAAACACATCTTTAAACATTCAAGAAAATATTAAACACATGCGTTACATTACAACTACGTGTATTTGAGTATTTGTCACTTTCAGTTCATGTAAGTGTTTCTGAAGGTTACGTATTCTTTGAAAGAGAATTTTCATAACACTAACGTAAAATAAAGTAGTATTTAAAAAAAAAAATATATATATATATACCTTCCAAAAGTTTTATTAGTAAATTATTTAAAAGTGATACAACTCTTTTTATTTCGCTCATCTACAATCATTCAAAGTCTATTTTTGCACATATCTTGACAATCGACGTCTTATAAATAAATAAAATTACAATAAAATGTTATTACTATTATTATTTATATGTAGATAAATAATATTATGAGTACAACAGTTGTGAATAACAAACTACAAATGTATTAAAGTAACTAAGAATTTTTAAAAAGATTGAATTTGTATACAATCTTCATTCAGTAATAAATTATAGTATTATCTAAAAAAAAAATCAAATGTAATACAAATTATAGTTCGCATTTAGTAAGAAAATACGTCTGAAAATTAATATCGTTCACTTTAAACAACTCACGTTCACAGGTAACTTAGAATATGTTGATATTGCTTTGGTCAAAGAGTATCTCGATGTTTTATCTATGGTCCTTGTTTAATTTGCCTTGTTATTAAATGTATAATTCCTTGTATTGTTTTATTATTTAAACTTTGTTACATACATACACATTAGGTTCTGTTGTTGTGATTGTAATTATAAATGCCTGCCCTAAATTTATTTTAAATGTACTTAAATTAAGGTAGTATTAGTACAGACTTGGCATTTAGCTGTAAAATGACGTTGTCAATGATGTACCACAGTTTTACGACAATAAAGGATTATTATTATATAGAAATTAAAAAGAATTAATGTATAAACTATTAATTTATAGTAATTATAAACACGTAGTTACATATCTAATTATAAACACATAATTACATATCTAATTATGAACACATAGTTACATATCTAATTTTAAACATATTTATATTGTAACTACAATATTAGTAGGTTGATTCTTGTGTGATACATAGAATAGGACCATACAAATAATTATCTAACTAATTATTAAATGATAATATGCTTTTAATTGATTCTCAATATAATGATACTGCACGCATATTATTCAAGAGTCGATATCAGCCTTGTAATCTAAACGACTCACAGATAAAAACAGTAGGGTAACTCGAGTCTGCAAAACGGCAACTTTACCACATAATTACAACTACACAATTACACGTAGACACTTTTTGTGTAATCATATTTTATAATTATTCACTTGTAATAAAGCAAACAAGCGAAATATGTTTCTGTGAGAAACATTGTGCTCCCTCTGCTTAACTTATAAGACCCTTTTATTTACATAGGTTTAAAAACTACAAATAAAGGAATATTTATCATTGGAGTCTTTCTACCTCTTTTATTTTGATTGTTAAATTATTGGTTCGTTTTCTTTAACATAAGGACGACTCATTACATGGAAAACCTTATAAGACAGTTTGATTATATAAGCCAAATTCGTACCATAAACTTACAATTCTTAATATTATTGGATCTCTACATTAGTTTGAACTTTCAATACAAGGAAAGAAGCATGATGATCATTAAAATGTTTTAATAGCAAAAATGAAATTGAGTACAGTTGATAATTACTATGGAAAAGTATTTATATATTAGGTTTGTATATTTTCAACCACTATATGACAAGTATAAGGTCTATGGAAATAAAAAATTTTATAAGCTAAGGTAATGTACAGCTTTTTTAATAAAATTGTTGTAAAGTTCCAATATAATTCTAATTATAGAAATATTGAGTTTACTATCTTCAATACTAACTTTCTGATGAATATTAGCATGAATATGACATTGACATCAAGGAAACCAGTTAATTTTAACTGAAAGTTAATGTTAAAAGACCGTTTACTCACTCGGTCTGTACTTCTAAATATAAAAACACTTAATAAAGTCAGACTGATTAAATCATTAGTTTAATTCACTACAAATTTTAATTTAAAGATTTTTATGGTTATAGTTCTCCGTTTATTAATTAAATAATTTTTACCACATAAAATAAGGAGATACGTAGTTATATTATAGTGTATAAAATACATTATAAAACATGCTTCTTGCTTAGATTTTCTTCAATAATACATTATAAAATTTATTCTCCTCACATTATTGCTAAAATGGAATTTCATCAATTTAAAGGATATTATCTCCTTTGATACAACCAAGAACCTAAAGAAGATAAAATAATACAGACTATATTCAAATAATTTTAAATTTTGCATTAAAAATATCCAGTTATATAATAGGAAGTGTACTGATAATAAGTTAATACTTCATTTTGTTAACTTCACAGGTTCAAGAAATATTTGTTATATTCGTTCTTTAATTTAAAGGACTTATGTCACAAATATAACATATGGACACAGTTATTATATTTAGGCCTTAAAATATAGAATGTATTCCAAACAATATATTTTATATTGTGAAATATTCAGTACAGGAGACTATCCTGAATGATGTTGTTAAATGTAGTAGAAGGGATGCCACCATAATGTGAGGGGTGTGTTTCCCGAGTATGTTCTTGCTCCGAAAATCTTTTCTCGTGCTCTTGACCAAATCTTCAGCAACTTACTTGGGTAACAACGTTTGTCACTGATAATGGAGAGAGAGCTCGCCTTAAAATTAAAATTATTATAGTAACACAACTGTATTTAGTCCCAATAATGCATACTTCTTACTTATTACTTCTTCAGTAATATATTATGATACTTATGCTGCTCATATTAATGCTAATATACAATTTAGCAATGCATAATATGAACAAATATACAAAAGTACACCCATATTCATAACCTTCTTTAAGGGATACAGTAAGCATATAGTACCATTTCAATTTATAATATGAATGTTTGGATTATAAATATTTCCATCCAATCTCCACCTTAATATTATAAAATAGATTAAAAAATGGGGGGAAAACCCAATAAAAGTGAGATTATAATTATTAAAGCTGTATGCATATAGTAAAAACTGTTTCTCTTTACTATAAAAGAATCAGCTGTAGTAAGTTTGTCTTAAAAAGTCTACATTGGACTCTTCTTACCTCACATTATTGTATTATTCTATGCACTGAACTTAATGTTATCCATGCACAATAAAATGTACTTACGGCAGTATTATTTGTAGATTAGACACCAAATATGAAAATGCAATGTTAGTGGCCAGGTTTTCCCTTAATTAATATATGCATCTATAAATTTGTCCATGAATTATATTTAAAGCATTAAGCCTTCTAAAAAAAGAATTGACCCTGTGAATTCAACAATCCGAATTATTAAATATCACTATAACTTCTACTATATAACTGGATGTATTTATACTTTTTATGCCAAATTTAAAATTATTTGAATGTAGCCTGTATTACTTGTATCTTCTTAATAATTAATGTAGTCTGTATTACTTGTATCTTCTTAATTAATGTAGTATGTATTGCTTGTATCTTCTTAATAACGTAGTATGTATTACTTGTGTCTTCTTAATTAATGTAGTCTGTATTGCTTGTATCTTCTTCATAACGTAGTATGTATTACTTGTGTTTTCTTAATTAATGTAGTCTGTATTACTTGCATCTTCTTAATTAATGTAGTCTTTATTACTTATATCTTCTTAATTAATGTAGTCTGTATTACTTGTATCTTCTTAATTAATGTAGTATGTATTGCTTGTATCTTCTTAATAACGTAGTATGTATTACTTGTGTCTTCTTAATTAATGTAGTCTGTATTACTTGCATCTTCTTAATTAATGTAGTCTTTATTACTTGTATCTTCTTAATTAATGTAGTCTGTATTACTTGTATCTTCTTAATTAATGTAGTCTATATTACTTTTATCTTCTTAATTAATGTAGTCTGTATTACTT
Source organism: Stictocephala bisonia (assembly GCA_035578905.1). Taxonomy (NCBI): domain Eukaryota; kingdom Metazoa; phylum Arthropoda; class Insecta; order Hemiptera; family Membracidae; genus Stictocephala; species Stictocephala bisonia. The sequence goes on along the minus strand of JAQJVL010000582.1, from coordinate 324,080 downwards.
GTATCTTCTTAATTATGTAGTCTGTATTACTTGTATCTTCTTAATTAATGTAGCCTGTATTCCTTGTATCTTCTTAATTAATGTAGCCTTGTATCATTAGATACATTACTTGTATCTTCTTAATTAATGTAGTCTGTATTACATGTATCTTCTTAATTAATGTAGACTGTATTACTTTTATCTTTTTAATTAATGTAGCCTATATTACTTGTATCTTCTTAATTAATGTAGTCTGTATTACTTGTATCTTTTTAATTAATGTAGTCTGTATTACTTGTATCAAAGGCGTTAATCTCCTTTAAATTCATGATATTCCACATTGGCAATAATATGAGGATCATCAGTTTTATAATATATTATTGAATAAGTAATAAGCAAGAAGCATGTTTTATAATGTATGTTTATACATTATAACACAACTAATTATGATCACAAATTATGATTTCAATCAGAAGTTTATATTCAGTATCTGTCACTGTCAGCAGTTGGTATTGTGTTTATCTTTAGGAGACATAATATATTTAAAAAATCTCTATAGACCTGTATATAAAAAAAATAGACTGAATGTTTAAAAAAAATGGCTATTTTACTTTTTTAGTTTATATTGAGAAACATTATTTTTAAGGTATGGTTTTATAAATGTTTCAGTATGTAAACACAAACTGGATGGATACAGATTTTTAAGTTCTGTTCTGTAAGTTCTGTAAGACGAATTTAGCATGTTATTGGAAAAATGCACGCCAGTTCCTGGGTTAGTAATAGTTATTTAATTAATTGAATAAACGAACATATAGCTATAACCATAAACAACCTTCAAAGGAAAACACGTAGAAAATAAAATATAATTTTTTCAATCCAACTTTTTAAGAAGTGTGTTTCAAAGGTATATTTAGGAGTACCGACTGAGTGAGTAAATGCCTGGTCACTGACTTTGAGACTTATATTATTAACATTAACTGGTTTCCTTGATGTCACAGTCATATTCATTCTTATCTTCATCAGAAAGTTAGCATTTAAGAGGGTAAAATAATACAATAACGGAATTATAAATATAGAATTATACAAATATGATATAAAAAGCTATACTTTATCTTAACTCATAAATTTTTTATTTGCATAGAGCATAGAGATATTGACATATAGTCGTTGAAAACTATTTTTATTTTATTTTATTATTTTATTTTTTTACCTGATTGACATTCACTATGTGCTTTATCATTGTAACATGCAAATTTTCAGGTAGATATGACAGATACTCATATATAAGTGTGAACTACCATTTATTAATTCTAAAAATATAATATTGTTTCTAAATACGCTTTAATATTGTTCTAATATTGTCTCTGTATGGACCTATATAGGATGTGTGTTCAGTATTCTAAATTTCCTCTACACAACAGCTCTAATATTCCTCTGAGTAAATTAATTAAACTATAAGTAAATTAAATATTATTTTCACAAAAAATAACTTATTTATTAATTAATTAACTTTTTTTTATTTCACACTCTACTATAGGGAAAAATTCAAGGGACGACATTATGGAAAATTCAAATAATCTATTGTAACAGTAAAAATGACTTATATTTTCGTGAATGTGATAAAAAGATGTTTCTTTACAAGTGATAATAGGCTATATATTTTTCTTGATTATAAATCACGTTATCAATACAGTTCTCAGTTATTTCATTTCAACGTATTACGTAACAAGACTAGTCTACTTCTTCCTAAACGATCCCACTTAATACGCAAAATGTTACGTAGTTGTTTTTATTTTTAAACTAACTTTTTAAAAAGTATATATAATAAAACGGCCTAGAATAAAGAGTTAAAATGGATACTTGAACTTAATCCATTCTAGAGAAATATATCAAGTGATAATACCAGGTTATTTCCTAAGTGTGCACTTAAAACCTCAGAAATAAAATTCCTTCAACAGCCAACCTATCTATAGAACAAAAATAACATCATCTGTTCTAGAATGGAGCTACCTGTTAGTTGGAACATTTGATCAGCCAACCCCCCCCCCCCCACCTATTTCTAATGAATTATGATTTCTCATTGATTCAATGAATTATGAATTATTAATTCAATAAATTCATTGATTCAATGATTAATTCAATGAATTATGAAATAGTGAATTGATTTCTCTGTAAGCTATGCTTTAATTTTTCTTGTATATCTAGTTTTTTAACTTAGCTATTGATCCTCTATTTGCTGTAGCTATTTGCCGTATGTTTGAACAAATAAAAACTAACTATCATGACTTCAGGTCTATATCATGAAAAAAGTAAGCCTCAGCAATTTTCAACCTGTAATATTATATTATTTTAATAGTTATTTCATTAAGTAAAAAGGTGGTTCCCTTAATCGTACCACTTTAAAAAGTGTAAAATATAAATGACTTTGTTATACATACAAATCAAAATACAGTATCAGTGATACTTAAACAGTTTGATGATTAAGTAAAACTTATTTTCAATAAGTAGTTCCAGATTCATCTAAAAATTATAATAATAATAAAAATAATAAATTTATTTTCCCAAAAATTTACAATAATGATAGTACAATAATATTTGTAGGAACAATATCCACCTCAATCCAGTAAATGGTGGCTCAGGACAAAAAAAGTATATACAAAACTGTAGCCTACATACACTAAATAGTCTAGTCTTCTTAAAATGACATTTGAACAAGTTAGCTGTTGTAGACTTATCATTGAACGATTAAACAAAACAATTTAAACACGCTTTACGAATTAGGTAGAAACATCATTTACATTTATAATCAAAACTAATTTAATATTGAGAAAAAGAACTCAACATCAGGTAAATCAATCAAAAAATGTTTAGGTGTTTGAAAAATGAAAAAATACTATTAGATCTTTTAATGTCAAGAGGCAAGAGGTTAAAGCATTTTGGAACCAGAAAGAGGAATGATTTTGCAAAAAATTATTTATTCATTCGAGATTTTACGACACGAAGATTTACCACATTTCTGGTTTGACAGAATAAATTTTCCTTTCACTGGTTGCCACTCTTCTTGCCGATTTATAAAATGTTTCCGACTGTATAATAAAAGCCCTGAGGACGTTAAAAACAAAGAGATTTTTCAAAGGTAATATACTTAATTGTCTAAAGAGCTTTTCTGTATGGATTCTTTGGTGCTTGAAACAAATAATTCGCATGCAATATTTCTAGGTTACTACTAACTTATTTAATAAATTATTGTATGCCGCACCCCAAAATTCTATTCCATATTCAAGACGTGAATGAATTATTGCAAAATATAATAATCTTAAGAAGTTTAAGTCACATAAGTTTCTTAAAAAGTAAAATGGGCAGATGGATCTCCGTAATCACACATTCAAAGCATTTATTTGAGCTTTCGAAGTCGCCTTACTATCAATGAGCACTTCTACAAATTTCAGTTCTTTAACATGCTCAATTAATTCACAGTTACAGTTACTTAATGATTCTAAAAAAAATTTGTTTTAGAATCATTAAGTATCATTACATTCCTACTACACCAAGATTTGAACAGTGATAAATCATCAACTATGGCATCCTTTATCTCATCCCGATTGTTAGCAGAATAAACAAAAGCAATAACGTCTGCAAATACAAATATTTCTTCAGAAAAGGTAGCAGTAAAATATCGTTAAAGAGAATAGCAAATAAATCTGCAGAAAGTAAATCCTTGGGGAATGCTAATATCAATATTACTTTTATCACTTAAAGCACTCTTTATACGGACCCGCTGTATCCGGTCTTTAAAAAAAGATGAGAACCAACCAAGAGCACGGCCTTGGTACTCCGGCTGCCTCCAATTTGAGCAGGAAGAGATCTTGTCGAACTAAGGCAAAGGCTTTAGTGAAATCGATAAATAGACAAGACCCTTTTTTATTTTAATTCAAGTTCTGATATACTGTAATTAACAGTGATCGAATAGCTTCTTCCGTATTTTTACCTCTTCTAAACCCAAACTACTTTGGAGATAAAAATCTAATTTTTTTAAAGAAAGTTAGTAATTTCCTTATGATAAGTTCTTCAAACAGTTTGGAAAATACAGAAAGTAAGGCTACAGGTCGGTATTTCTTTAAAGATTTTGGATCAGCCTTCTTAAAAATAGGTACATCAATGGATTTTTTAATTGGTCAGGAAATATTCCATCGGCAAAAGTAATGTTATTTAACCTTGTCAAAGGTTCGCATATGTTGTGCACAATTTTCTTCACATTTATATATATATATATAAATGCTATGTAATAGGTAAAGTGGCATAGTAACACAAACATTAAGAGCACATTTAAATAAATAATAGAGAGAAGTAAATTAACAAAATATTTTTGCATATAATACTCAAAAAAATTATGCTCTTTGTACAGGTATCTCATAATAATGTCCATTGGTTTAATGAAACGAGCACTACACAGTCATCCGGGGCCTTTTGTTTCGGAATGTACATTAACATGGTTATCTGCTAAATGTGGTCGGACACAAAATGTTTGGAATTACTACAGCAGCCACGTTTTGTACTCAGTTGGGCAATGCAAATCCCTGAATTCCACTTACATCAACTGGGTATTTTTACGAACATTCAAAAAACATTTATTTGATTTACTCTTCTAATACAGACAGAGAACAATATACATTATCAGGTTCTTCAATATAGGAAAAGCAAATAATACAATTATACAAATAATGAATAAGATAAGATGCTAAAACATATAGGTATAAACATTACATATTAAGATGACATGTGTTGTTGAATGATTACCTAAAAATAATATGTTAGTCATATAACTGGAGTAGGCTATAACTTTGGCTGAAAGCAATGTCTAAAGTCGAATGAAACAAAATTCAACATACAATAAATTACAATTCTGGTTTATTTATTTCATGCAACAAGCTAACATATACAGTAGATCATGTGTTTATTAAATATGTATTGATGTTAACATTTAGAGTTTCATTTAAATGAATGGTTTTTAATTTATCAATTTGAAAGCAATCTTATTAAATTTTTAGGAAGTGAAATATTTGGAGTGCTATAATTTACTGCGCTAACTTAGTTTTTCACACTTGAAGGTCACATTAGACCTTAGACGAACCAGTGGCCGAGTGGTCTAAGGCGGCAGGACTTTGAGGTTGGGTTAGAAATAGCCCTGGTTCGAATCCGGCCTGTACTGGAAGAGTTATCAGTAATATTCACCTTTTACTGTACTGGTTCGCCTTCTTACTATGTATAAATGAGTTCCTCGCACAGACCAATAGTCTATGAGGAATGGGCAGAGTAAAGTTAAGAAAGAGATCGGCCTCTCCTTAAAAAATGTATACAGTTACCAAATAATTGACGTTTAAATTTGGTTTTAATAATATACATTTTCAAAATATACAGTTATTTACAGTAATGTTCGCCGACGTGAATGGTCTTCAGAGGCCAAGCATGAAGCTGGCTTCATTACGTCTAACAACATGATGGATGGCTTAAAACATCATTTGTATTACATTAATTACATTTTGTTAATTCTTTTGACTAATCAATGCACTAACTAAACATAATTATAGTTTTATCACTTACAAATACAATTTTATTAAAATAACTGATTTAAGATAATGTTTATATAATTTTTTTATGACTCTTACACACTCATGTTTAATTATGTATATATATATATATATAATTACATATTAAGTTTTTACACATACAACAGAATAGGTACACATGTTTTCTCTAAGAAGAAGATTTTACCAAGCGATTCGTAAAAATATGAAAAAGTATATGTCAAATTACGTATTTATAAACAACTATGTTTTCTTAATTGTATTAAATGAAATCATTGAAAATGTCTTTGGTCAGCTTATCTTTCAATGTCTCATGTACTATAGACATGCTAAAACTATAACGATCTAAATAAAAACTAGATATCCTCTTTCGTGAACTCATGTAGAACTAATTCACTTAACCCTTACGGGGTTTGGGGATTGTAGTTAATAGATTCAACTCTGGCCACGTAATGCCATGTAACTTCGGTTGCCATTAGTATGTAGCCCTATTAGAGGGTAGGAGGTAGGATGTAAATGCTGGATCAGGATTTTTGGAATGATAACTGAGCTTTATTTTAGTTTAAGTTCATAAGTTTATTTCGGTTATTTTAGGTTTGGGGAACTCTTGATTTAAATGAAATTACTTATTTTTGAAGACAAATTATATACTTCTTATTATATGTATTTAGGAAAGTACTAAAACAATGTCTTTGGTATTTCAACCGTTATTGCTTTCATCCCCATAACAGGGGTTGATTTTTATTGTTAACGAAATTTGGGATAACTTCAACTTAAACACTGAACTAGATATCAACTTTTTTTATATTTTGAAGATAACATATGTATCTACAACTTGTTGAAGGGATTTTATATAGGCAATAATATTTTGAAATAATAAAGTTTAAAAATATTATACTCATAAATATTTTTAATTTTAGAGTTGTTTACTATCTAAAGTTTGGAATGTAACTGATAATATATGGAACATATTCCACGACGATATTTACAGTAGGTCCTTTCCTGGCCCTGAATCTGAGAACTACACAAATAAATGTTCTATTTTGGCTGAATTCACCTGTCAATATTTGTTATTCAAATTCGTTGAATTATTTGGTAATTAATTATAAAGAACACGGGCCTTGCATTTTACCTGACATTTTTTTAATTGTAGAAACATATACACTAAGAAACAATAATATGATATTTTTCAGCGAAAGCTGACATATTATGAAAATAAGGACAAAACTGATAATATTTAATTCAGTAAATATCACGATGTGGATACTTATATTATATTTAATTCTATCCTGATTACAAATGTGACAGATCATTTGCAATAGAACCTTTACTTTAGTTAGCACGTTAGTCAGTTAACACATACACGTTAGCACCGTAAATGTGCCGGTTTCAGTAAGATTATGTTTTGTTCAGATAAGGCTAGGTTGGGTGTTGATAGGTTAACTTAAGTTTGGGTTTTTAAGGTTTGGTAAGTTAGCTTAGGTATAATACAGTATAATCAAACTTAAAGGGGTACTCCAAAAAATTGTAAAAATATGAAAAAATATTACATTTTAATTTTGTTGAAGTTTATTGTTATTACAGAACATTTTCTGAACACATCCATACAAATATTGGTTTAAAGTCTTTAACAATATTTTTATAAATTTATTTTGAAAAGCTTCATTCTATCATCACTATTATTTCATATAGTACTTATCACTATGGAAACATATTATGAAGAACTACACATGAGTTATTTTGTTGAATAACTTAGGCAACAATGCATTATTACAACAAGTTATATTTGATTATAACTACTTGCATAAATCAGCTGTATTTTATAAGTAAAATAACATGTTTTTGTTTTTCCCATTGTTCGAAAGTTTAATTTTAGCTTTTGCACTGTCAAATATGGAGACAGTCGCAAACTTTTTTTATATATTACATAAAGCCTTTAATTGTTTTTTGTTTTGTAAGGTACAAGATGCTCTACAACCTAAAGTACGGGTTTAAAAAATATGACATACAAACATTTTAGATATTAAAAAACTCTAAAATTAAAAATATTTATGAGTATAAAATTTTAAAATTTTATAATTTCAGAATGTTATTTCTTATATGAAATCCCTTCAACAAGCTGTAGATACATATGTTATCTTCAAAATATAAAAAAAACTTGATATCTAGTTTAGTGTTTAAGTTGAAGTTATCCCACATTTCATTAAGAATACAAAATCAACCCCTGTTATGGGGTTGAAAACAATAAGGGTTGGAAATAACAAAGACATTATTTTAGTACTTTCCTAAATACATATAGTAAGGGGTATATAATTTGTCTTCAAAAATAAGTAATTTCATTTAAATCTAGAGTTCCCCCAAACCTAAAATAAACTAAATAAATGTATGAACTTAAACAAAAACAAAGATAACATAAACCATCAAAATCTAACATAAATTAAAACAAACAAACACAACCTAAACAAACATAACATAACATTTCCTATCAATACCCAACGTAGTAGCCCCATTGAAACAAAGCCTAACCTTACTGAAATGGGCACATTTTTTATTACAAAACCCCTCGTTACATGGCCAAATTATGCACAATTTGAGTACCTACATAACTATATTTACGGGAAAACCCCTGTTTTCCGTTTTTCCTTTTTTACTTAATTTTTATGGGTTTTCCACTTACAAAAAGATCATGATCTTGTTTCTTAGTTATGTATATACTATAAAAAATTTTTCAGACAAAACATTTACGAGGCAGCTGTTCTATGTAATTAATAATTATTATAATTATAAAAACAAACTGAACTCTAATTAAAATGCTCATGTATTGTAACAAAAATAATGATCGTATTATTGTACTTATTATAATTGTTGTAAGTATAAATAAATACAAAATGAAACAGTTGAATTACATGTTTAAGTCTGCTTAGTTGTAATATTTATGTTAGAGGTATGTATATAAGTATTTAAAGTAATACATTACCATCTTTAATAACACGGCCATTAAATCCAGCTTTACAGTAAAGCCTTGTTTCCATTACTGCATATTTGTCCCACGAAGAGTTGCACGACACATGCTGGCACAAATTTCTACATGGAAACGGTCTTCAACATGTCGCAGGACAAATGCCGGACAAGAAAGTGTACCAAGCAACTAATAATAACAACATGTTACAGAAGTTGCATGTTATGGAAAATATAGATAATTTTCACGGAATTTTTGCTGGCACGTGTCACGTTACTTCTGACTGGAATAAGTATGAATGGAAAAGAGGACTATGTGATCAATAACATAGTTGAGCATTAAAGGAATATTATATAATATTGTATAATTTTTATTATATTATACAAGTTAGTTGAAGAGTATTTATTATATACGAAAATCATATTCTAAAAATGTATATATTTAACATATCTCATAAATTTTTTTAATATGACCCTACGTATCTAGTTTGACCGTGGAGTAGTTCTATTTTACCCCTGAATTTTAGTGTTTTCATCTCATCGAACTTTATTTACATACACGTTTTTACTGTACTGACGAGCAAGAATACAATACAGTATTTTGTAGAAGATTGCCCCTGCCATGCTATAAATCTCTCCTTAAGATTAAGTGCAACTTAAAACTGGACAATCTCTAATGTTGTCATTGAAAGTTTAAACAGTTTAGTATTTGAAGGTTGATTTTATTTATTGTAGTTTTTGTTTAGAAAAACACAATAACAATTTGCATTATTAGTGCATTATATAGTGACAAAGAATAATTTATCAGTCAATTGAAAATTTTACCAATTATTTATTTTTTTTCAAACATACTGGAAAATAAACCGCAAAAACCAAATGATTTTCGAATAAGATTTTAAAAATAAAATATGAATTATAGGAAGAAAAGCTTAGTTTAAGATGGGTATTTTATGTCAGTATATGTGTAAAACTGGTATAAAATATCTAAATATAAGCCTAATCTTTATTATGGAAACAGGTAGAACCAAATATTTTTAGAAATTAGATTGTGTCTTTAACCAGAATTTGTAACCAGAATCTCATTAATTAGTGGTAAAACTAATTAACTAAAATGGATCATGGTTTTTTAGCAAAGATATTATGAAACGGGCCTACTTTAGAAATATAACTTTATATTACATGAATTAGGTTATTTTGGATTTAATTTATTTTTGTAACTAATACAAAAATTATAAAAAATTATTTATTACAACTGGTAATGATATAATTACCAAAGTAAAATAACGTTTATAAAGTTAAGTTCTGTCTCTAAAAAACATGATAACTTGAAAACTAGTTTCTAGGAGTTTGACCCACTTGATAAAATTGTCTTATTAAAATACATTTGTTCAATCAGACGTTTATTTGTACAATTTAAAAAGCTACCGATCATTTAGTTAATGCTAGCAGTTTAAAAATGTCTTCTAATTTCCCAAAACTATATTTTATCATGGTTAATAATTTGATGTTTTGTGACTGTTTAAAAACAACACATTAAGACAACAACTTTTTCCAGATACAACTATACAATGAGGACCAATCCTCTATAAATGTAATCTACAATAAACCACTGTAATACCAATACCACTGTACGTGTATGGGCTGGCGGGTCAATCCCACTGTACGTGTATGGGTGGGCGGGTGGGTCAATACCACTGTATGTGTATAGAGAGGAGGTTACCGAACGTGATAAGGATTATAGAGGAGAAACTAAATCCTCATTATCTGTGTCCACACATGGACATAAAATTGTTGAAATACAACATGATAAATTAGGTGAGCACGTGTGGCAAAATGAATACAAGTTTCGTAGAATATGGCAACAAACTACACCATTAGCCACACTAATATAAACAAAGTTTATAGAAGGGACTATAATTAAATTCAATTATAATCCAATCATTCAGAGTAGCATATAGGTTAGACCACTAGGTTACTTCTGTTTAAGTCTCATTTAATCAATAATGACAAATCACTTATACAATATACAGCATGAACTGTCCCCTCACGGACACCTCACCCAATGAAGCTGAGATGCCGATGCCCCTAGGTCCGCTTTGACCTACAGTATATGCCTTGCCCCAAGGCAATATTGTCAACATCAAAATTAGTATACAAAACATGGACAATTTATACACCCAGTATCTATCAGGCCGCCCTTGAACCTGTGACCCTAGATCCGCTTGGAGTAAATGTTTACCTTATCCCCGGGATACTTGCTTGGAGATTCGTTATAAGGAATATCAAACCAACAAAAACACCTTCTCAAAACACAAAAGATTTTTAAACAATGTGTAAAAAAATTACACCCCCTCTCCTCCATCATCTTCCTCATTCCACCTAGGCATAGCTTGGAAGATATTCCTCCCACCACTAAACATGGATCGACTTTCCACAGGGATTCAGTTTTTGATCAGTTCATCTAGTGAGTGTAGTGATGTAGTGAGTTACCCAGTCCCACGTCCTGGTGGAGTTGGAACGCTGATTGGATATGTTGAGTATTTTTCTATTTAATAACCTACTTAGCGTTTTGATGTACATTTCCATATTTTGTATTTCTTTTTTATACCCAGTAGAGTTGTGCTATGAGTAATGGTTTTTAAGACTATTTGATTTTCTTAACAATCAACCGTATTATTTATTTATTTAGTACAGGCTTTTTATTAGTACATTTTTTATTTAGTATATTTACAGTGGTATTTAATTTGAAAATTAGTATAGGCTAATGAGAAAAAGCTTGTTTTAAGAGAAGGCTAAGATTAAAATTAAAATTATTTATTTCTGAATGGATACATAATTTACATGTATATTTCAGACGTCAGCTTTAAAACTATGTTATATATAATAATACTAACAACTACACGAAATAAACGTATCTAAATAAATTGTAATAACGATTACAGGAAAAAAGAAAACTAAGTGCTGCTTAAAAATGCATTTAAAGTGTAACGCTCTTTTTCAATGAAATATTTTTTCAGTTTGTTCTCCAACAATCTGCCTTGACATTACTTATTTTCAATAGGCAACCTATTAAAGAACAAAATTCTTATATGAAATATCTGACACTCGAAGAGAGTTAGAGAATGTCTGGCAGTGCGGAGGTTATTACCAAGTGCCTGTAGTAAACCTGTGATTTGCATTAACTTTTGGAGTCCTTCAGAACAAATAAAATAGACTTAAAAGTGTAAAGCCCGGTAAATGTAAGAATGTTAAGAGTCTGTAAAGGCTGTCGGCCATGTTGGTTTTAATCCCATAAGAACAATGTTATTTGCGAATCCATATTTCTTCGTTATTTATTGACCAAAAGTTGTATATGAAGTGCAGTTTTAAACGTTATCACATTGCACGTCGGATTTTTTCTTTTCATATTTCGAATACATACGCCTAGTTTTGAAAAAAATATGAAAATAAAAGCTTAAATATCGTTTAAATTGTTGTCTATGAACTTAATTTTAAATTAGCAAGGCAATTCCAGCACGCAATTTCATTCTTGATCAAATGAAATTTGTTTGGAAACAATCCGTTTCAAAATTATTGTTTAGTTTGGATACGCCTGATCGTATGTCCGGCTCGAAAATGGCATTGTTCCTATGTGACTAAAACAAATATGTCCAACAGCCTCTGCAGACTCTTAAGTCCTCTAGAAACACCTCTGCATGAGGTCACCGGGGGTAGACCCAAATTAGCACGGACTGCTCTTTTTTGTTGAATAAACACTTTAAATGAATGTGACGAACCACCCAAAACCTTTATTCCATAGGACATAAGGGAGAAGAAACAACCATGGTATACCAATAATAATGCTTTCTGATCCCTAAAAGGATGTAATACTCTGAAAGTTTGACTTAACTGCAGAGCACTCCTTAATTCTCAATGCGTCCAGAGAAATTGTTTTCGGATTTTATTTCATGTTAAAAACTGACCAAAAAAAGGGTTTTACCATTATTAAGCACAAAATTGTTGCTTGATAGCCACTTATGAAACGTTGTTATTGTTGAATTAAATTATTGAAACTATTCCATTATTGAAATATTGTTAAGTTTGTTAAAGTAGAAAGTAAAACCTAGAGATGACAAAAGTTTTTATATGTCATATATAGAACCAACAAACAACGTTGTGTTTGTTCTTCAAGCCGCTTGTAGCTTTAGAAATATCTAAATACTATATTCCAATAATGATCAATCTAATGCTAAAAAACAACTTTCAAACTACAAATTATGTTTAATCCTCAACATTTTAACCACAACATATCGAAGCTTTTATAAACACTAAGAATAACTATACTATTACAACTATTAGTACTTTTAAAAGCATAGAAACTAGTACACATAACAAACTCTAATACAAAAAGGGTATATAAGCACATACACATCTATTACAATAATTTAACTTCATTGAATAAGCTAAAAAGGATGTTAAACCATGTTTTAGAGAACCATAAACAGTTAATCTTGAGCCCTCTTTACTTAGCTTGCAGACACAGGTTCTTACTTTGGCACGTAGTTTTTTATTGTTTGCGTTAAGAATAGGACTATTGGCGCCAAAATACCAGCTATCTGTAAAAATAATTTTTAATGATCAGGTATTAAAGACATATTGCAATAGTAATTAATTATAAATAGTTCTTTAACTTGATTTGAAAAGACGAAGAAGAAAATTGTTATTTAATGATACACTTTTATCAAAATTGGGATGTTCAAAAAATAAAAATGTAAGTATCCATACTATAAGCTCCAATTATCACCACTAAATCATATAATGGTTCATACTATTTTAATATTATAACAAGGCTAAAATAAATGTCAAAATAAAGCAATTAGAGTGATGAAAGGAAATGAGACTTCGACTTACTTTTAATAAACAACAATTCAGGTTTATAATTCATTAAGTATCATAAACCTATATTATAAACCATATTACACACGTATAAAATATGGTTTTATTTATACGTGTGTTTTAATAATAATTATTATACAACTGCTTTGATATTGTATTTATTTTATTTGTATTTTATATATGATGCCTTTTGTGACCTAAGTATTATTAGTAAAACCAAGAGATAAATACAACTAATAAATAACGATAACTATTTTGTAACAGGTCTTACCCGAGATACAAGCTTCAGGTTTACGTCAAAAAATCCAGCAGCAGAGAAAACGGTCTTCCGGTGGAGTAGTGCCATGGAGAACTCCTCCAGCTAAAAAATAATATTTCTATCAGATTTCAATTTAATTAAATAGTATAAAAGTAAAATTATAGCTTTAGCATAAAATAGTAAGTTCACCAAATCAATTAAAATATTTATTGAATAATCAATTTTGTATAAGAACAGCTTTTTGTATGAGAATGTTGTATATATTATTATAAAACTATACATATTAAGAAGGGTATCAACACGTGTTAAGAACCGTAAGAAACCGATTGATTCTTGTAAAATACAAAAATAAGCTAGTCATATAACTTATAAACATCTCAATAATAGTTCAAATCAAATAACTGTGTTTTTATAAACAGTTTGTATTTTGTTTACTAGTAAGATATACGCAGTTAAAAGAGATGAGAATGTGAGTAACATCAATGAAACAACTTTAATTACAAACTGTTGAAAGTCAATTATTACGTTATTTGTAGGTCAATGGAATTAAATATTTTATATTTGACATTAATTTTCTACTAGCCTAATGACATCAAAGAGTAAAATATTTTTTTTTATTATTACTTTAACAACCAATTTATTTTAAATTACAGTTTTATTATGATTCAAGTGTTTGTAATGTAGTTTGTCTTCTTATTAAAAGTCAGACATATGAAAATTTTTGCAGCTGTCAGTATTATTTTGGCTTAAGTCGAAGACCTAGACAAACTTAAAATTTAACTTCAATAATAAATATTATCTGAAAATATTGTTAGCGAAATGCTTCATTGACTTAAATTGTGACCTTGTATAACCAATTAATCCACCTTATGTAAAGAATAAATTAAGTTATATGCTAAATTATGTTATCCAATAATTATTTATTTTTCTTCTTGTCAAAAAAATTTCAAACTTAAGCATATTTTATAAATAAGAGAAAATGTTATTTGTATGGATACTAGTATTAAAATTAAATATTTTCTTTTAAATACGTACATATAAGTAATTGATAAGAATATACTGTATGTTTAATTTTTATAGTAAAAGCTAAACTTTTACTATGAAAATTAAGCATGGAAGTTCATTTACAGATACACAATTATAATCTGTACCAATATAAATATTTAGGGTAAATTTTAAAACTAAACTTCAAATGTCCTCACAACAAAATATTTAATTAAAATAATCAATGTAATGAATAAACCAATAATCTACAAAAGGGGATATAATTTTTTTAAATATATTTAACATGTATTATGCCATATAGAGAATTACATACATACATTTGTAAAGCACGTTGTTCATTAGTTTTCTTGTATACTTAATTGCATTATAAAATAATATAACAAGTAAAAAATATATTACGTATTAAAAACGATACTCTGTGTAACCTGTTGAACAACATCTGGGGGGTGTCTATCTTCGTCTAGCAGATCGTGCACCAAAAGGGCCATCCTTCCTGCCTAAACACAAATTTCATAATTAAATATCCTAAAATAAAAGCATATTTTATATAAATGTTTGATAAAGTTTAATCATAATGCTAGGCAAATATGGTTCAAGAATCATAAATTGTTGACTATTGACTAGGAAACAGATTATCTTTAATCTTATAACAAATATTCATGAACTATACTAATATAAATCACTGAAAACAAATGATATCCATTGTTGTTGTTGAGATAAGTAATATGCACAAAGTGTAAAATTACTTAGTTGATTTTGTAGTGAGACTAACTTGTCTTATATCTATCATTTTGTAGTGAGACTAACTTGTCTTACATCTATCATTTTGTAGTGAGACTAACTTGTCTTATATCTATCATTTTGTAGTGAGACTAACTTGTCTTATATCTATCATTTTGTAGTGAGACTAACTTGTCTTATATCTATCATTTTGTAGTGAGACTAACTTGTCTTATATCTATCATTTTGTAGTGAGACTGTCTTATATCTATCATTTTGTAGTGAGACTAACTTGTCTTATATCTATCATTTTGTAGTGAGACTAACTTGTCTTATATCTATCATATTGTGTGTCCTAGTATTGTGGGACTTTAGTTGGCTCCTTTTGGTGAACTAGTCCAGAGCTTTTCATATTAACTAGTGATTTTAAAATACAAATATAAGGTAAAGTAATTACTCCCGACTTTATAAAACATGGCATACGTGATTTCATACTACTGACAGCCACAATAGTGGTTGATTTATTTTGGTACTAAAATACCTTTGTAGATCAAGCTAAAATGTCCCAAAGTAGTGAGCCGTAATATAGATGGGAGGAGTGGAATAGCCCAAACCGGCTGTAATGAGAACATTTAAACTTGTGCATAGCTTAATTTTACTAAAAAATAACGTAAACAACGAGCAAAAACATACAGGGTCCCACTCAGAGTGATTCCAAGTGATGTTGCTGATTTATTACCGGTGGCAGTAGGCCTAGTCAGGTTGAACATTTATCATATTTAACTCCAAACCCATTAGCATATAAAAATAGGTTGAGAAACAGTCATATAATCCTATATATTTTTAATTATTTGACTTGTAGTAAATAAGCTCTAGGCTACATTGAACAATATTTCATACCTTTTCCTGAACTCTAGATGCTACTGAGAAAATAACATACAACTCCATCATTTTTGAAAAGCCGAATGAACAAAACACGAGATACTGATAAAGAGGTATTGTATGTGCCAGGATTATTGGGATATTGGTTGAAAGTGTGATGGCATTAGACAAAATGTGAACAAAGAATGCAATCGATAAAACTGAATTGAGTTTCGTCGAAGCATAGACCAATTTCAAGTGAGCCTTGTTGAAGTTCCTAACTTTTTCTGCAGTCACAGTCCTGGTATCTTCGTCCTCATTGATAAACTTGGTCCTGCGCCATTCCCTGACACAAGAAAACTCCCTAAAGCTGACATCAGTAGGTCGGGGAAGGAACACAGGCCAACGATTGTTGAGGTCATCGAAGTGCCAGTTGAGGAGATCAAACTTGTCATCAAGCAGGGTCATAAGAACTCTCATTTTACAAACTGTACCCAAGGTTACCAATGACTCAGGTATATAGGTGAAAGCCAGAATGTATTGACCTTCCAGAAGTTCAAGAAAGATCGTCAAAACTGATGGTGTGAATAAAGCAACAAGCCAAACTATTTGTGATTTTCGGGAGGGACTTGGCTCCTGTTTTATGTTCAATGCGAAAAATGACCTTTGGATAGAATCTACGATTCTTAAAAATTTTATCAAAGACTCACTACTTGTAAAAGCAGAGAGAATCAGCACTAAATGTTGGATCATGAGTGCAATGATATTTATGAAGAGAGTAAAACCCATGAGTCCACCATGTATGTTATGCATGCTTAGTAGATTTGAAATACAACAGATGACGTAAGTAACGCCAAGGAGGAGGCCATAGATCTTGTTGGAAGTTGGTATATCAAGTCTCCGCAAGGCTGAAGGACAGACTCCACAAGCCCTCAGGACGACCACCGTCGGTTGTAGAAGGCTCACGGTATCCTGGTTCATGCTGGTAACCACAACTAACAACTGAGTTACCTTCTAACAGGATATTATCTAATTACCATTAGGATTAAAAGGTGTCAAGAGGCCCTTGAAGTATTTGGTGGAGTATGTAGCGTGGCATGTGAGCAAATACATCACAAATATTTGTCATGAGGCCTCCTTTATATGTATGGATTAACACTTCAGAATATAATATAATGTAATTTGCACATATTGGTAGGCGTTTCTAATTTTAATTATGTACCCTAATAACAATTTAACTATAATATAAATAATTGTATGATATACTCATTAGATATGAATTAATGAACGAATGAAGAAAATAATGTTTTATTCTAAAAAAAAAAAACCCTACAAAATGTTACAGCAGTATTATAAAATATAGAAACATATAAGAAAAAAATAACAGATTTTTTACCATTATTTTTCTATCAGATTTTAAAATCATTCCATTGTTTTCAATCATTCCCTATTGATAACAAATGACGTATTAAAAAAAGAAAATTAACTTTAATTTTATAAACAAGTATTGTTAACATTATTGTTTTTATTAATATTAACTAGTTTATCTAGTTCTATGTGAGTATTAATTTCAAATTGCACTTAGTCAATATTTTTAATCAACAAATTTACTAAACTATCATCGATGCTTTCCCAACTATGAAATATTTATAAAACTATGTTTTACTTTCATATCTGGTCTAAGTAGGTTCTTATTTATACTTTTTTATCAAATATGTTACAGTATTACAGGAAATATTGTCCGATTTACAACAACGTCCATTTATAATGGTTTGGTTAATTTTAATTGTAGTCATTTACATACATGAACAACTAGGATCATTATATATATTAATAATAAATCTTGACTAAAGGAGTGCATTAAATCATGCTCCATAGTTGATAAATATAACTTGTTATTTATATATGAGAACTTTATTTACGATGCGGAAGTCATAAACATAATTATATTTCAAAATCAACATGTTTTTATATGCTATAGTTTAGTAGAGCTAAACATAATAGGTAACTAATAAAGAAAGAGAACTTCTATTTACGTGAAATAATAACAGTTCTTGTGAAGGAATAGAAAGCAAACATTATTGTATTTGTTGTATTAATCAAGTTAAATGTTTAATAATACAAAATTAAGTATTTATGTCAAAATTATAGTGTAAGATACTGGTTTAGAACTAACAATTACTAAGGAGTAGATAAAAGTGGCCGTGTTAGGGGTTGCCAGGGTTTAAATATAGTGTAATTTACAGGCTTGTCTTATCTTCAACTACCAGGCTGGTCTGTTAGCTGCAAAAATCCAAATAATATTACGTGATTTGGATTCCATGTTGAGATGTGTATTTATTTTTTCATGTATGTGGGGAGGTAACTCTTAAAATCTCCTTAAGGATTAGTTGAGATAAGCTAGTAACAAAGTATCTCAACTAAAGCTTTGTTGAGAGGTCTTTTTTTCGGCATTTTAATTCAGAATTTTACTTCATCTTATGCAAATATATTGATTTTTTTAACTATTAAGTAGTACATGAAAATAGTATCAAGGTTTTATCTTAGAAACAAAATTAATTGCAATATATTATAAAAATAAAATTAGGTTCTAACGTTTGTTGAGACTATTAGCTTTTACTAATGTCAATAAGTGCTGTTTGGTGACTATTATAGATCCATCTACTATACCGTGTTAAATTTAATAAGTCTATAGTCACTCTTTTCCATATTCTTTGGAGTAGTAGGATTTGCTGGTTCTGGGACAACAGCTGATTCGGCAATTACTTCATGGATTGGATTAACATCATGGTGGGCTGTGATGTCAGGGGTAGGTCTTATCTCCTGGATTCCCAGCTGTCTTTCAGCTGAATGCTGCCATCCACTCATCCTACCTTACCCTAGGCCGATGAGAACCTAGAGAACAAAACAGCCGCAGCTCCCTTCTCAGTCCCGTCCAGCCCAGTATATTTACCAATTTTTAGTTATAAACATATTGTATATAAGGCTTAACCGTAGTAATTAGGCTCTTTTTATTATGTAAGAGTTATTTTCCTAATCTAATAGATAAACACATCTAATATGTCTATGACGTAGGCTGACAATCCTTACGTTATTTTATTGATTACGTTTTAAATTCTTATTTTGTTATTTTGGCTTACGTTCGTCGTATTGGAATAATGAAAACTAGAGTACATAAGCAATAAATGCATATCCTAATCACTTTAATTAGAGTGTAGAGGTCTGATTTCATAAAATTCCTCCTCATAAATCAATTCACAGATAACGGATTCAAACACTTTGTAGTTTGATTTCATGAGTACTTTTAGATATAAAGTTATCATTCTCGTATAGTTCATAATCTCCAATAATTACCTAAATATGGTATATAAAATATTAAAAGGACTAACTAAAACTAATATATTCAAGTTTTATGTTAGTTTTAAATAAAAAGTTATGAAAATGCTGTTTGAGAACTCCTTACAACTTAAATTAACAGATAAAAGACTATATAAGTTGGTGTGACCTTTTTATATTTTAACACCTCACGTATCATCGACTCCCCAATTGACCAGACAAATCCTGAAACATCATCTATAAAATCTTAATTAACTGTTAATTACATTGAACATGTAATTTATATTAGTACTTCTATCATTGATTGAAATGATGTAAAAAACTCATGTAAAAAAACAAAGGTAATTAAAACAACTTTGAATCAATAATTAATTTTGGAAACATCCTTCAAACTCAGTTGACAAGCCCAAAATACAAGATAGTTTTATTTAAAAAATACATCAGTGCTAGATATCACGCATGCTTAAATGCTTTTTTAATCCTGAAAACACAATTGAAAATAATAACATACAATTCAATTTAAACTTAACAAAACCTACCAAACAATTCTGACCTAAACTCTGAAATACTAAAACAACTAAGTATAGAGAGAATTGATAAAAACTATCTGAAACCTTTATGGACTCATTATACAGATGGTTTCAAACTAACTCAACAATGTTCGGTAGATGCTGGAGTTTTTACCGAAAAATTTTAAAACTATCCAACACTTGATTCATCTAATAATGCCTTTGACCTGAAATAAAACTAGCTCTAAATAAATTAGTACAGGAATGTATAGCCTACAACCTGAAAACATTGTCTTATTTTGTGACTATAAATCAGTAATTGGAGTGATTTGTAATGATTCAAGAAAGGAATAGGAATATTTAATTGAATGCAAAATTGTATTAAAAATTCAAACGATCAAAAAATATTTTATTTTCCAATGAATTCCATCACACTGCAATATTAAAGGAAATTAATTAGCTGTCAAACTAGCTAAACAAAGAGCAACAGAACATTCACTCCATAAAAACAATACTACTCCTTAATATCAAGCAAAATACAAAATTAAATATTCTATAAAAACTCATTTCCAAATTAACTTAAAAAAACGAAATAAAAACAAATCATGGAAAGATTTAAAAGATATTAGAGATTTCCAAAGAAATAATACTGTTGCTGCTTTTCGTCTAAAAACAGGACATGACTGCCTTGAAAAGTATCTTGATCACTTTGGATTATATGAGTGATAACAGTCTATTGTTGTCAGTCTGTTGCCTTATCATTAGTACATAAAACGAAAACAGTTGTCATTTTAATACTTAGGCCTAATAAAGCCTTTTAAAAACTCGGAGTTTTGTAATTACTATTAGCAACAAAATATTAAATTTAAGTAGCTTGCGTTTTTTTACGAAGGGCTTTTTAATTAAAACCAATAGACACTGGAGAGCTCTTATTGGCCTTTATTTGTGATTGCACGAATCTATTTCTATTTTATTTCTTTTTTATTCTAACAGACAGCATTATTGTGTTTCTTTTTTAATACAAGTTTTATATTTTATCATAATGTTTAATGGATAAAAATTGTCCCAATCGGCCTCAGTATTCAGATATATTTGTATACAATTGTGTTTCACTAGTCAGACCAGTGTACTTCACAAAGTAGTAGTCAAATAAGTGACGTAAGTAATGGTTACGGCTAATTATTTGATTTTATATTAGCCCTGTTATTAGTGTAAACCGCACCAAAATAGTCTGATAACATTTTAGGTGGTGTTGCCATATCGTTTCTGAGAACCACCCAACTACATGTTTTATCTACGACAAGTATGAATATGTTTTAATACTGTCAATTTAATTAGCATTTTGTTTACAAGCCATCTGTATGGTACTATTTTTAAAATCTTAAAAAAGTAGTGGTAACATTAAATATGATAAGTCTAAATCCTGTAATTTTGTATATTATATATTAATTAATATATAATATATATATTATATATTATATATTACTGTATATTTCTATATTAATTTAAATACATAATACTATTGGAAATTGTTTAGCAAGTGAAAAAGCTGTTTTAATTTGTACGTATGTATAAATAGATATACAAAATCAAAAGATGAACGATTTATTTACAATAACAAATTATGGTGTTTGTTTACTGCAACAGACGTTTAGACAAATCATCAATATTTTAAACGATTTTATATTTGACAACATTGCTGAGCGAAAAGTGAAGAGGGGGCTTCACATGCTACAGTTGTCATCGGACTATTTTGGTGTGGTTTACACAAGGAAAATTATGTAAACTAGGATTTTATTTTAAGTAGCACTAGTTAGTTTAGGCTAGCCTTTCTCGGTTTTTACGGAAGCTTCATAACACTAATGTATTTTAGGCTATTTTGCCTATGTTAAAAATAGTTGTAAATAGTTAATTTGTTTATGAAAACACTCTATTTAGTTTGATATTGATTGTTTAATGGAAAGAACGATCAACATACCTGTAAAATATGACAATGAAAACAATGATTAACAAACAATCCATGTAGAAGGGCCCAGTAAACAAATTTAATTTATAGTTTTGTTTTTACTTAATTTTAATTTCGTTATGTAAATTACACTAAGTTGAGAGATTAAACTCTCTTGGCAAAGGGGGTCATGGGTCTAATTATTATGTCAATAATATGTTGACTAGGTCAATACAGTAATTAATAATATATTACTAATAGTAAATCATATTGTATTTTGTAGGAAATAATGTTTTGTTTTTGTGAAGTTTAAGTGCTGTTATTTCGACCTCGTCCAATGTGACATATTGAAAAGTACACTAGTTGCATAGTGTTAAGTTTACAATAGTGTATTGGACGGAACTAGTCACGCAAAATGGTGGATAATAAATGCATTTCACTACTAGGCAATTATCTTTCTTTACATGTATATTTATGTGGATAAGTATATTAAATTTTACCATATAATATAATATTAAATTTATTTATTTACAACAAGAAAGTTATTAGATATACAGTTATTCGAAACTATTTAAACCAATTAATGATAAAAAAATATAGTATTTTAATAATTATCATTTTCAAAAATACTCAAATTACACATCGGTCAGTTTATATCATAAAAAGAGAATATAAGTTTTTGTAGTAAAATTATTTTCAATTACACTCTACTCATTAGCTATGAATTTCCATCGTAAAAATCATCATTTCTTATAAATAAATGTTTTTAGTAGAATAATGTCATTACAGCTATTATCATTATATATTTATGAGAGAGTACAGTAAAATTATGTTTTCAATCTGTTTTTGTACGTTCATTCTTTACCAACTCTAACCAATGTTATAAATCTTTTAAAAAATCATTTGAATACTTTTCAAAATATCAATTTCGCTAAACATTTAAACACCCGCTTACTCTAAACAATGTTGACACTATATCTTGGGGGAGTTCACATATTGTGTATAACATATGTTGATCACATATATCGGATATTGTCATCTTGTCGAAACAAACCTGTGACATATTTACGAGTTGTGATACCTCCAACAAAAATTTCTTATTGTGTATAAAAAGAAATTATATGAATTGATATTTGTACATAACATTGACAGTATTTGTTTACAATTACTTAAGAGATTTCAGAATTGACTTTCCCTAACAAAGTTCCACGCGTAATTTACACATAAACCATGAGCCATGTGTATTTGTCAGGTGTGCAGGTGAATCAGTTCTATCTCATGTAATATTACAGAACGTGTGTAGGTGAACGGGTTAGAAAATGATGATATGTTGAATAAAGAAAATGGTTAATCTTGAGGAGTGATATTAGTAAAGTGTTAGCAGTCTGAAGTTGTCTGAAGATTTGAGTTTTATATTTGTGTCATAAAAATATAAACTAAAGTATTACCATGAGTCAATTTTAAGGTGACGTTGACGTTGACGAAATATGTGGTTAGATCTATAGGTGGAACTTTAATATCATTCAACAGAATAATATTTAATTTTAGAAAATTAATTTTTTTTGAAAACATCGAGTCAGTATTGTAGGTTGCACTAATTTGTCCTATTATTGAAAACATTCAATTTAGTTATTTAAGTATATTTTTACAAGGTTTTTAACTAATGTAGACAACAGTTTTTAAAGCGGTGAAAACATTATTTGGTCCAAATTCCATTCTTCACTCTTTAAAACTTTTCATTTACCCAAATTGTCAACATGCAAATAGGGTTAGTCGTGCAATATATATCTCGGTTAGTTATACGTCGATGGTGAATGAAACTGTTTAATTGAAAATAAATTGACCTCATTAGTGCTTGAGGCCAATTTGCAATAATGTTGCTTTGATTTAATTAAATCTTAATTAAATTTATTTTGATTACATAACCAAGGAGAAAAATATATCCAACTGTTGGAATGATACAATGCAAACATCAAATGTTGCATTTATTATCCATTCGGCACTTATTACGGGATAATTGTCCCTTATTACTTAGGACTTATTTAGTTTAAGCAATCTTACACATTAAAAGTTTATTAATTATTTTTTTGATAAGTTATTTTTTTACATTAAATACATCCTCAGAGCAGTGAAAATCACTAAGAAAAACGCTACATTACTAACTTATTAAAAGTTGTCACCATTACAAGGTATTAGAAAGTAGTTAGAATTAATTAGGACTTAAATGTGGTTATATGAGAGTTTTAAATTAATTAAAACAGGTGATGTTGGTTTGCTCTTAAAAATACATACACTTAATTTTGCATTGATACACATATTACAAAATATTGTACCCAAATATCCACTGTACATCGTAGATATACACATATTGTATGGCTATCAAATCCCAGTACCAAACTAATAAGAGAAGGAAATAAAATAAAAAATCATACGAATAAGTAGTATCTAAATCTAAATAATATAAAAATTCCAAGTAGTTGTGCCTAAGTGTTTTAATCGATGTACCATTTCCAGGTTTCATAACCATGGATTCTCCGTCAGCAGATCCAGGTAAGAAAATTTGTGCTTGATATGTTGTCTTGCACCACCCCACTGCACTGTCTGAGCCCTCACCTTCAGATGTGCTTCACTGTGATTTGATTTATATACCATCTGCTGTAAAGGATAAATGGTACACCGGAATGTCGGACTAGGTTAAGAAGGATGCTCAAAAATATTTTCAGTGGCGTCCTTAGGAGGAGCTGTGGAAGAATGTTCATACATTGGAACCCTCACTTGACCAGGTTAGCTGGAGTGGAGATTAGTACTACCAAAGGATATCAGAGGTCAGTCGTTGGTTGGGTGCCATGATGATCCACTTTCTGGATATCAAGGTGTTTTGAAGACATATAAACGCGTTTAACGACTGTATTACTTGCAAAAAATTTGGAAGGATGTAGGATCCATGCAACCTATGTCGCAAAAGTACGATCAATAACTCCCTGCTGGTATTACGAGCAACAGACGTCTTTTGATTCTCCATGGCAAATGGTCGCTGCGAATTTGATCAGATCTTTGTCATGGTCTTTAAGAGGTTTCAAATACATGTCGGTTATTACTGATACGTTTACAAAATACTCCTCGAGCTACATCAAAACTCGTATCTTAACACCTGGAAGAGGACATGTTTCTTTTTTATGGAGTACCAAAATACTTCAAATGCGATAACGGCTCTGAGTTTTTCAGGAAATCAGTGAAATTGTAAGCCAACACCCCCACTCGAACCCAGCAGGGAGGGTCAATCGTGACATTATCACCATGTTGCGAGCTTATGTTACAGAAAACCACAGGGAATGGGACAAGTTTGTACAAAAGATAATAATTGCAATTTGCACAGCTCATTCAAGTGACAGGACATTCACCAGCATTTTAGAGCTTTGGGCGTGAACTTTCGGAGAAGGATTTAAATTTCTTAAGGATGGTTCGGTTGTACCCTCTACGGAGGATTGTGGACCCTTAAGTGAAACATTACTAGAGATCAAAAATATCTATCAAGAGGTTTCGGACTGACTAAAATCAGTTCACGAACATAATTCTAAACGCTACAATTTGCGTAGGAGACCTGTGACTTATAAAGTGGGTGATATCGTCTTGAAAAGAAATTTTACACATCTGACGCTACAAACTACTCTTCAGTCAAGTTGGCATCACGTTATGTTGGACCCCATATCATAGTGGAACAGATAACTCCCTTGGTGTATACGTTAGAGGACATAAACGGCAAGAAGTTTGGTAAACGTCTTCAAAAAAATATCAGCAGTAAAGGAAATTTCTGAAATTGTCTACAGGATAGGGGTATTTGTGACTAATACTTTTCTGTTCACCTGAGCAATGTATTTATTTGTTTAATTTCAATTCATGTGTTTAAAATAGATAAATTGGAAGTTTTACAATGATTATTCGATATTGATTTCACGTTCAGTTTCGTTTTATAGTTTAAGAGTGTTATAGGTTTATTTTATGTAATTTTTGCTATATTAGTGATATTTTTAGTAATAGGTTTGTTTTGCTCGCTTAACCACTACTCACTCTCTTCTTCACTGAGATATACCAACAATATTGCTACATTGAACGTACATTGAATATAACTACCCGCCCACCCATACACGTACAGTGGTATTGACCCTCCCGCCACCCTTACACGTACAGTGGTATTGACCACCCGCCCACCCATACACGTACGGTGGTAGCGGCCCTCCCACCCACTCATACACGGGCAAAAGTAACGCCTCCCCACCCATACACGGGCAAAAGTAACAGCCCCCCACCCACCTATACATGGGCAAAAGTAACGGGGTATTCGTGACTAGTACTTTTCTGTTCGACTGAGCACTGTATTTATTTGTTTACTTTCAGTTCATGTGTTTAAAATAGATAAATTGGAAGTTTTACAATGATTATTCGATATTGTTTTCGCGTTCAGTTTTGTTTTATAGTTAAGAGTGTTATAGGTTTATTTTATGTAATTTTTGCTATAGAAGTGATATTTTTAATACTAAGTTTGTTTTGCACGCTTAATCACTACTCACACCCTTCTCCAGTGAGTTATATCAACAATATTGCTAGACCTCGAGCTGGGGAAGCAATATTTTGTATGAAACATCATTTTAAATTGAAATTTTGCAGACCTAAACCTTTGTTGTTTTTGTTTGATGTTACGTAAAAATTATGCAGTCGCTGCTTTTCTCAATAAACTAGAACATTTTGATTTTTCAACTAGGGCCCTTTCTTAAGCTATGTAGATATAACAAACAAGAAAATGTAGTTTCCAGCTTGTAACCTAAATTACCAATGTAATTTCAAACAAAACGTTTCTGTTTGTATTTAAAAATTAAGCTTTATGAATTAGTGCAAATTGTTCTAAAGCACACTGATATATTATTATACGTTTATTTTTATTTTTCCAATTCATCAACTTAATGCTATGTTTATGGTTTGAGGTTAACGTTTTGAGAAAAATTTCAATTTTATAATTATGAGTTATTAAAAGTTATAGGCCTACATGGTCAAATATTTCATGAATATATTTACTTTGAAAAGTTTATTTCAATATATAGTAATGCTTATTACCAAAATATAATATTTATCAACTATCATCAATCATACATATTTTAGTTCTCTCGTAGTGAAACAAAACTATCCAAAAGGTATATAAAAGAGTACCCAAGCGATATTTTAAGCTTATAAATAAAATATATCATAGTATATTTTTAAAAAATAATTGAAACTTTAGGGATAATATGTATTCTAAATAGCTATAAGATATTACTCGGAGTAGAGAGTTTGTGGTTTTGATTAAGCTCTTGGCCAAGAGAGTAACTTCACTAGTTAAGTTGGGTTAAACGGTATTTTGGAAAGCGACATGGAGATTAGGGTGATGTTTTCTTAGTCCTATCTTCTACCAGTGTTTCACATGATATTATTATATTAATTCGTATATTTGTCATAGCTTCTAGTACAAATTTCAATAATTAATTTTTTCAAATTAAAAACAATAACTTATTGTGTGACTCGTTAACATTTGTTATAAAGTTTTCACGAACAAATATTAAAACCCAAACATTTACCTAGTTGAATATTAAAAGTAAAATACTTAACCACTCAAAGTTATTTATAATTATGTTTTATTTGTTCTTAGTAACAAAGCTGTTGGCATATTCAATATAGCTAATATAGCTAGTTATAGCTGTAAATAAAAAGGATTAAAATTGATATAAGAACTATATTATATAAATAAACATTTTACTTCAAAACCACCATACTTGTTTATAAAAGTGTTTACAGTAATTTAATCAATTAAAAAGCTGATATTTCTGTGAAGAAAATAATAAATAAATACAATCAAAATATTTTTATAAATTGTGTGCTTTAGCTATGAATATCTTCTTTCATACGGAAAGTGTTCAGTCCAATAGAATATTTATTTTATTTATATGTTCCAAATTAGGTTATATTTATTTGAATGGTTTAACCAATTTCAGTATATACATTGAAGAGTTATAGTGTTTTAGTAAATGCTATCCAAACAAAGCGAATAATTATATTAGAAAAACACATTATGTTTTTGAATCTATTACCAAAAATGGAAATAAAAGTGCTGTACAGCATTTAAACTATAAACTATGGATACCTATAATTATACAGAAACTCAGTTAAAATAGTTATAATGTAGTTAATTTTAATTATTACCATACTTGTTTTTTAGTAATATCTACTTAGTTAACTGGCTACGTTCAATAAGTAATCTGTTATATCTAGGATAGCTGAGATTCGTGCTTCGTGTGTGTTTAGTGGGCTCTGCCTTCAGATATATTTCTACATCATGTGTTTATGTTTATGATGATTGTTTGAGTATTACTTGACTTTACCTTTCCTCATCCTCAGTTGCTATTGTTACAATCTAAATTATTGTTAGATTTTCCTTTAATAAAAAAATCGTGATATTCATTCTTATAATAATATTGCGTCTATCTTATTAAAGTTTAATATTATTAGTGGAAAGACAACACTTAATGAATCGTTAAAGCATTTATGTAAAAATGGCTTTTGATCTCATAAGTTTTACTTTTTCCGAACTTTTTCTAGGTTATAAAATTAAACCTATACAAGCAACTAAATAATTAGAGGCTTTTCCACCCTAAGATTTTCGTCAAATCTTTTACTGCCTAATATAAATACGGGAAGCAGAATTTTAATGATTTGACCATAAATATATGTCGTATTAGATAGGCTAGTTGTTTTACCAGTAAGTAATTTAAATAAGTGAAAGCTCTCTTTGTAAGCTAAATAAAATTGTGTGACAAATGTTGTTATGTATGATTTTTTATTAAAGCTTTAAATTTTGAATTGGGTGCAACTAGGAACCATAAACATTACCGTTCTTTCAACTATCCGAATGACTAAATTATGAATAATAATAATAATAATAAGTGCCTCCTTTTTGGTATTCTAATATATTACTTAACTTTGTACCAAGTAAAAGGGAATGTTTCCCGAAATACCAAAAGTGAATTAAATAAATGGAATTAGAGTGATAATTTAATTCTGTACAGTTATAAGTGGTGATAAAATTCTCTTAAGTTGAATCAATGATAGGTAAACGCTAATTTAAAATAAGTTCTTGTATATCGATACCTAAAATTAAAATTGGGTGACTGGACGTGACTGTAATGATTGGTGTTTATAATAGATTGTTTTAGCTCTATATCTAGAACCCTTGAGATAAGTAGTAACAGAAACTGGCCTTAAAATGAGTAGAGTTACTTTTGTCTGGTGATCAAACATTTAGACATACGACAACAAAAGTTCCTGTCAAATATACAAGTTTTGTGTATAAACTTATATGCCAAGGTAAGATTTACAGTTTTCCTTCATTTTTATCATCTTTGTTGTTTAATATTTAATAACATCAGCTGAGATAATATTTTCTCCAAAGTATAAAACAATGTTTTGCTCAGCATAGTAGATTCTGAATATGCCAAAGTATGTAAATGCATACAGCCATGTACTAATTATAGTACTTAGCGTGCACGACTTTGAAAAATAATAATTGTACATGAACAAACCAGTTACCAAAGTTGTTTATATAATACCTATCATAGTGTCTTGCAGCAAAACGAATTATTATGATACAAATACTGTCTAGTATTTGTATCATAATAATTCGTTTTGCTGCAAGAAGACGTTATTTTTAGAGCCCTATAATTTTGAACTCTTTACAATCCAATGTTTACACTTTTTACCCCACTCTTATAAATATTCCAACATATCTTTGGATGCATTCCTAATTTAAGGAAAGGAACTAATAAGGGCTAGTGAGAATTATACCCTTGTGTATAAACAATATCCATTATTAACCAGACTATTTTTTCATCTAAATGAGTAGAACACATTTTAAATTCACTTTATTCACATTTTATTACACAAACAATCGAGAGGTGCCTTACCTATAATCAAATTTATATATTACGTAATTCAAAATTTACCGAAACCTTGGAAACACTTGTCATCAGTTATTACATGATATAACTGGCTGTTTTACACCTGATAAGATATAAATTTATAGTTTTTAATATTATATGTTTTAAATTTACATATAAATAACGTTCTATGAGTTAATAAAAAGGACTTATTTTGAAGCCTCTCATTCACTAAAACGATCAAGCTATCGTTTCAACTAATTACAGATCCGTTTAAGCTGGTGTTGACATTCAAAACTCTGTCTAATGATTAAAACTTTTCCTTCCGCTAAACGATCGTAATTAACTCTAACTTGTTTAGTGAGAATAATACATTGATGTCACTGGAAAAACTACAGTATTGGTGGGGGGGGGGGCAATAGTATGTGCAATGTATTGTAAATTAATTCAGGTCAAACATTTATTAAATATTTATGTAGTGTTGCTTAGTAGCAAATTTCATGACATCATATCATAGATATGTTTGTAATACTTTAAAAGTACAGTTGCATTGATTTATTAGTATATACAAGCTTGTCAGCAGATAATTACGTTAGCTAACCAATCTGCTGACAACATGGATTGTTAGTTATTATTCAATTCAATTGAACAAATTATTTTCTAACAAGTTTATTTTATACATACGCCATGTATCATTGATTGACGTACATTGCAGTACATGTGTACTGTGTTATTTACATACAATAGCTTTAATCTCATATTATTTCGTATATAGGCCTATTTCAATAATATTGTTAGTCTTATTTTATAGTTTGTACAACAACATAATGGATGTTAGAAATATTGGACGGAGAAGAAGGGGTCACTCTTATATTTGTTTAAACGGCTCCGTCATAAGGATCTGGAAGTGCTGTTTTTCTGTAATATTGATATGACTAGTTATACCTCAATAAAACTATCACCATTAAATTGGAAATTGATAGTTAAATAATTTACAATAATTGAAAAAATGATAGTACAATTATCTTAGCAATTATGTACCACAATAAAACCCCAAGTACCTTCATTTCAGTAGTTTAACTGTATATTTTAATAATGTTTAATGTTTTAAACATTATTGTTTGTACTATAAATAGTTCTTGAAATTAATTATTGTTAACATTTTGTTCTATTTGTTTAATTAATGTTATATATTTAACAAATCTTAATAAATATTTTAGGTAATTTTGAAGCTACGATGTTTTTTCCAGTTAACTATCAAGTATAAACCTTTTAATAGAGCCACAAATTTAATTTTATTAATTTTGTTTACACACGTTATGACATCAAGTGTTAGCTCTAACATATGTCTTAATGTTATGACGAAACTAAGTGTTACTTGTTGTTCAGTGAACAATAGAGATTGTTAAACTAAAATTGTATTATTCTCCATACAACAATACAAGTTGCAGTAAGGAAAAGGAAAGTAATACTATTTTAAAGACAGAAGAATGGATTGAGAAAATTACAAATTTGCCATAATATGTAACCAAATAAAGTAAAAAAACATCAACATACATTTATTGTTATATGAATACCAATATAACAGAAAAAAATTTAAAAGAAAAAAGGAATAGAAGTTGCTTTCTTATGGCAGTAGCGAACGTTTCAGTGGCAATAACTACAAATCTCAATTTATATAAATGTTTAAGACAAATTCCTACGTTTATCCTTCAGGGACTGACAACGCAGAGAGAACTGCCCGACACCTTAACACACCCACTCAGCGTACCGTTGTACACGTCCTCTGTATTAAACGGCCACCTTATGAATATGAATACTGAGATATTTATTTCCTAACAAGAATAACATGATATAACAGGAAAAACAGGAATAAATGGTCAATTATTTAGGAGATACGCAAAGGAACAAGAACTTTGAGGCGTTTACGTGGAGAAGTAATGTACTGGATATAAAACATATGAGTCCATTGTAAGTGAAGGACCGCAGTGACATGATAAATTTATAAAACACGTATAAAAACATATATCATTTTAATCACACATTTTATTGCATTTAATTTTTCCCTTTACCGTCATGCACTGTCTAATCACTTGGAAAATACAAGAATAGAATTAAGCAAGCAAGACCAGTTACCTCTGTTGTGAAAAGCTCCCGGTTTTATTATTTCAATTTAATATTAAAAAACTTTACCTATTTTTCATATGAATTTTCTTCTATATACTTATTTTGCAGGTCAATACTATGCAAGGAACATACAACATTTAACAGCTAAAAACCTTAAATAGAGCCCTGTTAAATATATTAACAGGATAATAAGTTCCAAGTTCTGATTTTGAGGATTCCTTTCTGCTATAAAAGTCGTTATTATTTATTTCTTAATAGTCAAGTGACTAAATAACTAAATTCTTTCTAAATGCTACTCTTGCGTAATTAATTGGATCCACATATCTTTTAAATTTACTACCTGCCTACTTAAATTGTTTATTTGTATATACTTTGGAAGAAGTCTTATATAATATACTCTTTAAGCAAGTAGGCCTGTATGATATTAATTATTATTGTAAAAACTTTATTTACTGATTGTAATTTTTCTTTTTTAAATTAATGTTATTATATTATAATTTTTATTACTATATTTTTGGTTCTTTGCATCACACAGCGCCATGAGTGCGAGTTTTTTAATTTGTTGCTGGACTCACAATTAAATTGTTTGTATTGTGATTTTTAGAATTAATGTTGGCCACAAATATTGGATACTGTGGTCAACTTCTATTCCTATAATGACATTGTTTTTGTGTATACCCTTTTAAAGGAATAATGTTCATTATTTCGTTATTTCAATACGAATACAAACTCCATGAATGAATACACCTCACTTAGTGCACTTCACATTTCCGCTTTTAATATAATAAATTATACATATAAATTATACAATATTTCAAGTAGACATGAGTTGGCCTAGTTATTTTACTACTTTAGATGGAAGTAACAAAACATCATTTTAGTGTCGTTCAGTTAGTCCCGCCTCTATTTTTCATATCCAATTGTTACTATTTTTTACTTTATTGTTTACATTTTATCTATTATTAAGATGCATATAATGTTTTTATATTAAATACGTGCTATGTAAATTATCAATCCTCTCAATTTGTAATCAATATATTTAACATTTATTATATATATGAACAAGTTATTACATGTTTTATATAAATGAGTCTTGATGATTTAAGACCTTTAATTACCTTTTTTCGAGCACGTTTTATGTAAATGTCCAAACAATTTTAATGCTCAGCTAATCTTTGTAAAATATATATTCTAATCGAATATATATTTAATAATTTCATTGTATTTTCTTCATACGTTTTTCATTTCAAGACTGTTTTGCTTACATCTTAAAACTACACTAAACAATATCAAATTAAAATTCTTTGAGTAGATACAATTTATCAATAGGCCTCAACTAACGTCAAGAAAAACTAAAAATATACAATATATATATATATATATATATATATATATATATATATATATATTCCCAATACATAAAAAAATACTAATAATATATTGCAATTGAAACACTTATACATATAAGAAAATCTATTCATCATCCTAAGTAAAGTATATTTTATCAATTAATAAAATAAAATAATGTCATTTTATTTGTACCTTAGTTTATTCACATGTAGTTTATTATAATCAAGATGCCTAAATAATTATATGAAACTTTAGTAAGGATGCACGTGTACTATAAAATATAACGTATGACAATTATTTGTTGTCTTTGAAATTGTTCACACTAAAGGTGGTGAGAAAAAAACTATATCCAATTAAATACAGTAGATAAAGCGCATTATGACAAACAAAATTAATATTACAAAAAACTGTCCGTAATACAGGTGTTCAGCGCTTTATACTAAACGCTTTTCATTTGTAACTCCTCTCGTTATTACACAAAGAGTATTCCGTCAAGTAAGAGGAAGTGCAATCTCCTCACAATCAAGCTCTGCCTGGATTCATGCTTTAGTACTGCTTACTTTACTCTCACTTAAGAAAATTGCAGTCCTTAAGTTGTACTGTTGTTGTTTGTTTCGTACTTTCTACTTTTTGTTGTTTTGTTGTAAGATTTTAAATTCTTAAATGTATTACTCTGTACATTTATTTTAAAATTTTTATAAATTACTTAAATTTCCAACACAAAAACATTACTATATTTGTTCAAATATATTTAAAATGTATAGCTATTTTATATTTTATTTGATAAAATCCAATCAATGCTTACATGATTTCTGATTGTGGCATGACATGCATCCACATAACAATAAACTTATTCCCATTACTTATTTTCATTGTTATGGTTAAACATAAATAAATGTTTAACTTTTTAAAGTATTATGTGGGTTTTTAGGTTAGAATAAGGATGTTATTACTTTTACGTAGTTACAACCAACATTGTTTAATTGTGGTATTAACTATTCACTAAAAAATAGAATGATGGAGCGCGGAGAACACAGGCAATTTTCCATTACGAATTATTTCCCAGTTCACAGGGACCTACAGGACTGTGCGTATGTTTTACGAAACAAATACAGGAACACCATATATCCCATCTATGGATTCCAACATTAGAAATAGACTCCGCAGTTCTAGGGCTTTACCACTGAGCCACCACGCCAGCAGCGATCTAAACTAAATACCCAAACTACTGGATCTAACGAGGCATTTAATGTTCATACAATTGATTTTAATATACACAATAAATAAATTAAACCTACATCATGATATATTATTCTTGTATAACTCCATTACACATACACTCTCCCTCAAATGTCATGTGTTGACTTTGAATATACTTAGGACCTGTATTTGTGTATGTTCCAGAACAAATAACTTATACACATTTAGCTAAACGTCTAGGCTGAGTACAAAATGTCTTTCTAGTCTTTGATCTTAAGTTGTTCAAAACCTTTAGTTTATCAAATAAAACTGTCATTATGAGGAAAACCTTCGTTTAAATTCAAGTATATTTACATTCATCCATATTAAAAAAAAATAATGTTAGTGGCAGAGTAAAAATAAGTGAAGATTTTATTTTAATTTTACCTTTTGAACATATTTCATGCCTAAAAATACCAATTAAATACAAAGTCAGCTGAAATTTTCCAGTTACAAACATTTTCTATATTTGATAATCATTTTGACGTCGTATATAATGTAATTTATTAAACTATAATGCCAGATGTACCTTCTATTTTTATCAGAGAATAATGAGGGAAAATGCATCGTTTCCGTGCTTGAATGACTTTTATTTAAAAAAAATGGTTTACAAAAAAAATATTTATCGTTTAGTCTTCGATTGTAAATGATTAGTATTATATAATTATATTTAGTTGCCCTCTGCTCTAGGGATAGTACGCTTTAACAAAACGTAATATGATGTATATTTCATCGGAATTCACTATGGTAATTTTATATCATTTTAAACATTTGTTTAAATAGAATCGGTTCTTGTTAAGCTTTGAAGATTTGTTTCATATTTCACAATTCTTAAAAGCACAAAACAAATAGTATGACTTTTGGATCTTTTCCGTTAATTCACTACCGTGAATTAATGTACATTCAGTGAATATTAATATATATATATATATATATATATATATATATATATATATATATATGTGTGTGTGTGTGTGTGTGTGTGTGTATATATAGCCCCCTAACACTGTTGCGTCAGTGTTAAAGAAATTGCCTAACATTGTGGCGTCAGTTTACATTGTGGCGTCAAGTATACGACGCCATAATGTAATTCCCTTATAGTTTGTAAGAACGTGAAATTAAAAATACTCAAAAATAGTCATTTTGTAGAGTTAAAAATATAGATTAAAATGGTATGAGTTAAATTTAATTCAGTCAACGCAATATTATTTAAATGAAAAATTAAAATTTGCCGTTTGACGTCGCATTGTGGGTCGATTAAAAAGTAGTATATAATTTGAAGTTCAAGCAGTTGCCGCGGTGAGCGTTGCTGTCTACCGGTGTATATTATTATACGCGTATTTACCACTATGGCGTCACTGTTCTCTGCTATCATTCTAGCGTCACCAATTTTGGCAACATTGCATTTGGCGGGTAATCGTGTATACTACAATACGGCATCAGTGAATCAGAACCTTGTACAGCAGGTCGGTCGGTAGGTGGGCGTGTGTTGGGAACCAGGCCGTAGATAATTATTTAGCTAGTGGCAAATGGATTACTTCAGTTCTTATTGATGTTTTCTCCAATTACAATTTAGTTTTAAAAAACTATTATTTAGGTGAAATTAGGACCGAATTTCACATGCTTACCCAAACTGTTAAATTAAAAAATAATTTCTAGAGATAAATATATGTACTGGGGAAGTAAAATAATTTGCATGTGTTCTTCAATTTATCATTCGGATTACGGATGTATTGTTTTTTTACTGTCGTTTGAACTTATTATGAACAAGAATTATTTAGATTCTATTTAGGTTTGTGGACATACATCTCTATTTAAATTTGGACTAACTATACATTTTTATTATTAGACTTCGATTTTAAATTATGAACCTACATCTTTCACCTTACCATGCCAGTGGCCTTCTTATCGACCAATTTTGTACATTGGTAATGTAGCTCTCCCGTCTGGACTTACTTGCAGTAAAAATAAGCCTTCCGTACACCCGTATGCGTACAGTAATAGTGGGTTTCACTCCTACACCCATATACACCTAGTGATAATAGCCATCCCTCTTACCCCGTCACGTAAGGTTTTGACCCTTCTGCCTTACTCATACAGTGGTATAGACCCACACACCCTCTCATACAGTCCCATGCATGTACAGTAGTATTTAATCAACCACCCACACATATATATACAGTGATATTCACTTTCCCACCCTCAAATACAAGTACAGTGGTTATCACCAACCCACCCAATATACAATACAACTAAAGTAGTAATGACCCAACCATCCTCACATATACTACGGTGGTACTGAATCATCCACCCATCGATACAAGCCTAGTGGTATTACCCCACCCAGCATACCATGCACGTACAGCGGTATTGAACCACCAGCATATACGTACAGTGCTATTGACCCTCCCACCCTCTCATAGTCGTACTGTTGTATTCACCCACTCACACACACACGAACAGTGGTATTTAACCACACACTTGAGCATAGTGGTATTGACACACCTACCCTCCTATGCACGTATAATGATATTGACCGACCCACCCACCGTAACACGTACAATGCTACTGACCCACCCACAAGCACTGTACGTGTATAGAAGATTGGGTGGGTCAGTACCTAAGTATAAGGAATGGTAGGTGGATCAATACTACTGAATTTGTTTTGGTGGGCTGATAGGTCAGTTGTGCACGTATTATCAATCTTGTGTCTCAATAGCAAGAATCCACAGCGTCAGACGCTCGCGTCAGCTGCTCTTATCAACAGCACTTCCGCTCTCAACACATGTCTCCTGCCTAATGATAATAATAAGCTAATAAAGACAAATATTATTGAGTTGTATGTTATTTAATGTTCAATGCCTATAGTTTTATAAATAACGGGTTGGGAATAGAATGGTGGAACAGAACTAATGGGAACATACATACATACCTATTACTACCGTCGAATATTTACTTTTAAATTAATCGATATCTTAAGAAGCTTTCAGTAAAATGAAAAGAAATGTAAAATTAAACTTAGCTCTTTATTAATAAGGATATATAGTTCTGTGCAGTAACAGTAGTCTTGTGAGATACTGTATAAAGAGCCGTCTGGCATAGATTTTTTTTGTAAAATTAACTTAATTGTGAGTACTAGCTTTATAAATATCGTGTTGTTATATATTGGCTTAGAAGCTAAATTATAAACGAATGGTAATTGTTAATGTATCATTAAAATCCTATTTTAATTACGCGGGAAAAATAGATTCGAATATGGACTTTCTGTATCCAAAATTGCCAAGCCAACGCTACTCTATACCCAGCCTTATAGTATACAAAATATAAGAAAATCAAAGACCGCTATAAATAAACAGTGGTCCTTAATATTAAAATACTACTGTATTAACGACGTAAAAGTCATAAAAGAACGATTAGTGAACAATAAAAGAAACCATATCTACGGAAAAGTATTCAACAGTTATTCCACTATATAAAAAACACGTACATAAAAGCGAATCAGGCAAAATATGTTTATGCTACGTTACATTGCATCAATAAAACTAGTCTTATTATCATAAGTAAAAACATTTGGGATTTTTTTTTAATTACTAGAATTGCAAACCAACAAAGGCCATATTCGTATACCTAAAAAATCCTTATAAACATAAAATGTATAAATGTATTAATATCAATACCAAATACATTAAAATAGAATTGTAGGCGTCTGTAAATAAAAATACTTGTCTGTAACAGCATTATCTTCGTTCCTACTCAAATAACAAAATCATATGTTAAAGCAAGTTTATAAAGAACATTTTAGAGCAAATTAGCAAGTATTTCCTCTTTCACTGACTACCCTTCTAACCGGAAACTATAAGACAAAACAACTCATATGTTTAACGATTCTACCTTATAAACATACGCCATCCACCAATCGTAATGTGTAAAAACATTATTAATTTTTACGTCAAATTATAATTTCACAAGGTTAAAGAACAATAATAAACAGGCAAGGAAAACTGAACAAAATATTAACGGAATAAGGGGACGTTAACATAACTTTCACTCCAATATGATTGAGGTGGACACTGTTTTTCAACTGATATAAGATATATAACTAACAGTCAGATAACACTATCAATAAGTAATTAATATGTCTTCTTCAAAAGTAATGCCAATGATTTATAATAATTATTATAAAAAAATAATTATTATTTTATGTAACAAGGGCACGTTCCTTCTTCAATTATAATACGATTATGATATAAATTATATACAAATCTTATAAATAATTCTATAACGAGCCCTATCAATATTAGAATAAATATATTAAATACAATACATAAGTTTTTTAGTGTGAACGACGTAAAAGTCATAAAGGAACGATTAGTGAACTATAAGGTCGTCGCACACTGGATCCACTCAGTTCAGTCTGTCCGGTTCAGTCGCTCCCACCAAAAATCGTAAACCACTTATTCAAAGGTAGACTTGCACACATGATTCGTTACGTCCGTTCAGTTCAGTCCGCTCCATCGTCTCAGCCACTTATCGCTTAGCGAGCGATTTTTGACGGAAGCGACGGAAAGACGGAGGCACCGCGCATTTGCAGAGTACAAATGGTCTAGGCCTAGACAGAAGTATTTTGAGTGAAACTGGGTGGTCCGACATATAACAGCAGTGCTGTGTTATGGAAAGATGAGTTTTGATGATCGACTTACTTCAGCAGTACAGTTGTATCCATTGTTGTGTAATAGTTCCATAACATTTTCGTAACTTATACGAAAAAATCTTTGATTATCATTTTTCAGACTTGGAAAATGCATATTATACTGTCCCTCAAAATCATGTGTGGCAAACTATGCACCCAAACTCTTAATTGTTTTTCTCAATACTTGATCATCCTCTTCCGCAGCTAGTTTCCTCGTCACTACTACTGGAACTCATGACAAATCACACAAATGGAAGCCGACACAAAGAATTTACACGCGAACAATAATAACATAATAACATTGTCTTTCGTCTACTGACCGGTTGGCGCATGAAATCTACGACTGACCTGAGCAGACTGAACTGACGCAGTGTGTGAGAAAACTACTTTTTCTGCTAACCCGCTACTCTTAGAATGGTAAGGACTAGTATTCTCTATTTCAAAGTTCCACAATCTAGCAAATTGTTTTAATTCATGACTGCTAAAAGGAACATTATCAGCTATTACTAACTTTGGTATACCGAACCGACTGAACAACTCCTTCAGTTTGCCAATAAGCTGTACAACTTGTTTTGTTATACATTTATAAAAACTCCAGCCATCTTGAATAGTAATCCATAACAACCAAGTAGTTGTTTTCTCGGTGCTCAGCAATATGCACTGTAATGATTAAAATCAAATGGTCAAATGTAATCTTTAAGAAAGAAAGGTCAGGAATTTTGTACGACTTTAGGGGTTCTTTAACTTTTGCGATTTGATATTTTTGACAGATAGTATATCTTAATATTGGTTTTTTTTTATATCCGATGTCATAGCTGGCCAGTAGACAAACTTGGTACCATTGATATTGTTTTGCTGATACTTAAATGTGTTTCATGTAAGTTATATAGAATAAACTTTCTTAATGATCTAGGAATCTTCTCGTATCTTCATAAGAAAGTGCATAATTTTCAAATTATATTCCACCTCTGTATTTGAAAGTATTTAATCGCTCAACCTTCAACCTTTGAAGGCTATTCATAGTTACATGATATTATTTTACCCAGGTTTAAGTCATTTTAGTTTCAGTTTTTAATTCATCAAATCTTTCTTGGCTCAAATCTACTACAGATTCCCCTATACAATGTACAAATCACCAAAGTACATAGATAAACCTTTGATATCACCGAAATACTTTATTATTAGTTTTTTGAAAAGTTCTGGTAGGCATAAAGGCCAAATAGTGCTCTTAAAAATCAAGATGTTCCAAATATTTTACTAAACGAATACCGGTATACTCGTAATTTACTTGATTCTTCATCCAAACGAATATGATTAAATCCATCTTTAATGTCTAAAACCGAGAAGTACTTTTTATAAGCTAGGTTTTGTAACAGTTCTTCAATAGTTGCCATTGTATATCTTCCTCTAATAATATATTTATTTAAGTGAGTTGTGTCAATACAAAGACGCAAAGAACCATTGGGTTTCTCTACAATTACAAGATTACTAACCCACTCTTCAGGTTCATTAACTGGTTCTGTAATATATCTTGATTCCAAAGACTTTAATTGTTTTTTCTTAATCTATTACAGACTTTAAATGTTTGTTCTTAATCTATTACTGGCTTTAAATGTTATTCTTCTTAGTGAGCTTGCTTATGGAACAGGTTTGCTGTCTATTTTTATCTTAAAAATGTCTGGAAAACAGCCTAAACCCTCAAATACTGGTTTGTTATTATAAAATATTCTGTTTATTTACATTCTAAAACACTGTACATCAAATTTACCTCGTTACTACTTAAAAACCCGTTCATATAGTGCGTTTATATTTTAATACGTGGTTGATAGAAATGTTTCCTATAAGTTTTATTAATTTTAGAATTTTATGTTTATAAACAAAGTTCCTATTAATTACAATAAACATTGTTTTCTTAGCTTCTAGAGGTTGTAAAATTTATTATTTGGCCTTGTTGTAATAATTGTTACATGTATAGTTACGATGCATTAATTCCATATGTGTAAGTATCCGCAGTGATTTTATACTGATTTAAACCAATTTAAAGTTATTTTATAGGAGGTTTCATAGGCCTCTTAGTTTCTTAGAAAAGAACCTTCAAACTCAGGTTCACATAATTTCTGCACCGACAGAAACGTCGACAGTCAGACCAGCCGGCGCGGCGGAGGTGGCACCCGTCAGGACATGGTCAGCCGCCCCCTGAGGCGTGCCGCCTCTAGGTACTGGCCAAGTGTGCCTAGTGGGAAATCCATTACTGGTTATGTTAGGTTTGTTGAGTTATGTTACGTTAAACCTAATTTAACCAACATAACCAAACCTAACTTTAAAACCCCTAACCAACTTAAAAAAACCCAATAATAACGCCAAAAACGCCAAGTAGCCAAAAATAACGCAACCTACACAAACCTAACATAACCTAACTTATTAATACCCAACCTAGTCCTATCTTAACAGAACGTAACATTAATGAAATCGGCACATTCCGGTGCTTATTAATGGTTCGATTGCAAAGACCTTGTCATATTCGTAATCAGGGGAAACTTCTGCACAATTTCAGTACCCATATCGCTATACTTATGGAAATATACATTTTCCATTTTTCTTTAGTCTCGTATTTTTTACGGCTTTTTCACTAAAAAAAGATCATAATCTTGTTTCTTAGCTACTACGAAAAAACTTGTCAGCAAAACATTCGACAAGATCTTTGCTCTATAAAATTACCTTAATTCATTTGTTATGTACATTTATTGCATTGTGAAGCACAATACTCAGCTGCTTCGCAAGGTTTAGTCCAGTATTAGACCAGATACAAGTCATATGTCTTCAGAACGTGTGCGTTGGTACGCAAGCTGGCCCTGATAATAAAAGACAGAAGTCAGAAAACATTGCACCATCGTACAGACATTACATTTCTTCTGAATTTAATTAACCACACATTTATGTTAATCACATACTTCATACTGATGTATGAAGCAATTATTCTATAATTGCTAGAAGTTTCAAATTTGTGTGTCTATATAAAATGGGCAATCTTTAAATTAATATAATATTGACAATTTATCACAGCATATATGTAATTTCTCTCACAAGCATAATTGTCATATATAATTCTGTTTCTGTAAAAATTTCTGAAATTAAATGTTTGTTAAATACGGTACTTAATGTTTTTAGATTATGTCGAATATAAAAGTTATATTTGAGTGAAATAGAAACATTAAATGTTGTATGCGTGGCCCATACTTAAACATGAATAAAATATTACTAAAAGTTTATTTTTTTCAAACCTAGTTCATACAACAAAATAGCGAACACCAATTATTTTAATTGTCCGCAGGGTAATGTACTTCATTATACTGTTGTAGTAATGTGCATTTGTTAAACAGAACACTTCATACTTGGATGTTTAATTTTATATAATAGTTAATATTGAATTTGGCTCTATTTTCAACATTATTGGTAGCGACGTTATGTCCCTACTCTTTTTCTCAAAAACTAGATATGTACACTTAATTAAGATAAATTAAAATCTTTGTTTGGTAGTCATGACGTTTCACATGATATAAATAGTAAGCTTTTTCAAAATATTTAAATTTTTTATGATGGATGATAAAATTGAGTAGCTAGGTACCCATTATCTGGTAGCTAATAGTGATCAATTTGAGTAGGCTATTTAATTTGAGTAGCCACCAATGATTAATTTTAGTACCTACTCATGTTAAATTACTGAAGTAACTCAACTTATCTACATGGGCTGTTTACCATTACATGTACACTTGGTTAAGACATGTGATCAATTTTTATTTTTCACTAATACGCTTTGAGGATAAAGTTGCGTAACAAACCATGAACAACTTAGGTAGCCCATTTGGGATCAGTACCAGTGCCCACTGGTCAAATTATACACTCTTTGATCAACTTGTGTAGCCACCCGAGATGAACTTGGGTGGCCACTGATAATTTTAGGTAGACAACCCGTTGTTAACTTGACAAGCAGTTACACTACTTTAGAAGCGCATCCACTCAAGTATTGGTAAGTACTCCCATCTACCCTGGAAATCGTTGTATCGTGGTAATCCAAAATCACGATAGTCCGAACCCGCGGTAGTCCGAACAGCCGATAGGCAAGGATTTCCCCCTCCCGGTCATTCGCAACAGCTGTTTTCGTTACATGTCGAGACTTGTAAGTTTTGGAAACGGCTAGTGTCATTACAGTTGTTCTAATACTGTACTGTTCGTGGCTTTACATCACACATCAAAATGTCAACTAAGCGTAAACACGCAATGTTAACTCAGCGATTTTATGCAATAATCAGCATTTTTTATCAACCCTTGATAATCCGAACGATTTTATAATCCGAGCAGTGCTTGCAAACAAATATTCGTATTACCGCGACCGTACTGTCCTTCATAATTGCAGGTATTAATGCAGAAAGTGTTTAGATAGTAACCGTATATGTTTGGCTTGGTAAGCTCGTCAATCTTCGTGTTTCTTTGGTATGGTTTGTAGACAATTCAGTTGTCATGTGTCAATTATAATATTGATCAGTAGAATAATCATCTGTCATTTGTTTATTAAATGGATTAGTAGTCTTGTCAAATGTTAGGTGTCTATATCCTGTGTTCGTATGTCCGTTAAGCTTCACGTATAAATAGCATAGATTAGTGGGCTCACCAAGATTCAGGGTTGATTAGCTGGGTTGTAAAGTCCATATTGTCCATAAGGTGGGTTAGAACACTATTCAAGTATCTTATGTATGGGGTGGGTTAGTGGCCTCATTGAATATCGAGTGTGTATAGCATGAGTTAGTAAGATTTTCAGATATTATGAGTATGA
The DNA here is from genome assembly GCA_035578905.1 of Stictocephala bisonia. Lineage (NCBI taxonomy): Eukaryota > Metazoa > Arthropoda > Insecta > Hemiptera > Membracidae > Stictocephala > Stictocephala bisonia. The sequence goes on along the minus strand of JAQJVL010000582.1, from coordinate 279,853 downwards.
GATGAATTAGTGGATATATCAAATGTCATGTCTATAGGCTGGACAGAGGGGTTGTTAAATTCCATGCAAATATGGAAAGGAATCGTCGGCTTGCCATATTTCATGGGTAAAATGGATGGGTTTAGTCACCTCGTCAAGTTTGTTTCCAACGAAACAACAACAACAAAATAAGCCAAAGGAAGTATTTTATTAGGCTACATGACCACCCGATTGATCAAATACATTTAGGACAGTATAATGTGGATTCTCTACAGTAACAAGTTTCATTACGGTAATTTGTCCTAAAGTTATTCTATTAAAATGCAACGAGAATACATATAACGGAGTGCAGGCTTTGTCAGGGTGAGCGGAGTCAGGATCACATCAACTTGTACAGCAATTAATTGTGAACGAACCATTGAATCATGAAAATGTTTGATATAAAAGCTTTCATTTTACATAATATCTATAATTTGTCTGTTTTCCTGATCAAAGAATAACAATTAGTTTGAATTGCTGATTCATCTCTCTCCATATAAACTCATACCTATCCTACTGTCCCTTCGTTCTTTCTCTAGTACCACTGTATGTGTATGTGTAAGTAGGTGGGTCAGTACCATTGTACGTGTATGGGTGAGCGGGTGGGTCAGTACCACTGTACCATGAAGAATTTAAAATAAGTTGTCTTGTAACACATTCTTAATACCACAATCTCACAATATATAAGTATTTTGAAACATTTGACTTTACGCATTGTAAGACATTACAAATAAATGCAAATTTTTAACAGTTAAACATTTCAGCCTAAGGCCGCTGCCACACTATCCGGTTTGGTGGCATGCGGCTGAGAGGGACGCAGTTTCACATTGTCTCTTCAAGTTGTGATCGATTTTTACCAGTTAATGACAGAGACGTATCGTCCGCAAATAAACACACCCTACTTCCTTCGTCGGATATTTTCAATGGCAAATGATTAATATATAAAATAAACAATACAGGCCCAAGCACTGACCCTTGAGGAACCCCTTTAAGAACGGGAACAGAAGAAGATTCAGCCCATTTGATATAGTTATTATTGTTCACAAACGGAATTTTTACTGACTGAACTCTTCCCCGAAGACATGTGTTAATCCAAAATTGGGAAATTCCTCTTATTCCAAGCCTGTCGATTTTGGCCAACAATAGGTCATGATCCACCATGTCAAAGGCTTGATTTAAGTTGAAAAAGCGTCCAATGACTGGTGTTCCTGTATCTAGCGCTTTGGAAATAGACGAAACTAAGAAGTTTACAGCGTCTGCTGTTGATTTGCCTTTAGTAAAGCCAAACTTACTACTTGATAAGATGTTATTTTTTCCAATAAAAGACAACAATCTAGACAAGAACACTCTTTCCAAGACTTTTGGCAATGTTGAGACAAGGGCGATTGGCCTGTATTTACTGCAATCTTCCCTGTTTCCTTTTTTATGTAGTGATATAATTATTGAATGTTTAAGAGAATCTGGAAATTTTCCTGTTTCAAATGAAAAGTTAACGAGAAATGTAAGTGGCTTTGATATAAGTTCATTGACCTGTCTCAACACTTATGAAGAGATTTCATCTGACCCCCAGGAATGTTTAGATTTCAGAGCCAAGATCTCTATTTCCACCTCTTCATTTGTCACTTCGAAAAGGAACATGGAAGATGTAATTGGTGGAGGGTCAAATTGCAAGTTATTAGATGGATGAACACTTATTTCATTCTGATTTTGATCAGAGTCGAGACCACCTATTGAAGAGAAAACCCAGTTAAAATTGTCAGCTACTTCATAAGGGTCACTTATTATTTCACTTGTGCCATCTTCTCTAATTAGGCTGATTTGAGGTGGACTAAGAGATTTTTTTGAGTTAGAAAATTTACAACTATTGACTATACTCCAAATACATTTATTTTGTTAGATGATAGGTGAATCTTACTGAGCGCAGCCTTTGATTTACATTTGCGCACACTCTTTTTATAAAGGTGTCTCAATCTCCTATACTGAGGTCTTTGAGGATGGTTAAAGTCAAGATCTTTTGTGTCTAAATAAAGTTCCAAAACTTCATTTCTCAGAGCCCAAGTCCTTGCATCAAGCTGAACTTTACTGCTGTGTTTTTTGTTGAAAATGTTTTTTTGTTTTTAATGGAAAGGAAATGTCAAACAAGTGTTTTAAACTGTCGAGAATTTCAATGAACCCAGAAATAATGTCCTGAGCCGAAAAAAACAGAGTTCCAAGAATCGCTTTTCAAAAGGGTTTTAAAAATTTGAATATTTTCATTAGTGAATGCTCTACAAACCTTTAATCTTGGAACATTTAATGGATCTGGTAAAGTGAAAGTGAGAAAGCTTCCTGAGCATGATGGTCAGATAATGCAGCTACAACAACTTGACTATGTATTTGAGATTCATGGATGTTCGTGAATATGTTATTTATTGAGGACTTGGAGTCATTAAATGCTCTAGTATAGTCTGAGATTGTATATCTCAAACCATACGTTGACAATGTATGTATAAAATACCGACTTGCGAGCCCATCGCTCAAAACATCAATATTGAAGTCGCCAATGACAACTGTAGGCATGGCTCCAACCAGTAAAGACATTGCGTTAAACTCTCAATAAATTGTTTGTATCCATTACCAGGGATTCTGTAGATTGCAACAAGTAGAAGTTTTTTGAAATTTGAAAGATTCAACCTTGCAGCAGCTATATGACAGTAGCTTTCTGAACAGAACTGGGAAACATCTAATTGCTCAAACTCGATGTCTACTTTAGCTAGAATGCAAATCCCCCCTCCCTTCTCCTTAGATCTCGGCAATATGCTGAAACACGTGATTATCCAAGTAGAGAGAAACAATCATATTGTTCTTGTTTAAGATTATGTTCTTAAAGACACAATATATCAGGACTTTCACATTGAAGGTGCACTTCCAGTAGGTTTTTGTTGGATCTGATACCACATATGTTTTGATGGAAGATTCTGAGAGGAGGACATTGAGGTTTTGGATTAATATAAATTAGGTATTTAGTGCTCTGGGCCAGCTGAGTCCTAAAAAATGTGTGTTAGACAGGGACTTCGACCAGGCCTCACCTCCCACCGGATCACCAACCACAGTAGCTGCAGAGGCCGGACTATCAATTGTGAACTGTTGGAGCCACAATGCTAAGTATTTGAATTGAAACTGTCATTATTTTTATAAATAGAGTTATATATAATTCTAGCACAGAATTTTTTTAATAACTCCATTATAGTTTTTTTTAATACAAGTATTTTGGCTACACGTTGTTTAGATTTTGAGTTATGAAACATGACTGCATCTACAATCGACATAAATTTTACTCTTCCAGTTGAGATGCAGGCCATACCTCGTAAAATCGTATCGGGGGATTTGGTCAAGAGATACAAAATTTGCATGATCATATTGCTCAATGATTTTAATAAAGTTGCTGTTAACTACTGAAACATTAATGTTTAGGTCGGGGATATTAAACCTCTTTGGTACACCCACGACCACAACGTTCGTCATTTTTGAAGATTCGAGGAAATCAGTCAAAGAGGCCCTCATACCACCACAGCACTGTGGAATATTATTTGTTCCAGCCCGGAGAACAAGACAGTCATTTTTGGTCAGCGGTTTCCGAATATGAGAGCTGTCCTCCTCTAGTACAGTTTCAAGTGTCTTTCCAGGCTAACAATACAGATTACATTTGAGGGGCCTTGCACTTTCTTCCGTATAAGAGGCTATAGATTACGTCCATGAGAGTCACTGACCATCATAATGCTTAATAACTTATTTTCCTTACATGGAATATGATTTTTTAACTTAGTTAAATTAGGGGACAGCACTCCATCAGAACGTGAGAAAATTCTAGTTGTTTTTACTTTACATGGATCAGTATTCCTCTTGGGACAAAGGACAGGCCCATCAATGACGTATTCACTTGTTTTGTTACAAACTGGCTCCTCAACGCGCAAAGCAGAAAATTTATTTGAAATAATTACAGTGTCTGAATGTGTTGTTCCCTGTCTGAAACTATTCCCTCTCCTAACCACCCTCCACCGTCAGCACTGCTTTTTACTAAAGTGAGTGGAGGAATCACCTCACGGTGAACGCTCAGGCCGGCAGGAACCACAAACAGCTATGTTGAACCAAGGAGCTGGTCCTTTAGTAACTCGTTTTTTAATCATTAGAGCGTGATAATCAAAAATATTGATTAAAATAAACTTGAATTTATCCACCATTTAATGTTGTTAGATGAAAAAATCTAATTCCAGGGCAGCGCTGCCGCATCCGACATCAAAGCTTGATGGTTTATTAAACCGTAGCTACGATATTGAATGAATTTGGCCTATGCTTTGTTGGGCGGCGAAGTTTATAAACTAGGGTCGGGTCAGTGACAGCCATGATATCGAGCCAAGTGTCAGCAGTGGCTGTGTGATGAGTGGCGTACAGTTGTAATATTGTCATGTTACATGAGTGCAACATAGTTGACAAGTAAGTTTGATCATAAGTTACAGGTCCAAGTAAGTCAGAGTTCAGGTCCCCCATCACTTAGACATGACTGTAGCGAGCCATGTGGACTTGAAGGGATTCCTCAAATTCAGAAAGATAAAGAAAATTTGGAGCTCTTTAGCATACACTAGCAAGGATATGCGTTCCATTAACGCTGATATCTAAGAACATATATTCAGGCCTTCCTTCTCTAGAAGTGTCGGGGAAGGGGTCAGAGTTCAAGTGCGACAACAAGGTACCTACAGTAGCAGCGGTCAACGGCAACCCAGGCACACACAGAAAAACTTAGATTAACATTGTTACAAATTATTTACAACTGGCGCCTAAAAAAAGAAAAATTAAATAAACAAAACAAATATTTTAAAATATTATTGGTGGTGACAAAAAGCTTCACTAATTGATTAAAATAAAAATTAACAAAACTAATCTTTAAATTTCAATTTAAACTATGCACAGTGTCCTTGTTATTAGCTTCATGTTAAACAGAATAATAAGTAATGGTTACCATTTTTAATCCAAACACTACATCAATTAAAATGTACAATATAATAAAATAACTTTACAAAGAGAAAGTTTAGACTAATGAATGCCCCACTAATAAAATGCCCCAAATCACGCCACAGTTTTCCCAAAGATAATGGTTTTTAAATTAAACAGTAACAATAGGCTACTTAAAAGTTAATGGTATACAGTAGGTCTAATTATAAAATAGCTGACTAAATAATTTCCTAGTAAAATTTTAATATGAATACAAATAAACTAGTTCAATTAAAGAAAAAAAATATAAAATGGAAGTTTTATGAATTTACAAATTATAACAATGTGTTAATGTAAAAGGAAACATATTTGTATAATAGTTAATACTGAATAGCAGTATAAGGGCCTTCCTGTACGTAACAAATGGTTTTTTGTTTCTATAAGTGCAGTTTTAGCATTTTATTATACATGCTATCTATTCATTTAAAGCAATTAATCAATAAAACTCTATAAATAAATAAAAAGTAAGCCAAACATAGTAATAACTATAAATAAATAAATAAACAATAAAATAAAACAAAGCTTTCCCTATCTGTAAATAAATAAAATCTTATCGATGCTTTATTTAAAATTATAATAAAATTAAATCACCGTATTCAAATTGCAAAAAATTAACAAACTCACAGATTAAATATTCATAATCACAAATAATTATAAACAAAAATAAAGGAAAAAATGCCTTACTATCAAACAGTACAGTCCTCAAGCCTCAGGTAAGTCCTCCAGTCGAGTTGCGGGTCCGCTTGCCGTCGCTGTCGACCCGCATCACTCGGCCGTCCGTGGTCCAGGCGTTCCGTCCTCCGTGTATTGATTGCAGCTGCCCTCCTGAGAACCTTAACCTTCGCCGCCATGAGGTCCTCTCTGATGACTATTCCAGTCCTTCTCAGCTTCTTCTTCTCTGCAAATACACGGCGCCGATCACGGTAGCTCACAAACCTCAGGATGATGGGCCGGTGTCCAGGGGTTCCATACTGTTTGGTCTGGGCCTGATGCGGTGCGAACGGCAGATGGTGGTCCCTGGAAGATCAACACCGAACTTCTCCCTGCAGAGATCCATGACAAACTTGTCGGTATCTTCACCTTGTATCTCAGGCAAGCCAAACACCCTGACGTTATTCCGTTGCTGATATTGTTGTAAATCGTCTATTTTGCTTTTAATATGTTCGTCCTGCCACTTCAATAACTCTGTTAACTCAGTTACTTGCAACTTCAGCTTGTCAACCTCCATCCTCAACGGTTTAATTGATGAGTCAACAGCCTCCTGGACTGCTACTTTAATTTGTTCTGAAAGTTTTGTCACCAGCGCTTCAACATAATTTTCACCTAAAATGAACTTTTTCACACATTCTTCAATACAGTATATTTAACAATGACCTTGTCTTCAGCTGGAGCCACAGCAGCGGTTTGTTTACCTGTCTTATCGACTGGGTCAGAGTCCACAGATAACGAGTGTCTGGCCTTCTTCTTGTCAGCTCTCTTGCCTCTTGTACGATTAGCTGTTGGCGAACTGAACATGAAAACTTCTAGCTAAAACAGTGTGTAAAACATTTTACACACTACGAAAAAGCAAATAAACAGGAATCTTCACGCACTAATTATGTGGTTTTTTTCAAAAATGCACTCAGTAAATTTAAAGTTAGTACTTATAAAAAAACCCACAAAATCAGACGTTTAAAGGTGGAGCTAATGAAACAAGTGCACTGACTCTGAAGTCATATCTCCTCTGACTAGTATGGTGGGTGTGTATATTATTGCAATACTACACGCATATTATATTAAATTATAATTAACAGTAAGTTTATATTATTAGTTTCAATTTACCTGACCAATTTTTTCTCCATTATTGTAACAAACTCCTATAACACAATACTAAATAAACAATTGGTCAGGGACATTATGGAATTATGACGGCATTGTCTCATAATGTAATATCTAATTGTGTCCTTTGGCTGATGTATTAATTTATTTTACAAAATACAGGAATGTAATCTGGAAAGTAATAATCAGAAATATTACCACATTTTGAGATTGGAAAAGTTTATTTACTATAGTTTTCATTATTCATTCATTATTCAAATCTAAAACGTCGATTGTCAAGATATGGGTGAATATGAGGAGTGAATGAATGTGATGAGTGTAGATGAACGAGTGTAGTCATTGTTCCTATCTGAGTTCGACTTAGTTCAGAAAGGACTATTTATTAATAGCCCAATGGTCAGGGAAACTATGGGATCTACAGCCTTACGTGGAATCCGAACCACGTAGTGTTTGTCTGATTTTCAGCTAACTGACAAGTCTGACAATCAGTTATCTTCCCTACACAACATCTGAACTTTGACTAACATCCAACATGGACACCCTAAACTTCTCTAGTAGTGTCCACGTTGATGGCAACCATTGAGTGGACGCCGCGTCGGTATTAAGAGGACCGATCATGGAACCTATCGCCTACAATCTCCCAAACAGTTTGTCCCCAAGTAGCTGGGTTACAGCACTGCGCCACCAGTACCGACACAAATTTTATTTTATAGGTAATTGGAACGTTGTCTCTTAAGCGTAGTAAGACGATAACTGCGCGGAAACTCTACTTGTAGAAAAAAGGCTGTGAAAACTAAAATATGGACAGCATTTAAATTGAAATACACTTAAGACATCTCATGTAACATTTAATTAAGTTAAATTAAAAGAATTAGTATATGAATGCCCAATCATAGAGTGTCAGTAGTTATTGAGCAAGTAAATGAGAATCGGTGATTTACAGAAGTCACCTTGTTGGTTACGTAAAAGAAATAATGTACTCTAGTAGGTCTAAGTGAAGAGACCTAAGGAATATTTCCACCAAGGAGTGTTTACTCAGCGGACCGGACACACGTGCTTCCAAACATCTGTGATTTAATCTGGCAACACTGTACGACGCCATAGTGTATGTAACGTAGGAAAAACATATACGTTGACGACGTCATAATGATATAATCATCTCTATGAGTATACTCGTGACGCCACAGTGTCAGTAGTACGAAATGGGTTCACAGTGATAGTACTATAGTTCGAAAAATTAAGTTTACTTTAACTTCGTTATTAATTAGAATGTTTAAAATCTGGTGACACTAACCAATTTAGAATAAACTAAAAGACCTATATTCATCAATAAAATATTAATATACTCTTCAAATTAACATCGACGTCACAATGTTATTGGCGTAAAATGACGCAACAGTGTTAGCTGTCTCAATATATATATATATATATTAATTCACTACAACTTGAATTAATATTATATTGTTTTAAGAACTTTTCCCTAATCATTTTTACGTCCACTGTGGTATTCCTTATCCGCTAGGAATCCGATATCGATGGCCTTATCTTATCACTTACCAAGAACTTACATACGGATAGTGCATTCGGCGAATCATTAGATTTACCAGTTCGTAATCAATTTTAGTAGCCACCTAACCTAACATAATCTGACGTAACCTAATCACAATTGTGATAAATGAAAATGTTCTGGTTTTGCTATTTCTAAATCCATCAATATTTCTGTGGTTCTCCACATATATTCATCCGGTCAATTACCACTAGCCACAATTTTGTTTACTTGAATACCTGTGCTTCCTTACTAATAATAACATTTACTGTCGCATTTAATGTAGTTACTACAAGTAATACCATAAATATTTGGATTCCCTTACAAATATCTTATTACTCTACTCTTTCAAAATCAAGTCTAGTATAGAAAACCTTTACTATTACATTCATTTATTGATGGTTTATAAAATTTTCTTCATGATATTGAGTAACTAAAAATCCATATATTATAAGAAGAAACTCTACTTTCAGTTTCATTTGAATGTATTCAGGGGCTATAACTTATAATGAGTTTATTTTAAATGTGTAACTCTTTAAAAGTGGAAATTTACTATTATGTCAATAGCACAATCTTTTCATTGTGAAATAATGAATTTCGATAATAACGAGCTTCAAAATTAAGTGTCTTAAGTTAAAAATGTTTTTAACTATTTATTATACATTCCTACACTAACTTAGACAAATAGTACACTAACTCTAGATAATATTGTATTTTAAATTATAATATTATCTGGAGTCAGCTTGCCAACCAAGTAAAAATAAATATTCGGAAAAAAAATTATAATTTTACCCAAAAAATATGTTTTTTAAAGTGTAAGATAAGTGTCAGTTAGTTTTTGAAAACTTATCTTAAAGTTTCTATCGTATGGTTCTGAAAATTTTGCTATATAATATACATTGTTAAAATGTTTAGTTGTTTTTATAATTAAATTGTTTGTATTATTTCAAGAGAATATCCAAATGCACTTCTTGTACTTACTTAAATGACACATCCAAGGTCGCAGGTATAAGAAATCATAGTTAATCATAAGTGATTTTCATATTTTAGGTTACAACTGGTTATTAAAACATGTGAATAAATAAAAGGAAAAATAACTCAGTATATTTGTTTAGCTTTAGATGATAGATAGATAGATAGATAAATCTTTATTTTCTTTCTTCCATACAGTACAATTCATTACAAAAAGATACAAATACATTTTTAGTTGAAACATATATTTCGTTCCCAGGCTGATATAATACACGAAAGAAAGAAAGAAGATAAAATAGGGCCCCTAAGACTGATTCGTCTGTTTAGGGGTTCCATCACACACAAAAATAAAAATTAGTTCGGAGCAGTTGAATATAATAAGAAAGTGAGTGTCCTATATACAGTAGTTCCAATGAAAATAAATTTGTTTCTGTGCTTTTCTGGCCTATCTAAGTCAAATACAAACAGATTACAATATTTACACAATCTAGCCTATACTATGGTTTGCATCTGCCAAACCACGCACCGCACCAGTACCACCAGGCTGCTCTGGCCTTAGAAGAATACTTAGGTTAAAAAAATGATGAAAAAATTCCGTCTGCGTGTTGGCATGCAATGCCTTAGTCCCTGAGTGGTCCAGCCGCCATAGTGCGTCCTTAACTACTTAATTGTAATGCTAAATAATAATATTTAACAACCCTTCCGTATTCTCATACGATAACAACCATTCTCTCAAGTTTTTGAGATATTGCTTATGACTCATTGATTGCTTAATGTACACTGGTAAACTATTATATAACTATTAGAGTATTATATAATCTTGGGGCAATAAAATGTATCGTTTTTTGTAAAAAATGTGAGATTGGGCCTTGGTACTAACAATCTATCTTCATGTATTAGTGTATATTCATGCCGGTTTTCTTTATTAATTCCAATCATATTAGTACTTTCATCCCTAACAATTTTCAGTACTTTATAAATAAACAGTGATCTTAGAGGTAAAATTTTCAACTCCTTAAAACAAGGAAATGACGATTGAAACTTGCCTTTTTTTAAAATTACCCTTACGAATAGTTTTTGTAAAGTAATTAGAGGTTTGAGATTTGTAAGATACGTGCCTCCCCAACACACCATTCCGTATTCTAACTTGCTGTTGACAAGAGCGAAATATAGACCTCAAAACCTTTTGTGGGCAGATGCATTGCAAGAAATAAAAGAGTCTAATTTTTGCAATACTTGATTTTTTTACTTTTTCAACGTGTAATTTCCACGACAATTTGTGATCTAATATTACTCCTAAATATTTAATGTTTGTGCTTGGCTGAATTTTCGAACAATCATTGCACATTGTGCTACGTAGCAAACAATTATTGCATTTATACAAAAGGTTTCTTTGGAACGGTTTATTTTGCCTGAGAGAAAAATTTATGTAGGTAGTTTTTTCCGTACTTAGTACTAACCTGTTAATATGGAACCACCAGTTAAGGGAGTTTAGGTCGTCGCAAATTTGGGTAAAAACAGATTCTAAGGAATTTTCTACATAGCAAAAGGCAGTGTCGTCTGCAAATGCTGTTAATGCGCCGTTAAATCTCGCATTGCAGAGGTCATTGATAAAAATTATAAACAGGATAGCTCCCAAAACTGACCCTTGAGGTACCCCACAGCTTATCTCTCCCATTTCGCTCAATATCCCATTTATTTTAACGCACTGTTTTCTATTACTTAAGTAACTTTTAAACCAATTGTATGTAATTCCTCTAAATCCATAATTGTACAACTTATTCAAGAGAATGTTATGATTTACTGTGTCAAATGCCTTTTTTATGTCAATAAAGAGGCCACTAACATATTTACCGTCATTAAGGCCATTGTTTACTTTATCCATGAAACTTAATAAAGCTACTTCTGTACCTAGCCCAAGCCTAAAACCAAATTGATTTAACGAGAAAAATCCAGTTTTGTTTAGAAAATCCAACATCCTTTTTTTCATAATTTTTTTCATATACCTTAGAGAAAACGGAAACCAGAGATATCGGTCTGAAGTTAGAGCATGCAGTAGCAACCCCTTTCTTAAAGATTGGCACTACAACTGCTACTTTTAATTTATCTGGAAATGTGCCTGTTGTAAAGCTCAGATTTATAAGGAAAGTTAATACATCCTTAATGGTCGGGTAAACTACCTTTAGAAAATCAGACCCAAAACCATCTATCCCTGAGGATTTACCGTTTCTTAATGACTTTACTGCACTCTCCACTTCCAGATTTGAAACAGGCGCGAGCATAAATGAGCGTCTTTCGTGGTAGTCTGTAAAAACTCTATTGCAACTTAAGTTCGCAAACTCGTCGTTTACTGAGTAATCACCTACTACTTCGCTCACTACAGAAAGGAAATAGTTGTTGAATTGGTTCGCTACCAGACCCGGATCATCAATAATTTCACCATCTATATTTAAAGTATATCTATTTACATTTGCACTTTGTCCGGTAATTTCTTTTACTGTATTCCATAACGCCTTCTGATTTTGGGATTTACTATCTAATATCTTAGAGTAGTAAGAATTCTTTGCTATTCTGATATCATTCCTGAGTCTATTTCTAAAATTAAAATAATAATTTCTAAAGTGTGTATCATTAGGCCTTAATTTTACTTTCTTAAACAACATATTTCTCTTATTTATTCTCATACAAAGGTGTTCAGTAATCCAAGGTTTCAATTTCTTTATATTTTTATCATAGCTCCCGACTTCAAAAGTACAAGCCTTTATGCATGTAAGAAGTTGCGTTTCAAACAGATCATATGCTGCAGAGGCGTCGGTCTGTGACCTGATAACAGACCAATCTACTGTGCTCAGGAGACTTATCAGTGTAGCAGAGCATATTCTGGTGCGCACCGCGGGGCGGTTGGGTGAGGGAGAGGAGGGACAGCCAGCTGGTCGCCCGCGCCCCCTCTGGTCATCACCCACCACCAGCCGCACAACCGTCATGTAGTGGTCTGTCACCTGGGTCTGCCTTACCTCTGCATTACACACTGTTCTACATGTATTTTCAAGCCTGACAAAAACGTGATCTATACAAGATTGCGAAACATTGGTTACCCTAGTAGGCTCATTAATCAATGACTCTAAGCCTAAACTGGCCATCGTCATTCTATAATTATCTACATCATTGCTTCTTGACAATAAATCTATGTTACAGTCACCTAGTAGAATAAGATTTTTATTTTCATTACTTCTTCTAGATGAGAACAAAAGTTAGCTATATGTTATCTCTATTATTTAAATGAAAATTTTTAGGATATTTAACCCTTGGCCAGAATTGGTCTAAGACATTGGTAGTAAATTTAAATCGATAAACCATATACTTTTTCAAATTTAATAACAATGCTTTAAACTGAACACTTAATTTATTTATGTAACAAAGGTATTATTTTCTTACATAAATTGTCATCCCAATGAAAACAAACTAACTTTGATTGCTTGAATATTCTTTTGGTAATATAATAACGATATTTACGGGAATACTTTGATGAAATACGTACAGTTAAAAAACAGACAAGTAATAGGAAATGAGTTAGGCTTAATTAAATATTATGACTTATCTAATGGTGTATTACCTAAAGAGATCCTGCTTAGCATTTTTAAGTCTAGGTCCACTCTTTGGAAACAACAAACAATCGGATTCATTATGCCGACTTAAACGGCCAGACGATCAAACAAGAGATAACGTTGATCCCTGTGAAGATCCTTTGTAATCCAGTAATTGGTTGGATTTGCGTCGAGGGCTAAGAGATATCCTTTAATCCAAGGATACTTTACAGTAACTGATCATATTGAAAACATGATAGCCTTTAGCAGGTGTAAATAATTTCTTTAAAACTTTAAGAGGATTATGAAATTTCAATTATTATGAAACTTTAAGCCCAACGATGAGTGCTCATACAATGTCTTAAATAATCAAATAAGCGTAATCAAACGACACTGAGCAGTAAATATCACTTATAATAAAGATGAATATTAAAATGAGCACTTACAAACATGGAGGAATTTCATAAACTATTTATTTTTTTGTAAATAAAACAAAGATACCTAAGTTCAATGGCACTTCCGTTTGATGGTGTTTTCCGGTACTGCACTGTAATAATTATGATTCCAAAACTAATAACAACAACAAACATAATATTATTATTTCGGGATCGCAGCAAATTGTCAAATACTCTACCGATATTGTATACATAAATTATTAGAAGTAATTAATTGGCATATTTATTTTGTAACAATATTCAAACACATAATCAAAAATGTATATTTACTTTTGTTATGGGTAGCATATTGCGTATTAAGGGATTCTAAGTATATGATAATTAACTAGTACATTTTAACCTTTTGGGAAATGAATTTCTAAAATTAAATATGCGGTAGTTAAATTATCAATGAACACCGATATATTACAGTTAGTGGTAAACAAACTAAAATATCAATGAACGATATATTACAGCTAGTGGCAAACAAACTATAATATCCTTGAACACCGATATATTACAGTTAGTGGTAAACAAACTAAAATATCAATGAACACCGATATATTACAGTTAGTGGTAAACAAACTATAATATCCATGAATACCGATATATTACAGTTAGTGGTAAAGAAACTAAAAATAAATGAACACCGAAATATTACAGTTAGTGGTAAAGAAACTAAAATATCAATGAACACCGATATATTACAGTTAGTGGTAAACAAACTAAAATATCAATGAACACCGATATATTACAGCTAGTGGTAAACAAACTAAAATATCAATAAACACCGATATATTATAGTTAGTGGTAAACAAACTAAATTAGTAAATTAATAACGACTTGCTTACAACTTTATGTAATCTTGGGCAGACTGAAACTATCTTACGATTTATCTGCCTACAATATTGGATAAGTCTTACATAATGATTAACGCTTTTAATTTGATATTCAAAATTTAAGAAAGAGGCACTCGTGCTTTAGCACTAAAATAAGATCATGCTTCGAGTAATTATTATAGAGAAACTCGATTTATATTAAATTAAATATATTTTACCAACTGATTGTTGATAACAGCAAATATATAATTTATAATTATCTCATTACGACCAGTACTCTTCAATTCAAAAAGCTTTTTGACTACATTATAACTAATTTAAAAGTAATATTTAAGAACTTATTTTGTTCTTTAGTTATGTACAGCCAACATTCGTTTCAACCATCTCAGTATATGGTAATAAAAGAAAAATGATTACCAAAATATTTTCTCTGTATTCTTATTTGTTGTAAAATACCACAATAATTCAGTTCAACATAATAGTAGCTTTAACAAACCTTGATATTGATGCAGTAAGTTTCTGTGCACGTTAAAATAACACAATATGTATTTTGTCCCAGAGAGAAACCACATCATCTCTCTGGGAAAATATTATTGTTCCAGCCAATTATTATGTCAGTAGTTAACGGTTGTTATGACCTACGAAGTGTTTCATTAATTTGAAAAAATCTCAATACTTTGAATTACAAAATAACAAAACCAAATATAATACTTACTAAATTATCTGTACAGACAATTTTTAAGACTTGTTATTTTAGTAATTAACTGAAAATTAAGTAATGTAACGTTATTACTTAAAGACAAAAGGCTCATGATAAGTGATGTCAGTCATCAAATGTTTATTCTGGAATTTTTGAATGAATCTTTCAACACACCCATTTAATAAACTATGGTATTGTGTTGTTATGACGTGAAGTATGTTGTTTTCGCAACAAATTTCTTCAAATTCATCTTACGAATTGGTTTCCACTGTCTGTAATCAACTTTTTTACTAGTTCTTATCTACAAACAAGTTCTCTAAGTCGTTTAGAAACAGAATGACTAGTTGCATTTGTCATGTTTATTTATAGCCAACGAGAATAAACATCTATTATGACAAGCCACACACGTCCATCAAAAGGCCCTTTGAAATCTATGGGGATCCACTCCCATGCATTCTCATGAATGTTCCATGAGTTTGAGTGGTGTTTCTAGGTCTTTTCTTCTAAAAGTTGTACGTCTAGAGCAACATTTCACTAAATGTTCTATATCTTCATATATCTTAGGTCAGTAAACATACATCTTGGCTAAAGAGCGCATTGCAACACTACCTGGATGTGAGCCAAGTAGGTATTTAAGAATATTATTTCTCAATGATGTAGGAACTACTATTCTTTCCTGCCAAAGTAAATTTTTTTCTTTCATATGACAGTTCAAATCGTTTGTCATAAAAGATCTTCAAATCGTCTGGGATTAAATGCCTTTCAGGCCATCCCCTTACACAGTAAGATATAATGCGTTTCAGTTCGACGTCTCTGTGATTATTATCTTGAAGTTAATGCCCACTCTTCAATTCTCACTAAACGAATTTGATTTACTTCTTTAAGGGTCTAAATGATTCCGATGGATTTTATTTCAGTCAATGGTATTCTGCCAGAACATTGTTTTTTCAGCCGTGAAGCAAATTCTTGTTTTCAATTCTTGTTTCAAAGAATCTTTCAAGAGGTTTGTGATCACAGAAAAGTGTTAAGTGTCAACCATATACGTATTTGTTAAGTTCGGTTGACCTATATTGTACTAATCAAAATCCAACCCGTTTAGGGGCATGTTTGGATAACATATACACTAACCTAACTCAGAATTACTTTGCAGTTTCCTTGATAGCCCAGGATATTGTATCTGATCACACCGGTGTATGGATTGGTCTAAACCTCAAGCATTTTAAAATTAAACTAGCCTAGTCAAACAAACGAAAACAAAACGCTTACTAAATGATGTTAGATTAGAAGATTTTATAAATTGTATGTCTTCAGTTGTCTTGTCTGCTGTGTTTAAAAATTTTGATGTAAATATTACCTTTGTAACTTTTATCAACATTTTATGTTCTGTGTTTAACCACCATTGTCCAGTAGTAAATGTTAAGTTTGAAAAAATCAGTGATAGGCCCAACCAAAGCTCAATAAAAAAATAAAAAAAAAAAAAAAAAAACTGGTTCACTCCGCAGCTTGAAATGATGTGGACATTCTTGCTAGTAATGTATGATAAGTGGAAATGTACAGAAAACGTAGTGGATAAAAATATATCTGTAACATTCAGAAAGCTATACAATAGAGAAATTATAAATGCAAAGAGAACAGCCAATGAAAACCTCAATATTAATGCCAAAAACAAGCGCCAAATGGCATGGAAAGTAATACGAAGTGAATTATGCTCTCTTAAACCTAAAAATGTAATACCTATTACTCCTGATTGTCTTAATAACTATTTTGTTAATGTGTCTAAAAATGTACATAGTGATGTTGAACTAGATTTAAATGACAAAAACCATGCTAATTTTAATGTAAACTTTGATAAACCTATACCTGTTTCTGGGTTTAGCTGGCAACTTGTCAGTACTGAAATAGTATCTCAAACTATCTCACTCTTAGCAACTCTAAAAGTGAAGATGTGTATGGTCTGTCAAACTATGTTGTAAAGACTGTTGGTGATTTTACTGTCAATCCGTTAACTTTTTTAATTAACCTAGTACTAAGACATGGAATGTTCCCTGAATGTTTAAAACTTACCAAGATCACACATATTTTTAAAAAAGGGGACTTATAGGATCCCGAGTGCATCGACCCATAGCTATTGTACCCATCATTGGCAAGATTATAGAATCTTATATGATACTACAACTTTATGAGTATTTTAATAGTAATAACTTATTATGTAGCCATGAATATGGGTTTCGTCCCAAGTACAACACAGTTTTAGCTATGGAAGAAATTGTAGAATATATTATTAATGGTTTTGAAAACAGACACATAGTTGCATCCAATTTAATAGACTTGACAAAAGCGTTTGATTGCCTGTTTTTTAATATTTTGTACGATAAGCTATATTTCTATGGCATCAGAAGTACCGGTAAGCAGTTAAATCTGATCAAATCTTATCTATCTGGACGACAGCAAAAAGTGGTTGTAGATGACATCAGCTCGACTTATGAGGATGTTATTGCTGGTGTCCCCCAAGGCTCCTTTCTTGGACCTTTTTTATACCTAATCTTTGTTAATGATATGTATTGTAATATTCCTACCTTTTGTATTCTCTTTGTCGATGATACCACTCTACTTTATTCTGACAGTGATTTTGAAATTGTGAAACATAACCCGTTTCATGCCTTTACTTCTACAAAAAGCTGGTTTGATTCTGATAATCTAGTTACCAATAGTAGCAAAATAAAACTGATATAATTTTCTCTCAGGGATGTTCCTATTACCGATAATGTAAGTAATGAAGAAAAATTACTAGGTTTCACACTGGACAACAGATTGAGCTGGTAACCCCACATTATAAATTTGTGTAAAAAACTATCCCGCATTTTCTTTCTTCTTAGAAAGCTTAAACTATCTGTAGGCCTACAAACATTGTTAATTATGTACTATGGTCTTTTGCATTCACAAATAAACTATGGAATTCGCCTTTGGGGTAACTCACCATATGGCAAAAAAAGGCCATCAGAGTGTTGGACAACCTAATCTCCAGACAATCATGTAAAGCTAGCTTTAAGAAATTAAAAATTATCACAGTTTCTTCCTTATATATTTTAAGCACTTCACTTCATGTTAAACAGAATATAGACTCCTTTGCCTCTCAAAACTTTATTCATGACCATGTAACTAAAAATGGAAACAATCTTATAACTCCATATGTAAGACTCTCAAAAACTTTAAATAGTCATGTTTATCAACAACTTATACTATACAACAAACTACCATTACCTATTAGACACTCGCCTTTTAACAAGTTTAAACGTTTTGTAGCAGACTGGATTAAAGACCAAGCCTTTTATACTGTGGCTGAGTACAAGGACTATAATTTTCCGGAAATTAGCTAAGGGCAATGTTTAATATTTTATATAGCCTACAAGTCTATAAATGTTAAGATCTCTTGTAAGAAATAACCTAATGGACTTAAAAATGCTGTTTTGTTCTATTATTTGACGTATAGAATTACAGAATTGTAAAATGTTTTAAAGGAAATTAATACTATTGTATTTTATTGTATTTGTAGAATTGTTCTATTCCAAATATAATCGCCACTGTTTCTTTGTCAATTACAGAGTAGTTTTGTTCTGCCACATTCAGTGCTCATGAAGCAGCAGCTATAGGCTTTCAACTACCGTCAGGACAGCATTGAAGCAATAAAGCTCCCAAACCTTGATTGCAAGCATCTGTTGCGAGTATAAGTGGCTGTTTTGGGTCATAATGAGCCAGAACCTCATTTGTATAAATGCTGCTTTTAATCTGATTAAAAATTGTTTTCATTCATAACTCTAGTTCCAGAGTGAGATATTTTGCAAAATCTGTATAAAGGAAATCAAAGTGACTGTAATAAGGGAATGAATATTGAAAAATACTTTTACAGACCCTAGGAACGAGCAAAGCTCGCATGTGTTCTTGGAGGAAGGCTGTCTCTTTATATCTTCGACACGATCTTCAACTGGTTGATCCCTAGAGCACTAATCATGTGTCCGAGGTAGGTTACACTTTCTTAAAAAGCTGCATTTTATCTTCACGTACAGTTTTTCTCAAGACATTCAAAACTGTTTTGATCCTTTCAATATGTTCTGGGCCATTTTTGCCCCCTACGTAAATTTCATCAAAATACCATGCAATTTTGTCGATTCCGAATAAAAGCTGCTCCATTAACTTTTGAAAAATTTTAGAAGCTGTTTTAATTCCAAAAGGTAATCCATTGAATGTGAAGTAACTGAAGTAACCTTTGTGCGTTGCGATTACTAAATATTTTTTCGATTCTTCATCAACAGGAAGTTGTAAATAGGCATCTTTCAAGTCAATAATTAAATTATTTTAGATCTGTTCAACTTCACAACGATTTCTTAAAAGGTTGGGATTGAATATTCGTCATCATCCAATAGAGGATTAATAGATACTTTGAAATCTGCGCATAATCCTACTTCTCCATTAGCTTTTGGAACAACAACTATTGGAGAAGCACAAATAATTGGAGAAGTAGAAGGATCTACAGGATCTAGCAGCCCTACAGAAACCAAACGGTCGAGTTCTTTGTTTCTGGCACTGTGAAGTGGCCTCGGTTTGTGTATTGGTAACTGTAGTCATCGGCTAACCTCACCTTTACGTACCATACACAAGTTGTTTAAAATTATATCCTTGAACTCTTTGTATATTTGCTGTTTTATTCTCTCTTTGTTCAAAATATCGGCGTCGATATGATTAATATTGTGAAAACTTAGTTTTCGTACGTGTGGACAGTTAGGATCTAGTTTGAATTCAACAATAGAATCTTTGCCCAGTAAAGGAGTAACTGTCAAACTATCAGTGACAGCTACATCCAAATCAAAACAAGTTGAATACAATCCAATAGTAACTTTTGTTTCACCTGACATTTTTATTTGAAATGATGGATACGCACTCAGTTCCTCCATAGGAAATAATTTAAGATAGCCAATATGTTTCCATGTAGACTTACTTATTATTGTTCTGACAGCAGCCGTGTCATATTCCATAGCAATAGAAACACTATTTATTGTTAAATATACTATGTATAAAAATTGGTCCACCTTGTTTATATCATAAACGTTATTTATCAAGGCTATGTGACTGATTTCTGGATCATCATTCATTTGAACTGAGTTGTTATAATTATCACGAGAAACGGCATTACTATTGTCAATGTTATTTAAATCATTTTTTATACTACCCTCAATTTGTCTGATTTGCATGTTTTTTTCTGAATACTATATTATTATATTTAAGACAAACTCGATCAAAATATCCTACTTTCCCCTAAGCTCAACAAGTACTGTTAAGTGCTTTACAGTTCTCATCTTGTGGCTTATGTTTTGCCAAACCACATCTAAAACAATGAATATCTTGATTTAAAATAAATGTAGGTATCAATCTTTGAGCTGTTGTTTGTGTGGAGTGTGAAACTTTAATTTTTTTTACCTGTGTTTTGGTAAAAAAAGTTCCTACTCACTCGTGGTGTGTGTGCCATTGCCATTCAAGCAACCTTTACAATATCCTTTAGTCTAGATTTTTCCTCAAGTTAAGTTCTGATAAGCTCCTCTTCTATTTTCGGATCGTTTACTCCCAGTAAACGTTGGTCACTTAGCCGCTCATCAAGCATATCCTTGAATTGACAATCAGTAGATCCAGCACTAAGATGTGTAAGAAATAAAATGACAGACTATTCTTGGTCATTTAAAATTTTTACCAAAATTATGGCTTTTAGGTAAATAAGATGTTTTAGGTTTGTAAAAATTAGATATGAAATGAACTATGTAATTTATATTCAAAAGTCAAATTTGGGTTTGAGTAAAAGTTGTCAACAACTATTTTATAATGCTGAGCACGAATCCATTTCAAAAGTAGATTTTGTTTTGCTGTTGTGTTACTTAGTAGTCCACAAACATTAATATCTAGCTCAATTAACTGATAGTAGTATTTCCAGGGTTATTTGTTCCTATAGAATGTTTCAAATTTGAAACGTGTTAAATCTTTACCTGTTTTGTTTTAGTTTAATGTTCTGTTGAT
The DNA here is from genome assembly GCA_035578905.1 of Stictocephala bisonia. Taxonomy (NCBI): domain Eukaryota; kingdom Metazoa; phylum Arthropoda; class Insecta; order Hemiptera; family Membracidae; genus Stictocephala; species Stictocephala bisonia. The sequence continues at coordinate 258,854 of JAQJVL010000582.1, read as the reverse complement.
TAAAATGATACGTCTTCTTTATCATTTGTATCCTGACTTCAGTGCTATTGTGTAACGTTATTACTTAACAGAAAACGTAAATTAGTTTGAGAATACACTTTAATAAATAATCTCACTATAACTAACTAAGATGTCACAAACACCAAAAATACACCATATGATTCAAATTGTCCATGTAAATATACTAAACATATTTAAAAATATTTTGTCAATAATTCTATAATTTCAATGTTTTATTAAATTGCAAGGGTCCTCGATATAATAGATTTAAACAAATGTTACAGTGAGGTTTACTAAAAAAAAGTTAAAACTATAATTAGAGAATTAGCGTTTGAACAACATACGAGGGGTAAACTTGATGCTTGTATAATAAGTGATATATCACTGATAATATAGTTTATCTTTGTATAAAATTAATTTTTTCTAATAAATTATTCGTTATAAAAAAATATTCAACAAGCAATGAAACAAAGAAACACATACCTCATTAATTTGTTTTACTAAGCAAATGAAATTAATTAAAAGATGGTTTCTAGTTCTCCTTCGAATTGAAACATAATTTCTTACTGTAGGTACTAGTATTATTGCAGATTTGTCCGTTGATTTAATGACCATATATCATTCTGGTTAGATTATCTTCCACCATTCATTTTAATATAGAAAAGGCAAACATGTACCTCACAAAACCATGTAGTGGTATATTGGAACAATGAAACAAGAACGTGCTGAGTTTGCTGAAGCCTTAGACTGTAATAACAGACAGTCTCAGCTGATTGTTTTATATAAAGGCTGGTGTGAACATTTTTATTGCAGCAGAAAGAGTCAGTTTGACTGATGTAGATACTTAGAGTTAGCTTGTCTGTAGGTTAGATTTAGATAAAAGCATGTTTCAACGTTGATGATGAATCAAGCCCTCCATACACTATACTTAATATAATGTAACTAATATTATAGTCATTAAAAAACGTATTACTATGCAAAAATTTTTAGTAAAATGTACAATAAATAATACTTTGTTAACAACATACTAAAAAGTCATACAATAATGCTAATAAATAGTAAAGAGTATTTAAATCATTATAAATTACTTACAGCCTTTTATATATGTGCAGCTACAAGATAATATGCTTTTTTGTGTAACATAAAAATACCTATATTTTATATTCCAAATAATAAGATAAATCCAAATATGTCATGGAACTATAGGAACATAATAGAACATCACTTTAAAACTAATCTAGCAGATATTAAAACTACTAAATAAAGCTCTTAGATTGCAGACTAGAATTAAAAACATATTGATTACATGTTTTTTTTTCAGAAAAACTGCAAATCTTTCTGTCAATCGGCAAAAGAACGTGGAATTACACTAATGATTCTCCCACCCCCCCTTCTGCACTATATATGTATGGTTGTCATGGTCACCACACAACTCTTGACGTATCTCAGAGAGTTTTAGACGCCCATCAATACACTTATGTTGGTAATGACCCTCCCAACCAGACTTTCATGTATTCGTAGTGATTCTATCACATTAAATAAAAAACATAAACTTCTATTTGAACCTTAAAACACAAGGGATGGTGATAATGGTAATATATTTAGCTTAATTGCTAGCCTTGAGCTATAAGCAATTGAAAGACTTTTGGTTGTTTTATTCTTTTTATATGTCATCGTTTCTTTCCTACAACTTTTATTTTAAATATGTGTACGTTTCCCAATCTGTTTTCCACAAAGTAACGATTTAAAATTATATTTCTAAGTCTCTAGAAAATTTATATTTCATTAAGTTAAATTTTTTTGAAATGTTACTTTAATCATCTTTGAAGCATATATTTTTAGTTTGAGCCATTTAACAACAAACAAAGGTATTCATTATAATTGTATAGCTATGTTTGTTTGGATAGTTGAATATCACTTTAAAACATAGACCCAACAATAATACGCCTTACCTAACCATCTGTGTCCATATCTATCACATTTAGAAAATACTTTGTCGACTAGTCAAACACTCCTAACTGCCCCACCAAGACTCAACTATCAAACCTCTATTAATAAACCTCCCCCTTCTACCCTAAAACAATCAACATGAAAGTGTTCCCTGCTTTAGGAAGCTACTAAGACTACGCTTCCAATGATTGAAGCCAGACTTGACTTTAACTGCATTGCCCATACAACAATATATATTGTTCGATCTAATAAAGTCAACTGACCAGACATAATATGACGTCACCTAGGTAAAGAACAAATTATTAAAAAGTATGTACACAGGCTCTAAAATATCACCATTGAATGCTTAGTAAAATTTAACCCAAAAAAAGAATAAATTATTAATTTACTGTCACAACTATTCCATACCTTAGAAGCCATTCTTTAGACAGGGTTCACGTGTTATACTAACTCTTATAATTTTAGTACAGTATGACTATCCATAATGACGTAGTATTCATCAATAAGTATTTATTGCTTTTTGTTAATATCACAAGATCATAATTTTGAAGATAACCTTTCCTCAGAGTCAGTTTTTATTACTCCGACCTCAGCTAAATTATTTAAGTTGAGTTCAATCTAAACCAATTTAAAACACCAGATAGAAGCAGATGATACCAACCAATAACAGTCGATAAGGAACTGCTTCGTTACTTGAGTGTGATTGCAACTTACGAGTGAACTTAAATTGCTTCATTTTGACTCAAATATGAAGCTGATTATTGAATAAGGTTTCAATTAATAAGTGATAATATTAAAGAGATTTGTTAATAATATAATTTTACAATACATTTTGAAACAATATTTTAGTTTTAAATTATAACCAGGTCAATAATGATGTGGTTCTCAATGTAAGAACAGTGCTGCTAATTACTGGTAAAAACCAATTACTCCAAATTCCAAATTTGGAAAAAGGCGAAAGCCTTTGTTTCAAATTTTTTTGGAAATAATTCTGTCTGTACGGTATTACATTTAAATTTACGTATATGCATTATTTTTCAATCACTATCAGATGCCATATTGTGTAAAGAATAGAAGGGTGTGATTTTGAGGGGTTTTTAAAGAAAGGTGGCACGTATTCGGACAGTTTAAAAAACGCAAGCACTTGCGGAAAACATACAAGTATAAAATACATTTGTGAATTAGTAATATATTAAAAATTTAAGGAGGTTAAATTGAGTTATTACCATCCACCTTAACGTTATATTTACATAACTGACAGTCTTATGGCAGATCTTGGATCACAATTCCAGCTTTTTATAGTTTAAAGTAATATTTTACTAATTATAAAGGTCGGCACTGGTGGCGCAGTGCTGTAACCCAGCTACATGGGGACAAAGTGTTTGGGAGATTGTAGGCGATAGGTTGGATGTTCGGTCTTCATAATATCGATATGGCGTCCTATGGTTGCTATCGGTGTGGACACTACTAGAAAGTCTGGGGTATCCATGTTGGGTGGTAATCATTGTGCGGATGTTGTGTGGGGGATATAACTGAGTATCAGGCTTGTCAATTAGCTTAACATCAGACCAGCACTACGTGGTTCGGATTCCACGTAAAGCTGTAGGTCCCTTAGTTGCCCTGGCTGTTGGGCTATTAATAAATTGCCCTTTCTAAGGAACAGTTGAACTCAGTTAGTAACCAGACTACACTCATCCACACTCATCCTACACTGATAGAACCATTGATATTCGCCTTAAAATACCAACAACGTTGTGTCGGCGTCTAAGAATGTAAGAATAATGGAGGACACAATAAAAATTACTTGGTTGTAAAAAATGTCAAATATTTATGAATGATTTAACTTGACAATTAAAAACAGTGCCTAGATCACATAGTAACATATTTGAAATGAGGGAGTATTTTACCACAAATTGAAGCATTGCTACCTTATGTATCATGTAAAAAAATTTAAAAATCTAATGTTTGGTTATGAATATCAGGTTGTAATATACAAATAATGTTTGGTTATCTAATAGCAGGTGAATGAAAAGGTGCCCGACTGATTTATCACTAAATGATCCTCCTATATTGAAGACAAATTTAATTATTTCACTTTAGTCTTGCCAATTTCCTATCAGAAGGTAACAGCTGTTTAGTGGTTCTCAGTGGTTAAGGCTGCAGACTGTGGAGGAAATCGTGGTAGGTTTGAGCCTTAACTGATATTACGGTTGATACTTCAATTACTAAATAAAACCCACACATAGAACAGCAGGCCGTTGTGAATTGGCGAGTGAAGTTTAAATTAAATTAAAAAACATATATTCTTGTTAAATGAGGATATTTCAATTACATAATGTATTTTATATTTATTTTTTAATATAATTCAACTGTCAAAAACGACTACCTTTATTTTTAATGTAAACTATGCAAAGAGAAAAAGAAATTAAATTATGGTAGATTTGTTCATTGTGAGACTGTACTAACTTTAAACTAACTGGGACCAGAAATTTTAATTGTGAAATAATTAGAATGAAGTTTTATGATATATTTTAGATTTTTATTTAAAGTTTGATTAGTACGTTTGCTTAGTAACATCTGACTTTTATATTTACAATAGCAAAGCAATAAAATATTTGTTTCTGATAATTTTTGTGAATACTGGTAACGTAAGAGAAAATATAATACCAATCATCAAATTCATATAATCGTTAAAGATAATCGATCATATTTTCAATGTATATAATGTATCTATAAATAAATTTATTTTACCATTAATTTAAAAACAATGTTTACATATTTATATATAATACTAGCCGACAGCCATGGCTTCGTTACGGGATTATTCTTTATGCTTCTTCTCCTTCCACTGTGGTTCCCTCTAAACCATCACGTCAATATAAAAACTCAATCTGCTGCCGTTATTCTGAAAAACAAAGTTGTATGATCTAAAAACCTAATAAGTCTGCTTTAAGGAAATTTCAACACGGTTACCTCAATATTGTTAACTTCACAAATATATTGTACACGTAATTGTATATAGAACAAATATATAGAAAAAGTGTAAATAATTATAAACTGTAATTATTTCATCAATAGAATAAAATATCAAACATACAATTTAAACATGTTTATTTATTTTCAAAACAGTTGTTATTAATTTAATGAAATCAACCCAGTGTTATAGTTACGGAATAATAATTTAGGGGTGGTTTTACCCCTTAGGAGTATTTTATTAAGATGAATATATTTTAGTTTTCCTATTTAGCCTACATCAAAAATTTTGATAGATTTTCAGCTGTATAGGATGACGGAAAGTGGGAGATTTAGTGATGAGTGAGTGAGGGCTTTCTTATATATATATATATATATATATATATATATATATATATATATATATATATATATATATATATATATATATATATATATATATATATGTGTGTGTGTTATATATTAATCCGATAATGGCGATGGAGAATTTATTTATGTTGTCTTTAGATGTGTATCGATGATGACTTTATCAAAAAAGGTTACATGTTAGTTGTTAGTTACTACCTATAACATGTTGAAACTACCTATATCATATTGAAACTACCTATAACATGTTGAAACTACCTATAACATGTTGAAACTACCTATAACATGTTGAAACTACCTACAACACAGATGATTCAATACTTGAAAACAATAATCGTAACTTAAAATACTCTAGGCTAGAGAAGCGATGATAACATAAATCCTCTAGAGATAAGATGCCATAATATAAACAATAGGCGCCAGTCGTCATGGGACAGTTTGTCCCTCTTCTGGTATTGTCATCTAAACCAAGTTTCAGAGTTTGTTAACTAAGTTAAGTTAATCATATTCCACTTTGACAGTTGATAATACTGTTCTACGTATTACAATGAGTCTTTAGGGGTTTGTTTATTGATAGACAACTATAGGTTACTATTTCTAATTAGGTTTTATGGATTATCTGTATTAAAGGGTATATGAATTATTGTAAGTTACAGCTTTCAAATTGATACTTTATTATTTATTTCACTCACCACATCCCATTTAAGATTAACAATAGTAAGCCTCACCCAGTTTATAATTAATTTGATAATACTATTTTTACACGGATCTAGATAAAATTATTAAATTCATATAACTGTCACGTAAGGTTTATAATTTGTTCATTGAAAATGTTTAATCATGAACAAAAATGGAGTTTAAAGTGTTCATGAGTAATTTTACTAACGTGTAAAATATAAAATAAAATGGAATGGTGTCATTAGGTGTGTGTTAATGCTTTATATATAAATATTATTCACCAGAGCAAACACTTTATCTTCTAAAATAGTATTAACATTAAATGTTTATAAAAGATAAACAATAACTTTTTTAAGCTATCAGTATTATATTGAGTTAAAAGGAGTTGTATTCCTTTGCAATAGAAGAAAAAAACATTTTTGCATAAAAATATCACATATTATTCAAAAGTATATTTTAAAAGTATTAAGTGTGTATCCTGATAGTATTTTATGAACAGTTATAAAATAATTAGTAATTTCTGGCAAACAATCCATCATAAATAATAAGTGATGTAGGTGAAAAATGGGTGAACGTTGTAAAATATTTTTAGGCATATGTATATTATGATGAATCATTCAATAAACATTAAAGGTAATATGAATAAGAAACATAATTTTTTCATAATTAAATTCAAATTTACTTCTGTTAGATATTATGTAAGATTTCAAAAGTCTCAAATCACTTAAAAAATAAAAACGTTAAGTTAGTTTCCAATTAGTGTTGTACAACTTGTTTCCACAAAATACTACGTTCAAATCAACTTTGACCAATGACCATACATGTACATTCTACCAAATGTCACAAAAAGGTGCTTTTTTTCAGAGCCGAGCTTTACAACGTATAACAGTCAAATAATATTTGTATGTTTTACATTATGTTCAATATTTCAGGATAAACTATTCCATTTTTTTATAAAAATAGTATTACTGAAAAATTAATAAGTGCTGAAATATATGTTAGACTACCAACTAAATACTTAAAATGTCAAAAAATATTAAATTCATAATTTATTAAATCTCAGCAGTGTTTAAAAATTGTTAAAGATAAACTTTCTGATAAAAAACACACTTATACTAAGTATAACACGAAGCAAGTTTGTTAATACAATTTAATACAAGTATACTTGTGATTTGTTACTGTATTTATGTGAAAACCAAATACGTTATGGCTAAATAAATTATTACAATAAAAATTGGGATTAAGTTTGGTTATGCTAATTAAGAAAATTTATTATAATTGAAATGTAGCAACAATAAGTATTACTTAAATTATTTTAATTTTAAACTTAACTTCGAAATCCTGCTTTTGAAACATGTTAATTTTAGACAGGTGTCGGGCCAGGTGACGTAACATTTTTACTTTTTCCATTTCCTGCAATTTCTTCAACATACCAGAGCAGGTGTTTACACTGATTGCAGGACTGTGGGGAGAAAGTTGCTCTTTGTATACATGTATTTCGGTTCTGTCTCGGCCTGTTGTCATTGCCCGTGGTACAAGTTTGCAAGTTGCGGTACATTTCTGTGCAACAATAACTTGGCAATTGTTTTCCCTGGCCTTCTTAACTTGAACGTGCTTAGATATCCAACATATTAGATGGAACATTTACTCCCAGTCAGCCACCTGTAATACAGCTTCTCTTTATCATACGCAACGGTGGTGGTTTGGATTTTAATTTCAAAAATATAATATCAATTGTAAATAATATTTTGAAAATATAAAACTAACATAGCTATTAAAATAAAATAAAAAATTTAAAACTCCTTTTGCAGATTTTTGAAGATGGGATTGAAAATGATTTTAGAAATTAAATCGAAATATATCCCAAAAAGTTATATTATTTAGTGATAAAAAACTAATTTAATGTTAATGCTTATAAAAGTTTAAACTGGTACTATTTTTTGTATTAAATTATGAAAACTGACATACGCTTATAAAGCCAAATCAGTAAAAATGCATGCATGGTTATTGATAGCATAGTAAAGTAATGTAAAATTGTATTTAATGTTACAAATTGAGTAATATAAAGGCCATTTATTATGGGATATACCATACGAGAGGTGTTAAACTTGAAGAAGCATTATATAGATAACATTTTTAAGTAATACTTGTTTTTCTATGATTTTTAAAGTAACATATTTTTGTAAAAATATTACCGAAATCACAAAAGCACTGTCCCGCACTTAAACGTGTAACGTAAATTCATAATGAAAGTAAATACATGTGATATGTATCCTATCATTGATACACAATTTAGTTTAAGAATTAAAAGAAAGTTCAGTACTTTAAATAAATTAACTAGATATAAAACTACCTTCTAATAAATGCCTATTAATATATGTCATACATTAAAATGCCCATAATTTCAAAAACATTATAATTTATTTTAAATAGGTTTAAACTTATTTAACTTACTTAGTTCTACACCTACACTTATTAACATTTATTTTCCGTAACTACAAAATAAGTAAAAACACATTATAAATTGTAATGTGTAATGTGGCTGATTTGAGCAGAGAGAAAATATGTGTATTTGGTCGATATACTATAAAGGGTGTTAGATATATTAAGATATGATTAATTGTAATAAAAAAAGTTTTACATAATATGTGTAAAATAATCAGAACATAATAATGTGTAAAAATCAATCATTTGACGGTACTATTATAATCCATCCAAACGATTATACAACGTTAAGTTGAAATAGTTAGTTACAAAAATCATTGTTTACTCCTATTATAATACATTTTCTAAGCTTTTCAATTAAAACTTTTTATGCTAATACATGCAAAACAAAGTTTGCTTGTCCTGAGTGGTATTTGCATAAGTACAAAGGATCTAGGTGCTTATGCTCGGATTACTGTTTGCTTCCATTTCTACAAACATGAGCTCCCTTGTTTTAACCTTTATGGCATAAATAATGGAATACTAGAATACCAAACAATTTATATATATGATACAACACAGAGAGGGATGTATTTTATGGCTTATTATTGTACAGTATATAGTCTTATATGTACAGCTCATAATTTATACAGACAACATGAAGGCTTTGTTAAGACACCTGGTCAGTCCATCAAATAGTAATTACGTCCGTTCGTAAGGTATTCATGTTTATACATGTTCATAGAATAGTGGTTGGCACTCCTGCTTTATATTCAGTGATACATAATATCAACTATAGTCCAGGCCAATTATACTGGTTTGTAAGAATCTCCGGACTGGACATGAGCACTCCTAGTGGATCTTGATTGAAGCTGTGACGTGTCGAGTAGTCAAGAGCTCACTACTTGTGGTAATGTATAACAATAGAAAACAAATATATGAGCAATATACAAAATATGAAAAGTCACTAAAGTAAAATGTTTACTTGCACGCATATTCACATTATCAAACAAGTAATATAACATATATATGCAGATAAAGAACTGAAATGTGATAACCATGTAAGCCGCTATAGTGTTACTATGCTTATGGCTGGCTGATATCGTCACATCATTGATCATAGCATTTTTATCCTACTCGTATTTATACTATTTTCTGAAGGAGCGAAGTTAAAAGTAGGTAGATTTAATACATGAACTTCAAACACTACAAAGCAACGAGGAAAGACAAAATACAAAATTGGTGTTTCTTCTTTATATTGAGGAAGTCATAATATCAAGTCTAGGCAGGTTCAACTATACTCGATTTAATGAATCTCCTAACTTTATATGAGCTCACCTAGTGGGTCTTAGTGGAGCTCTAGGCATGGTGCAGCCAAGAGCAATGTATATAACTACTACAAAAAAAAAAAAAAAAAAAAAAAAAGGATGCTATCTAAAATACCAAAATTGGTGATTTAAGTATTTTAAATTATAACAGAGTCTCACAATCAAACAAGTACAACACTAGAAAGGCGCAGATAAAGAACTTAATGAGCCATAAAAAGGCGTTATGGTTGCCATGGTTACTGCTGGCTCATATCGTCACATCATTTATCATAACATTTTGATCGTTCACGTAGTTCCAGCACTTGCTGTTGGAGTGCTCTGAAGTCAAAATTAGGGAGATTCAAGACACGAACCTTGATCTTGGCTGATTGTTTTTGACTGTTCTAAGACAATAAGGAAATACAATAAAAAATGTATTTGGCGTTGAAATAAAAAATATTATATTTAAATGCTGTATCATATTTTACTTAAAGTACGATTGTTTTGTTACAAAAGTATCTGATCAATCAACTTTTATGGCAATTATGGATTTGGTCTGCATAACTGAGCCCTCATTATAAATGTACATAAACCTCTGGTTTCCTTACTCTATAAAACTAAGGAGCCCTGGATGGCCTGTATACAAATTCAATAATAGTACTTGGTCTAAGTTTAAAAAACAAGGTGAATTTTATTCTATTTCAACATAAACCTACATACGACTAATCCCCAATTCACTGTTTAGTAACTGTTTAAATGGTAGTATTAGCATGTGTTGAACTTTATCACGTCTTGTCAATAAAACTATATGAATCCATTCATCCATAGATCCACGTGTGCGTATGAAGGGTGGAGGCAGTCATTGTTAAATAATATTATGGAGGTTCTTTAAATGCTATGTGGACTGAATGATATTAATTCTTGAAGAATGTATTCAGTTGAACAAAAACATCGCTAGAAAACAAATTAACTATTGAGATATATTCATAACGTTTGTAAATAACAAAAAATATGATCTAAAATGTATTGTTTAGTTTAGAGTAAACATGTTATTTTTGGCAGCACATATAGGTCTAGGTATTGTTATTCAATTAAACAGATGTACAAGTTTAGAAAATTAATTATTATTGAACTTCTCATTTGTACATTTATAAAGTTTTAAAAATCTTTTTTATAAGAAGTTCAACTTGTTTTTTTGGCGTATCACCGATATATGATCTGAGAAGAAAAAACCTAGAAATTCCAAAATCCAATTTGACATGCTTCCAGCAGTTTTATACTTGTATTGCTCCTAGATTATACAATCTAGTTGCGAAGCAATTAGGGGAAATTCATCTACTCAATATAAACAAATTTTTAAATACGCTAAAAGAATTTTTGTTTTCTTTAACTGATGTTGAACACTTTATTAAAATACAAAATTAACTTAAGAAATATATTTTAATCGTATTCGGAAGGGTTCTGACTGCTTAACAATGGAATTTAATCAAGTATTTAGTCTTTCATTTCATTTCTATGGTAAGTTAATTGTGATTGTGGAACATCATTGTTTACATTTTACAGTCAAGGGTATTTATGATTAATTATACAATTGTGTTTTATATAAGTAGCTGGCACTGTCACTCCTAGTTTTATTTTAATTATTCAAAGTGAAGGAAATCCCACTATAGGCTAGGCCTTTGGGATCCCTACTTTATTTGACAGATGTTTGTTATTTTTATTTTTAAGTTTATCACACCAAATTTTGTTTGCTTTGTATACCTTATTGTATTATATAAGATGTGTGTGAAATAAATTTCTTTTGAATTGAAAATTGAATTGAAAATTTATAAGTGATGAAATAATTAATTAAGTTGGTGTTTATTTTTATATTTTACACAGGCATGCAGTTGCTAAATAACTTAAAAGTTACATTTAATTTATAACAAGGAGCAATTAAATTAAATACTGCAGGTGTTCATTAAGTCCTCTGTCCGAAGTGTGATGCTGTTAATTTGGGCCCAGCCAAGCTCCACTTTGCCGAACTATTCTAGTTAACGAGGTTTTATCAACCCGCATTGTTTATACGTAATTAAATACTGTAGGTGTTCATTAAGTCCGCTGTCCGAAGTGTGACGCTGTTAATTTGGGCCCAACCAAGCTTCGCTTTGCCGAACCATTCTTGTTAACGAGGTTTTATCAACCCGCATTGTTTATACGTAATTAGATTTAACGACGTAATACGCTGAGTCATGAAATATCGTTTAGTCACCTAGATACTAAAATGGCAGGTTTGCAGCTTTTTGGTAAGGATTAAGTAAAAGATGGGCGTAGCTCTGTCAGCAAAATGTAACTTCTTTTCGACATAGAATTCTATACGATGTTGTGGTGTGGTCTAGTGGCAAACTATCAGAATCAAGTAATAATAAAATAAATTAATAGTATAAGTGACTTTTAAAATATGCCATATTTCACCAAAAGCATTAGTTAGTCAGTGAATAGTATAACTCATTATAAAAGTGTATTTTGTGTTAGTAATTATTATTTATTAGTGTGAAATAAAATAACTATTTATTTAGAATTTTTATATAAGTATTGGTCCAATAAGTGAGAAGTACTTTTTAGCAGGCGCCAATTTAAACTGCAATGAATTATATAATAATACAGAATTATAAGCTAATGACTATTAGGGTACAAACTAATAACAAAACTATTTTTTAAATTGTAGTATATTTTTTGAACTTTACTATATGGTATTTTTTAAAAGTTATATTTTTTATTTAATATTAATTTAATAAAATATTGCAATTTGTTTGCTTTCTATAACTGTATTTAATAGTTTTGCTTGTTGAAGTAAAAATTATTTTTTTAGGCTTTTTTTCTTACTTGCGACAAATTGAACAGTTTTGAAAAATAGCGATGTATATAGAAAATGTTATATAAAATAGCATAATTTTTTATCGCACTTACCGTTTATTATCTTACTTTATTTTTCAATCCAGTATTTTGAACTATTAGGAAGTTTGTATGATCAGCCATTTAAAACGGCTTATGATTGAAAGCGTTTACAAAAATTGCAACAGTGAATATTTTTAAAAAGTAAAATTTTTAGAATTTGGATAAACTACAAACTACAATTGTTTTTCACATGTGCTTAAGGTTTCACTTACTTATTTTTACTAGTTTTTGTTGTAGACATTTTAGAAATTAAGATTTACTCCAAAAGTGCTAAAATTTAGTGTGTTTATATTATACCCGTTCTAAAAAGTCTTAAAACGTCAAAAACATTCTAAATTATATGATACTAAGTAGAGGTAAATAATCTAAATTTTAGTGTACAACACAACGAAATGGAATGAGTAATTATTTTGTAGCAGAGGTTCAAACTCCAGTGCATTGCTTTTTGAATACGACAGTAATTATCTATTGAAAAATATTGTTGGCTGCACAGTTGTAAATAAAACTGATCATTTAATTTTAAAACTGTCTATTTAATTGATTTATAATTTAAAAATGAGTCAAACTGCTCTTGTGTTTTATTAATGTGACATACAGCGAACTTTGATGGTTGGGCTATATGGTTGGAAACCAGAAAATATGCTAGAAAGCAGTAAACAGAGACGTTTAGACTAGATGGTTAGTACCCAGGTAATATTTTAGATAGCATTGAACAGTGACGGTTGGGGTAGATGGTTAGTACCCAGGTAATATGTTAGATAGCTGTGAACAGTGACGGTTGGAATAGATTATGTAGAACTCAGACAGTATAGTAGTTGGCAGTGAACATTGAGGGTTGGGCTAGATTGTGAGAACTCAGGCAGTATAGTAGTGGGCAGTGAACATTGAAGGTTAGGCTAGATGGTGAGAACCCAGGCAGTATAGTAGTTGGCAGTGAACATTGAGGGTTGGGCTAGATTGTGAGAACCCAGGCAGTATAGTAGTGGGCAGTGAACATTGAAGGTTGGGCTAGATGGTGAGAACCCATGCAGTAAAGTAGTTGGCAGTGAACATTGAAGGTTAGGCTAGATGGTGAGAACCTTGACAGTATAGTAGTTGGCAGTGAACATTGAGGGTTGGGCTAGATGGTGAGAACCCAGGCAGTATCGTAGTTGGCAATGAACATTGAAGGTTGTGCTTGGGCTAGATTGTGAGAACCCAGGCAGTATAGTAGTGGGCAGTGAACATTGAAGGTTAGGCTAGATGGTGAGAACCCAGGCAGTATAGTAGTGGGCAGTGAACATTGAGGGTTGGGCTAGATTGTGAGAACCCAGGCATTATAGTAGTGGGCAGTGAACATTGATGGTTGGGCTAGATGGTGAGAACCCAGGCAGTATAGTAGTTGGCAGTGAACATTGAAGGTTAGGCTAGATGGTGAGAACCTAGACAGTATAGTAGTTGGCAGTGAACATTGAGGGTTGGGCTAGATGGTGAGAACCCAGGCAGTATCGTAGTTGGCAATGAACATTGAAGGTTGTGCTAGATGGTGAGAACCCAGGCAGTATCGTAGTTGGCAGTGAACATTGAAGGTTAGGCTAGATGGTGAGAACCCAGGCAGTATAGTAGTTGGCAGTGAACATTGAGGGTTGGGCTAGATGGTGAGAACCCATGCAGTAAAGTAGTTGGCAATGAACATTGAAGGTTGGACTAGATGGTGATAACCCAGGTAGTATAGTAGTTGGAAATGAACATTGAAGGTTGGGCTAGATGGTGAGAACCCAGGCAGTATAGTAGTTGGCAATGAACATTGAAGGTTGTGCTAGATGGTGAGAACCCAGGCAGTATAGTAGTTGGCAATGAACATTGAAGGTTGGACTTGAGGATAAAGAACCTAGGCAGTACAGTAGTTGGCAGTGAATATTGACGGTGATACTAGAGGATCAATAACCCACTATAGACTAGATGGTAATAGTCGATTACATTTGCAGCAAAGTAAACCATGCAATAAGTTAAATATCAGTGAATGGTTTAATAGGCCTGTAACTATTCAATGGTTAAATATTTACTGTTTGTTGATTTTCGTTTAACTATACTTGTCATTTGTATGTAATAGAGTCAAATAATGTATGAGGTTCAACTCACGTTCAAAAATATATGAGTATATTTTTGTAATACTAAAACATAACAGGCTATTTGTTATAGCTAAAATTATTTGATATATACATTGCATTCGTAAATTGTCTAAATAGTTTTCTAACTCTACAAAAACTGCCCATAAACTAGGCTTACAATGTTTGAAAGAGTATAAGTTTTATACAATAATTTATAAAACTGTCTTGCTCTATTTTTAATTGTATTTATATTTTTCATAGAATTTATGAAAACTTTTCAGATAGTATATGTTTTTCTTGAAATAATATTTGGCGTGTTTCTAATATATGTTGACAAACGTTCTATTAACAACGTTTACAGCCCAATTTATTTCGTATAAAGCTATTTTTGTCTATTCTGGCGTTTGTAATCGCTACTTGATAACTACCTGAATAATTTGACTATCAATAAACATTTGTAACAAATTTTAACGACACTTCCTGAACTTATATTCTAACTATAGTACTATTAAACATGATTCATCTTGAAAACGTTATAATAATTTAATCAATTAGCATTCTTAAAAATATATCTTTATATTTCCATACACTTCATATTGTATTCGTCATATTCATCATCCTGATTTTAGATAAATAACTCCGAAATATATGGATTAAAATGATGTTTTAAATACTGAATAACTACAATATGAAGAAATCACTCTATTTACATACGTAAATTAATCCTATAATCCTAACCAAACATCTTTAAACAATTATTCTAATATTGTGTTTAATATTTTAGAATATCATAACAATAAAATATTTATTTACAGTTTATATAAAAAAAATATTTATTTAAATACATTTTTTTAGAATACAACATAAACTATTTCCTTAATATAAAAGAAAGGCTAAGAATGGGGGTTACAGGTGTACTAGGGACATGAATAATCCTATAGAGGCTTGAATTTCCTTCAGGATCCATTACAATATTGCGCTCATAGTGGTTTCCAGAGTAAACAAAGAACACATTTTATTATCCTTCTACCCTTCACTAAACTCAATAATGGTTTTATGAATATGAAAGCTTCACCTTTGCCAGGCATGTGCTTATAAATATTCACCTTAATAATTACAATGTCTGTTTAATGTTATTAAAATTACTTTTTTATTTCTAAATGTGTATTTAAGAGATACTTATGTATTTCACCATTTAAATGAATTTTTAAAGGGATCTTGTTTATTTGTAATTATAAATATGCGTGTATGGTTAAAATAACTAAATTGTAATTATTTCTAATATTGAAATACCAACGTTATTCGAAGCTATTTTAAAAAGTAAAAATTATGCTAAATTAAGGGTATCTAACTTAACATAATATAATAAGAGGTTTACAGAACAATTATTTTTAAACCACTACAAAATGGACATTTCTTTCCTAAACGTGACTTCTGCTGTTGGGTAATATACCTATTTCTGTTATTCGATGTAAAGAGGCATTTGGTATACGATTTAAACAGATATAATTTCATTCTTCAAGCTCGTTTCTTACTGGATATATCATTTAATGTTATAAGATGAAACAAACACTCCAGTAAATATCTTTTTTACTTTTGTAAGGCCTTTCAGTAACAAAGCTACCATCTTCAGACACACAAACTGAAAATAGTAACTGTATGAAATAATTGAATATTGAAACAAAGTTTGTGTGTCTGAAGATAGTAACTTTGTTACTGAAAGGCCTTACGAAATTAAAAAAAACAGTTACTGGAGTGTTTGTTTCATCTTATAACATTGGATATAATTTACTTCTAAATGTCCCACCTTGTAAGATGTTTCACAACTACCTTGGAAACCAAAAGCCCGAAAATCACTTATTTGACTAGCTCCTCACTTATTTGAATAACTCCTCACTTATTTGACTAGATCCTCACTTATTTGACTATCTCCTCACTTATTTGACTAGCTCCTCACTTATTTGACTAGCTCCTCATTAATTTGACTAGCTCCTCACTTATTTGATTAGCTCCTCACTTATTTGACTAGATCCACACTTAATTGACTAGCTCCTCACTTATTTGACTAGATCCTTACTTATTTGACTAGCTCCTCACTTATTTGACTAGCTCCTCACTTATTTGACTATATCCTCACTTATTTCAACAAAAGTAAGACGAAACATCATCCAGGAAACATGTTTTCCTTAGGGTATTATTGTCAGTCTACATACCAACTGTTTTAATATCTTAAATAGCTGACTATGTTAAGTAGGTTTTACACAAATGCTCAATAATTGTGGAAATGTAAGTTAGAAACCACAAAAAAATCAGCTGTGTGAATGTGAAGCTACAACTGAAAAATGAACGGACTCCAATCATTTTTTTAGATGAAGAGGTAGATATAAAAAGAATAGAACTGTATGTTGAGCTTTATGACGTAAGATCAATATGTAAACACTAATACACCATTCATCACTTATTGTACTTTAAATTTAAATTTGATTTTAACTTTAAAATAAACAACACTTTTATTTTCCGTTAAATTTAACAAAATAAAAATATATCTTAACATAAATATAGTATATGATGTTATGCGTAATTTAAAAAAAATACTGTATTTAAAAAAAATACTGTGATTTTTGTGTTTCAAAGAACTACTCTTATAGTTTTTTTGGGGTCCTACACTATAATATAAGGTTATAATAAACATGCATATCATAATTTTAACTAGACTAATTGGTTGTTTGGTTAAATAAGTTTACAAAACTCCCCTGTTACAATTATAATAATTAGTTGTTGAACATATCAAAACCCATCCCTTACAAACTGTAATTCATCATCAAGGTTTCTTTAGAATGAGTATTGATGTTTTCATTCTCTATGTTTATTAAAAATAAATATAATGTATTAATAAACAGTTCGATCAGAACGGAATAAATAATCTACAGTAGAGCTACTCAGAACTTCTCGTAAATATGTTATGAAATTTAACATTGATAATCATTACCCAGTATCCTTAATACGGTATTAGGTAACTTTCCCTTGGAAAGTGACCTAAAAGTGGATAGTGACCTACACAGTGGACTTTGGTGTCCTGGTGCCTTTGTCTTGATTCTAAAAATATTTTTATATATGCCTTATATATGGAAAATTATTTCTTTGCCATTCTTTATAGTAAAGTTAATTATCTGTATTTTTAAGAGTTTATTGGTATTAAAATTATATCTCGTTAATACACACACAATTAACTCAAATATCATTTATGGATAATAATATCACTAACTATGATGCACATATTTCCAGATTTACTTTTTTTCTTTTATGTTTGTGACATTACTATCAATAATCCTGATAAATTTACGAACGCAGAATATGGAAATATCATAACCGATAAAAATATAAGCATGGATTCGTAAATAAGGGAAGCTTCTTGATTCCACATAATTGAGCATTAGTTGATTCAAATTTAATTAGCTTTCATGAATGAACGGGAAAAATGGCCGATTTGCTATACGCTAGTCAGCTGTAGCAGGAGAGTCGGCTGATTAAAATGCCTTGAATAAAAGGTGGACCCTTGGCCAATATTGAGTGACCCAAGCTATTGAGAGTGCTATCTACCCAAATGATGTATTGATAAATAAATCAGATAAAATTAAATCAACACTTTTATAGGAAACATGCATAGTGAGTGGATGGAATTAAATTAAACACGTGTTATTTGATTACATTGTATTTTACGTTTCATTTTGCAATACAAATTAATTAATAGTTCTTGTTGATTTAAATCCAAATGCAAACAGAACAAATACAGTATACAAAAACTTTAATATATTTCAAATGAAGGAACCTTTAAGTAATATTTAATGTAAACCCAAATATTTAGTTTAGTTAAAAATCTAACTTTTCACTGTAAATATTTGTTTATTAACTCGAAATGATGTGTATTAGTCCAATTTTTGTAAATTAGGTATCTAAAAGCTTTTTTCTTTAGAAGGTTAAAATTGATTCCAAATTCACCTTGTGATCCATATTGGCCTACTGACTTCATTCCTTGAGAAATATTAAATTCGCGTATATAGAATGTAATAGTATAAATTATTTAAATTTTATACTAAAGTGTATACTACGTAATAGCAAGGTAACAAGAATAATATAACTAGAATATTTTATAGAAATAATACTGGTTTAAATTACCTTTTTCTGTAGTAACAGTTCCTCAATTGACAGGAAAAGGTAATTTAAACCAGATTATTTCTATAATATAAAAGTTCTGGAGGTTAATAAAACAAAATGAATAAATAGAATCTTTTCTAGTTACCGTGTAATAGCATGTTTACGAGGTCTGCTACTGATTAATGTGTACTGACCTACCTGCTTACACATACACATACAGTGGTACTGACCCACCTGCTTACACATACACATACAGTGGTACTGACCCACCTGCTTACACATACACATACAGTGGTACTGACCTACCTGCTTACACATACACATACAGTGGTACTGACCCACCTGCTTACACATACACGTACAGTGGTACTGACCCACCTGCTTACACATACACATACAGTGGTACTGACCCACCTGCTTACACATACACATACAGTGGTACTGACCCACCTGCTTACACATACACATACAGTGGTACTGTCCAACCTGCTTACACATACACATAGAGTGGTACTGACCCACCTGCTTACACATACACATACAGTGGTACTCACCCGACCACCCACCCAAACACTTACAGTGATACTGACCCACCCGCCCACCCATACACGTACAGTGGTACTGACCCACTCACCTACTCATACACGTACAGTGGTACTGAACCACCCACCCATACTGGGTCGGCACTGGTGGCGGCAGTGCTGTAGCCCAGCTACATGGGGACAAAGTGTTTGGGAGATTGTAGGCGATAGGTTGTGTGCTCGGTCCTCTTAATACTGACATGGCGTCCGCTTGGTGGTTGCTATCGGCGTGGACACTACTAGAGAAGTCTGGGGTGTCCATGTTGGGTGGTAATCATTGTGCGAATGTTGTGTGGGGGAAATAACTGAGCATCAGGCTTGTCAATTAGCTGAAAATCAGACCACCACTACGTGGTTCGGATTCCACGTAAAGCTGTAGCTCCCTTAGTTGACCTGGCTGTTGGGCTATTAATAAATTGCCTTTTCTGAGGAACAGTTGACCTCAGTTAGTAACCAGACTACACTCATCCACACTCATCCTACACTCATTAAACCATTCATATTCGCCTTAAAATACGCACAACGTTGTGTCGGCGTCTCATATGTAAGAATGTAAGAACCCACCCATACACTTACAGTGGTACTGACCCTCCCGCTCATCCATACATGTACAGTGGTACTAATCCACCTGCTTACACATACATGTATAGTGGTATAGATCCACCGGCTTACACATACACATACAGTGGTACTGACCCACCCGCCCACCCATACACTTACAGTGACACTGACACACCCACTAACCCATACACGTACAGTGGTACTGACCCACCCACCTACTCTTACACGTACAGTGGTACTGACCCACCCGCTCACCCATACACGTACACTGGTACTGACCCACCCACCCACCCATACACGTACAGTAATACTGACCCACCCGCTCGTCCAAACACGTACAGTGGTACTGACCCACCACCTACTCACTCACGTACAGTGGTACTGACCCACCCGCTGACCCATACACGTATTAATGGCACATGGCCTAGACAACTTTAAGGGGTCCAGATACACATTCTAACATTAATTCCGCAGTCTACATTACAGGGGCTACAAGATCGTTATACTAGCATTAATGGCGCATGGCGTAGACAAATTTAAGGTGTCCAGATACGTATTCTAACATGAATTCCCTAGTCCCCATTACAGAGGCTACCAGAACGGTATACTAGAATTAATGGCACATGGCGTAGATAACTTTAAGGTGTCCAGATACATATTCTAACGTGAATTCCCTAGTCCCCATTACAGGGGCTACAAGATCAGTATACTAGCATTAATGGCACATGGCGTAGACAAATTTAAGGTGTCCAGATACATATTCTAACATGAAATCCTAGTCCACATTACAGGGGCTACAAGATCGATATACTAGCATTAATGGCACAACTCGTAGAGAACTTTAAGGGGTCTAGTTACATATTCTAACATGAATTCCGTAGTCCACATTACAGGGGCTACAAGATTGGTAACTAGCATTAATGGCACATGGCGAAGACAGCTTTAAGGGGTCCAGGTACATATTCTAACATAAATTCCATAGTCCACATTACAGCTACCTGACAGCTCTGATAGAAGCATGTGACTTAGGTACGGAAGGCTTGCGGCCAATACGGGTACATTCAAATAATTTTATAGTAAATATTATTATTCTTTGTAAAAGACGAAGTTCTGTTTTTTAATCAGTTAAATTGAATCCACTACACAGTTACTTAATATTTTGAAATTTTATTGGTAAAAAATAAATAATTAATTACCTTTAGCATGATTCTGTTTGCCTGAGGAATATTACTAACAATGATCACATATTGGCTAGGCAATTTCAAACCACCTTCTTGAAGCAGTTGAAATTTAAATATTAAGCTTAGTACATTTTTAATATTACAAAATTTTTATTTTGAGCCTTGTTGAAAAGCACCTACAATTAATATTTTAACTTCAGAACTCAGTAAACAATATTTAAATCTTAAATAAAACCTGTAATATTTATGGTGAGATACAATATTTAATGATTTCATACTGGTTTAGTATTTTATTTTTTTATTTATACCAGAGGTTCAAATTCGATTACAATGTAATTTAAAATCAATAGTAGTGAGTAATGACAGATATTTTTAATAAACGTAGTCACTTAGAACAAATTTCTGACCTGTTTAATTGGTTCTAATAAAGCTGCAATAAATTACAAAGCACTCTGTTACTTTATTCTGGTTGCAAACCTACTTCAAATGTTGTAATTTTCATATGATGCTGCTCTGAAATATCCTAATATCAAATTAATTATCAATTCTCAGGTTGTCTATTAATTTAAGCTTAAATATAATTATTCCAAAGCTCAGTTCGGATTGTTACTCTCATCGTCTATTAAGGTATACTGCTAATCTTGAAAATCAATTACTAAAGAAATGCTGTGTTTTTTCAATCACACCTCTCATTTGAGCTTTTTGGGGCAAGTTAGTGAACAGAAAAAAAAATATATATATGTATATATATATATATATATATATATATATATATATATATATATAGCCTCTTGTTTTCATTTTTATATGTGATAAAATGCAAACTTTAGCTCCTAAAATATTTAGCATATATATATATATATATATATATATACATCAAGCAATATACTGTATATACTTTTTTTAGGTGTTCACTTATTATTGTTGTAAGAATGCGATCAATCTTTAAAATTTAAATCTTGTTGCATTTACTGCTTACTCAATAATTACTACTCTTAAATTTCTTTAGGATTGTTCAATTTTTTATCACTTTATGAATAAATATATGAATGTTGTTACGAAATTATATTTTAAAAAATCGCAATGAACGTAAAGTAGAAATTAATTACTGTCACAAATTAGCAAAGCAAATTTTCATAAAATGAAAAAAGCAATAGCTTTTAAACAAAGTATCAGTAGACATTTTAGCAATATCATGTCTAGGAGCAATATCCCTTCGTTCTAGGAGATAATTCCTTATTTATTTTATACTTTGACACACAAATATTTAACCGTTATAGTATATTTTTATATTTTTTTATAATATATTGTAAATATTTTTATGCTATTTTTTTCCTCTTTAATAGATTAAACCTTATTTTGTAAGGCCATGTTCTTGCATACATTCTTTTATTTATTTTAACCTAATAACTTTATAATTTTGTCAAACATTAAAATGTTATGATATTTAAATTAATTAACACTCAGTGTTGTAATATGTTGTAATATATAGAAACAGTAGTTTGCAGAAATAATGTATGATTGGAATATTACTGTTTGCAAGTTTTTTAACTTTTGTTGCATCCAATCTACCATGATTATTATACTGACATAAATTTACATTAGTATCTCTTGTGTCCAATTTATATGTATTTTTCTTCAAGTTTTTCTTAGTTGATCTTCTTTACTTCTTTTTTATGGCTTATATTTCCCCACACTTGGAGGGTGTGAATTTTCCCCAATTCTTCTTAGCTGTCTATTAACCTTAGATACTTTCCTTTTATAAAGAATAAATTATACTACATAAATTGTCATACTACATAATATTCCATTATTTATATTTATATTTATACTTATTATTTATAAATTTTTTACCAAGAAACGTTAACTAACAACTACTTCCAAAAAAAAGTACATATCCATTGCCATGAATCTTTGAGCCATTTTATTATTAAGGACCAAGATTTTGGATATTTATGTTGTGGTCAATTCTTTCGTAGCCTTGTATATTTTATTTTTGTTTTCATTGTCAAATTTAAATTCTACAGCGTTGTATGCAGTACTTTTCTCACTATCATCATATATATATTTGCTTGTTATGATCCCCAAGTACTCATACTGTTGTATCCTTTACGTTTTACCATTTATTATTTTGATTTGTTCTCTCTATTTTCCTTATTTTATATATTGGCTGTAACCCATATTGATATATAGTTCTATTCACGTATACTATTCTAATATTTCTGAAATTTTAAAAATGTTACCTCCTTCCAATTACTCTTTTTACTTGCAGAATAAATTCTAAAAAAATCTTGTTAACTAAAACGTACGTTATAAGGTACTAATTACATTTGTAGCAAAATAAATCCCTGTTAGAGGGTTTAAAACTCTTAAAATCTGAAATATTGGTACCGAAGCACTTTTAGTGGGAAGAAGGTAATTTATTGAGGGTAAAAGCAAAGAGGATTTTACACTCCCTCGAAAAAAGGGTTTCATGAAAACCTTTAAAGTTAATGATAATTAATTTGATAATTTACTTGAATAATTCCATTATAGTGTTAATGATTGAGGCAATAAAATTTTCGAATTTACAACGTATGGAATACAAGTTTTGCCAATGTCTTATATCCAAACAGTATACGTTTACTACACTATGATAGAAGGTTTTTCATTAGATCACATTAACTATTGTAAAATGTACGTCATGAATAACTTTCATCTGCCTTATAGAACAATAGACTTACTAGCTATTTGCTGATACAAGAATCAAAATATGCTTTGTCTAAGTGGTTAATATCAAAACTTATACTAAACTAAATTCAACAATGTATATTTCTCTCTCTCTCTCTCTCTCTCTCTCTCTCTCTCTCTCTCTCTCTCTCTCTCTCTCTCTCTCTCTCTCTCTCTCTCTCTCTCTCTCTCTCTCTCTCTCTCTCTCTCTCTCTCTCTCTCTCTCTCTCTCTCTCACTCTATCACTCTCTAAAAATATACGTCCAATTGACTTAAACTGTTGTACATAGGTTTATCTTTGCCCCTAGAGGATTTTCTTCTCCTACCTCAGGTATCCGTCCCACTGGCCTCCTAAAATCCCATTGTATTATTTTGGGGCTATATTAATTTATTGAATTATTTGAAAATCTTTAATGAAATAAATTAAAGAAGCTGCTGTGCAAGGTTTACCTTATAATGGCGCAACAAAGCTACTATGTATATCTTCAATGACCATAAGCTTGAGCAGTGATATTAATTAGTCACACTATAATCATTAAGTACACTCATTCGAAATTCATCAATAACTCATATCTTGATGGTCTAAATAAATAAGAAAAATTTAAATATTTGAGATTCTTTTAAGTATTATTTTGCTGATTGGAATGAATAAATGTACGGTCGTTCAAAAATAAACCGTAGAAATAATTTATGTATTAACATAGCGTAATACGAATAAATAAATAAATAAAATTATACGTTGTATATGTAACACCAACCGGGATGATTATACGAAAGGGAAAAGTATAACAAGATTATTCTGGAAGATATGTTTGTTTGCTTGCTCTTAATACGAAAGCAGGGTCAGTACATTGGGTAGTGTAGAGTGTAATATAATATGTATGGTTTTCCTTCCAAAAATTTATTCCAGTATTTAAACAAAAATATATCAAAACATGTGTACAATGAGTTTCAATCAGTATGTTAACTTGTTTAATCTATAAAAAATGTTTCTTTCATATGAAATTAAATATAATGAATTAGTATTATAGGCATAGTGGTATAGTTACATTACTGGAACATATTTGCCAAATAAGTCTTGATCGTTAAAATTAACTCTTAGTTTTATAATTGCAACTTGGTGTCCGCTTAATGGTTGCCATTTGTATGACCACTGGGTGGTAGTAAACTGAGATGTCCATGTTGGTTAGTTGAAAGGAGGGGGAAATGTTTGGAATCCTGTATTTTAATAATATTAACTTTATTCAAAATAAAACTTTTCCATTTGTAGTGTTACTAATTGATATAAGTAAAACAGTAATAATTTACCAGGAATGTCTATTTTCTTGAATATCAATCTGAAATAATTATACGCGTAATACAATCGTCTACAGTCTGGTCCAAAACACAGTAGGTAAAGTTTAACCTTAACTTTACCTACTGTGTTGGGGACCAGAATATATATTACTATGACATTCAAACCAATAATATTACAATTATAATGTAATGATCATTTTTGATTTTATAAAAAAAATCCTATGGTAGTAAAACACTCAATTTAAATAATTTTAAAATTAAAAATTTAAAAACCACTCTTTTTATGGAACACAGTTTTACCACATACAGTACTGTATTGCCGGCGTGGTGGCTCAGTGGCTAAGGCTTCGGACTGCGGAGGGCAAGGTCCAAGGTTCGACCCTTGGTTGTTTTTGCAATACCAGTATCTTATGTAAATTTTCATGGGAAGTTGCTCCATACAGAATAATTCCAAAAGAGAGGTGTGATTGAATAAAAGAAAAATAGATCATTTTTTAGATTTCTGTAGAGCATATTTTTGACATCCTTCTCAACGCATACAATCCTGATGAAACCTTATTACATATTTTGTCTACATGAAGGTTCCAGTTTAAGTTTTTATCCAAATCAAGTCCCATAATATGCATTTTATGACAATATGCCTAATGTAAGTAGAACAAATGCAACTCTATTAAAAGTTAACATTTTAATGAGAAAATAAAACAAGAGAATATTGTCCAAAATTTAAAAAATGCTTACTTATATTGTGTATATATATTAAGTCTTCAATAGCCATTTTAAAATGTTAAACTTATAAAAATTTGAAAGCAACAAGAATTGATTAATAGTACTCTGAAAGTATGAAACTATATAGAAATATGTCTCTTAAACAGTCTTTTTGGATAAACAGTCTTTATGAATTTTATATATACATTTCAATCATAGGTAATTTTGTAATATTACATTATATATATACATATTAAGACTGTCTATCAAACCTTTCTTAACTAGCTATCATCTGTTAATAAAAGTATGCCCTTTCATGTTGACAGTTTTATATACACTCACATCATTCTGACCTAAAATCCCAAATAGCTCAGTATTCAGCAATACTAAATTTTCAGAAAACCTTGACAAAAACCAAATTGTTTTTAACTTCACTCTCCAGTTCACATGGGCCTACATACCTGTGCGTGCACTTTATCCAAGTGATGAAGTACTGAGCTATGGTTCAATGGGGATTCGATCCCTGGACATTGCCCACCACTAGTTCGAAGCCTTAGCCACTGAGCCACCATGCCGGCAATGATTTTTTGGCTGGAACGAATGGCTTTGCCTTAATCATCAAGAACCATTTTAGAAACGATAAATTGAAAATATATGTTTTACTTTGACTGTACAAATAAAAATCAGATATTATACATGGAATTGTTTGATTCTGTCCATCTTCATTAAAAAAAGATGTATCGATAGTTTATAAATTAAATTAGTAATTTTCCATATTCGGGATTAAAATGATTATATAAATGTGAGAATGATAATTTTAAAACAAACATTTTCTATAAGGATATAACTAAAGATGAAATTAAAACGTTTTGAACTAATTTGTTCGGAGGGTTTTTCCTTGGCAGACTAAATATTCACGAAATATATATCTATTATGAGTTCTTATAAGTTTCTTGAGTAAAGGCTACATAAAACTTTATCCATACTTACACAACAGCAATTTTGAAAAATACATAAAAATATACTGCTAAAAATTATGCAATGGAAGATCATAAAAATCATTAAACTTGTAAAAAATTTTTCAAATATATTTTAGTTTGTCAAAATATACCCTTTTATTCTTTGAATGTACAAGTCACCTGGTATACAATAAAAAAATATTACTGTAAGTAAACTTTTGATTATAAATCACAATTGGTCATACACATTTTATAATAATTAACAAATAAACTCACACAAAATTGATAATATTTTAACTACGTATTAATGTTTACATATAAAACATAATTCATACGTAAACCAGTGCAGTAGTCATGTTTAGTATCCTATAACTTTGAATGTACAAGTCACCTTGTATACAACAAAAAATTATTACTGTAAGTAAACTTTTGATTATAAATCACAATTGGTCATACACATTTTATAATAATTAACAAAAAAACTCACACAAAATTGATAATATTTTAACTATGTACTAATGTTTACATATAAACCATAATTCATATTTAAACCAGTGCAGTAGTCATGTTTAGTATCCTATAACTTTGAATGTACAAGTCACCTAGTATACAATAAAAAATTATTACTGTAATAAACTTTTGATTATAAATAACGGTTGGTCATACATATTTTATAATAATTAACAAATAAACTCACACAAAATTGATAATATTTTAACTACGTATTAATGTTTACATATAAACCATAATTCATATGTAAACCAGTGCAGTAGTCATGTTTAGTATCCTATAACTGAGCATTCGAAGCACTTTACACATTTCCCACTTCTACATAAATATTTACAACATCGTTCTCACCGACAGATCAACTCTAAAGAATTACCCACCCACCCACCCATATAATTGCAGTGGTGATGACCCGCATGCCCACCCATACACGTGCAGTGGTAAAGACACGCCCAACCACCCATACACGTACAGTTGTTATGATCCGACCGCCCACCCATACACGTACAGTTGTGATGACTCGCCCGCCCACCCATACACGTACAGTTGTGATGACATGTGGCCACATGTCTTCTTACTTTTACACTTTATATATCTACTTGCTGTTACAAGTTATGTCTGGTAAATATTTTACAATGTAACCAGTGCAGTAGTGATGTTCAGTATCCTATAACTGAGCAACCGAAGCACTTTACACATATTT
The DNA here is from genome assembly GCA_035578905.1 of Stictocephala bisonia. Lineage (NCBI taxonomy): Eukaryota > Metazoa > Arthropoda > Insecta > Hemiptera > Membracidae > Stictocephala > Stictocephala bisonia. The sequence goes on along the minus strand of JAQJVL010000582.1, from coordinate 230,772 downwards.
AACATATAACTGATCCCGAAGTACTATACACATATTTGTCATACAACTGAGGCCGACGTACTTTACACATATTTGACATATAACTGATCCCGAATTACTATACACATATTTGTCATATAACTGAGGCCGACGTACTTTACACATATTTGACATATAACTGATCCCGAAGTATTATATACATATTTGTCATATAACTGAGGCCGACTTACTTTACACATATTTGACATATAACTGATCCCGAAGTACTATACACATATTTGTCATATAACTGAGGCCGACGTACTTTACACATATTTGACATATAACTGATCCCGAAGTACTATACACATATTTTTCATATAACTGAGGCCGACGTTCTTTACACATATTTGACATATTACTGAGCCCTACGTACTTTACACATATTTGTCATATATCTGATCCCGAAGTACTATACACATATTTTTCATGTAACAAAGCATCCGAAGCACTTTACACATTTCTCACGTCTACAGAAATATTTACATCATCGTTCTCACCGACAGATCAACTCTAAAGAATGGCCACACGTCTTCTTACTTTTATACTTTATATATCTACTTGCTGTTACAAGTTATGTCTGGTAAATATTTTATAATGTAACCAGTGCAGTAGTGATGTTCAGTATCCTATAACTGAGCCCGACGTACTTTGCACATTTTTTCATATATATGAGGCCGAAGTTTTTTATACATTTTTCACGTCTACAAAAAGATTTATAGCATCTTTCTCACCAACACGCCAACACTTTTCTTGTCACTTTTTACATATCCACTTAGTAATTACAAGTTATGTAAAAAATATTCAGAGATAATGAGATTTCTTAAAAAAAGAGAAAAAAATAGTATTTGCAATATGATACTTTAAAAAAGAGTACATCATTGTTATAAAGTGTCTATAATAAATGCATAGCTAAATAGTTTGGGATGTTTCTAGTTTACTCAAATAGGAATTGAAAATGTTAACCACATCCACAACGCCAATTCACTATAATTATAAGTGACCTTTATTTAACCTGTCACACTGGATAGAGTAAACGTCATAACAAGCACGAAAATGTGTGATATAAAATAGTTTAAATTCGTATTTAATCCATAAGTTGAGTTTTATATTCAGGTATTTACGAAATACTGCACAACTAATTTAATATGAGATTTTCCGATCCAATAAGGATATATGAAATATGACTGCAATTTATTGTCACAATATTACAATTTATTGAGTCAGATATTAACGGACAGATCTGGTTTCAATATTCATAAGATTTCAGATTATAAATATGTATCACTAATGTCTTTCATGGAAGTTATCTATCTATATTTTCATGGAATATCGACTATGCTAAATAAATATGAATATAAAACTTCACCGCAGTTTAACTAATAATGTTTATGGCATTTTATGTGGAATATTGACGAAGGAAGCTTAATATATTTCAAGAAATGTATTACATTTTTAGTCTATTAAAATCTACGATAAAACTATACGCATTATTTAAATTATTAAAAATTATTTTAAAATAACAATTAAAATAACATTTTTTGAGGTAGTAAAAAATCGTTTGTAATCTCCCCATACATCGTTAACACATGACACAATATTGTATGATACTCATAAAAAGTCCAAATTTTTTATACAATCATGTCCTAAAAATAACTTTTATGACACTAACTTAAAGTAATCGACTGGTTAATCAAAAATTAAACGTCTTTCAAAATCGTGTAAAACTCCACCACAATGATCATCCAGAGTACCTGGGAGTAACGCTGGATCAATCACTGATGTTTCAAAGCCATCTTAAAAAAACATAAGCTAAAATTAAATTAAAGGCAAATGTGCTACACATATTGTTGGAATGGGGAGCCAACGCACACGTTCTGTGTACTACTTCTTTGTCACTCACTTGTTTATTTAGCTGCTGAATACAGTGCTCCCTTATGGCTAGGTATCGTACATACAAAAGCGATTGATGTCCAACATAATAGAGCCATGAAATCTATTAGTGGCTCTCACTACCTTGGCTCCCGGAGCTGTGCAATATACCTCCTAAAAATAATACGTCAGGAGGAACTACTTAGAGAATTCAAGGTCTTGAATGCCCCACATCTCCCCATTTCCCAGGATCACCTACGTTAGAATGGTCGCTTAAAATATCAAAGCCCACCTCTACATACTGATTTCTCCAGTTGAGCAGATCAAATTTCTCACCCAATACTATCTGGGCCATAGCGTGGAAGGTTTTTCATGGACGAAATAAGTTCCTCATTAACGATCCGTCAATACCTGTAGGTGGGATGAACGTCCCTCGTAGGGAGTGGACAATTTTGAATCGGTTCCGGACTGGAGGGGGCAGTTGTAACTACTGGACTTACAAATGGGGATGGACGGTATATCAGTCATGCAATTGTGGAGAGTATATCCAAACAATGGATCACACAGTTTCAGGGTGCTCTTTGTGCTGTTTTACGGAGGGATTAACTAGCATAAATATAAATAAATAGTGAGGAAGGTCATAAATGGCTAGATGGATTTAACTCTGTGACGGGAGATCACCTTAAATTTTAATTTTGATTAATATATAGTGACTTTTGGAGTTTTTGCAAGTATATAACACGTATTTTATATAATCTTAAATTTAACGAATTTTAGCTGACCAAATCCATAATGCTATATATAATTAATTCTGCACTGAATAAGCAAATAGAACACTTTTTGGTAAATTTTAGAGGTATACCATGCCATTTATGTAATAAAACACTATACAAAACATAGTCAAATGTTACAACCAAACAATTAAAATCTGCATTACATATAAAACTTAACTTTAGCTTATGAGTTTAAAGTAGTAACTCAGGGATATTTCAAATCACTATAATTACTACAGATCACTTTGATACATTGTTGTAAATTTACTACTATAAATATAAATACAAGATTAAAAAAAAAATTATGTATCTATTATTATCTAGCGTAGGGAAGTTTTAACGCATATTCATAAAAATACTACAATGATCGTTATATTATCTGTTTCAAAAATGTTCAGTGAGTTCGTTTTGATAATTACGTATAAACTTTTGGCTTCAAACAGATGTTAGGAATTCTACATTTTTCAGTAATGAGAATATAATACTAGAGATATAGTTAAAGACTTTTAAAATATTTTGTATCAAAAGATATTCTTGTTTGGTAAAGACCAGTTCAAAGCAGTACGTAACTGCCATCACATACTGTAAATCCCTCACAGTAACTGCTCCTTATCATTTCCCATCATTTATCCATTAGCCACAGGATACTGAAGTTAAAAATGGATTTTCTCCGTTTTCTTGTTTATTTATCAAATAAAACCGCCCGGTGTTTCCCAATACTATAGTTCAACTTATAATATGAGCTGACACTAGCAGAATAGTGATACGAAAGTAATTTGTATAGTGATGAGATTAAAATAATTAGCTAATTACATCAGTGATATTGTATAATACTGTTTAACATAATGGGTTAATGAAACTAATTTCATTTTATAGAGGATTCTAGTACACACAATTACGTGGCACTAAATTGTAATGACTATTATTTCCCCTTATATTTCTGGTCCTTAAAATATTATACAATTGTAATATTTATTACTATCATAACTAATAAAGTACACTCTTTATTTTAAATGTTTTCTAACCAAACAATTGTTAAAAGTCAATGGTCTTCCTATCTAGGCTGTTTGACAGTGACAGCCATTACGTCAACGATAAAGGTCCGCCAATTTCCCTGCCTGGACAGTGGCCAAATTTACGACATTAACGGTCGATCCATCTACCCAATTTAACAGTGATGGATAAATGTATGGCTTTAACAGTCTTCTCCAGTGAATAGTGTTTTTACAGTCGAGCTTACGACCCTCTATCTGGTGTTATTTTGTTACTTCTTTTAACTTCGTAGACTATCAGAAGACCAGTTGTCGTCTGTCTGTGCGTTCCCGAACCATTGTGTGATTTGAACAGTTGTGAAATTTGACTTGCAAGAAATTCCCACAGTCATAAAGTACACTGCAAACCTGTTTTCTCCTGTAAATATTTGTGACATATTCGTATAAAACAAATGTTATAGAATTTAAACAGCCTAAAATGTTAATGTTTAACTCATCAGCAATCTTAGTGAAGGTAGTATTTTTTTCAAAATGAAGTCATCCAGAACACACAAGTAGGCCATGTTTTAACAATTAAAAACAATCGAAATTTTAAATGTTTTTAACGAAGCATCAATTATATTAATTGAAAAATACGTGAATATTTTGTAAATTAACTATGATATAACTTACACTAAAGTAGGTAATAGGGCATTATTTACTGCTAAAAGATGTCTGTATAGTGTTTAAATAATACTGTATCTTAGGTGCATATTTATTTTAAAACCAATATAATCCCTCACAAATTAAGCCAGAAGCAAGAACACATTAATAAATCACGAAAATAAACAGTATATTTTATTTGCTTTCAATATTATAACGCTGTGTTTGCATCACTATTAACAGCCAGCTGCACAAAACGATCTATAGCTGTTACCGCTTCACTGAGGCGATGTAAATGCACGATCGAATATACTATCACATTAATTAAAATTCAATAACATCGAAAGATTTGTCATATATTTAATTAGTGTAACAACATTTCATACATTTCTTTTTACCCAATTTAATACTAACTCCTATTGTAATATAATATTAATTTAGCTTTTTAGAAGATATGAGCTTAAATTCTAGAGTGTTGCTTTTAAGAATATTGGGTTTGTTTATGATATTACGCTTTTTAAATAATCCTTTTATTAAATATGTTAATTACTTACAAACACTTAGAAAATCTGGGTTTAAAAGTTTGCCTTTAACCCAAGTATACATATTTTACTTATTTTGAGTTTACTTATTAAAAACTTTACATATTTTGAGTGTTTACTGTAGTTTATACTATCAATTCAATGTATATCGTATATATTGAAATTTAGAACCGGTTTTGCCTACACTGGCGGTGTGGTGGCTCAGTGGTTAGGGCTTCGAACTGCGGAGAGCAAGATCCGAATCCCCACTAAGCCAACGGTCGGTACTTAACTAGTTGAATACATTTCATGCACTGCCCATGTAAACTGGCGATTGAAGTTAATAAAAACAGGCTATTGAAACAAACAAACAAGACAGGGAGAATTAATGCACTTGCAGTAGACTCAAGCCTTTACTGTTGTATAACGATAAATGGTCTCAAAGAAATGCCCGGATGGCTTTTTTGTGTAGTATAAGCTCAGGTAAATGACTCTTCAGCATTTACGTAAAATATACATGGTGGGGGGGGGGGTTGAAGAGAGACATATTGAGGGAGACCGCTAGTGCTACGTGCGAAGACTGAACAAGAACTTAATTCATAGATCATGGAAAACGGCTTCATGGACCTAAATGTGGAAACGGTCGTTTTGATTCTTTGGTAAATGATGGAAGCTGAGCCATCATAATTTTATAAACGTTATTAAATGTTCATATTTGAAGTTTGGATACACTGGCCACAAAACTGCACCGTGAAAGTAAAATTCATTATACGGAATTTAATAAAATATTTTAAAATGTTACTAGACACTTTATTTTCACAAATATGTAAAATATCATAATCTATCATGGTATACTTATATACGTTTGTACCTTAAATTATGTATATTCCGTGTCAGTAAAACTATATTGGTAAGTTATTTCACTAATATTGGTACTGACGATAAAGGTCAGAATATGTATTATCAATGTAAGTTATTCAAAGAAAATTGTTTAAAACTTCATTAAAATTATTTAAAATCACAAGACTATTCCCGTAAGTACATTTGCATTGTTTATGTCTGTGTAAGCCTATAAACTTTTCATCCCTGCGGGGTCTACTGACAGAGGGAATATATATAGGCAGTATATCTTGGGCCTCGTCTGCAATTCACACGTCCCTGCCACAAACACACTGATATTTATTTATTTTTTTATTTTTTATTTATTCAAAAGACGCCGATCGTCAAGATATAGGCGAATATGGATTTCGAATGAGTGTGATGAGTGTAGATGAGCGAATGTAGTCATTGTTACAAACTAAGGTCGACTATTCCTTAGAAAGTGTCATTAATTAATAGCCCAATGACAAATGAACAGCCGGTGGTTATCAGCTGATCCTTCTCAAAATGTATTATGACTCTGATTGGGATCGAACTGACAATCTTTAGCTCATGAAGCTGGGATTGAACCAACTACGCTACCGTCCGATTGTATACAGTAGATACATGGGGATTTGTGGTAGAATAGAATATATAGGTAATATATCTTAAGCCTTGTCTGCAATTCACACGTCCCTGCCACAAACACAGTGAGATACAGTAAATACATGGGGATTTGTGGTAGAATAGAATATATAGGTAATATATCTTAAGCCTCGTCTGCAATTCACACGTCCCTGCCACAAACACACTGAGATACAGTAGATACATGGGGATTTGTGGTAGAATGGAATATATAGGCAATATATCTTGAGCCTCGTCTGCAATTCACACGTCCCTGCCACAAACACACTGAGATACAGTAGATACATGGGGATTTGTGGTAGAATGGAATATATAGGCAATATATCTGGGGCCTCGTCTGCAATTCACACGTCCTTGCCACAAACACACTGAGATACAGTAAATACATGGGGATTTGTGGTAGAATAGAATATATAGGCAATATATCTGACGCCTCGTCTGCAATTCACACGTGCTTGCCACAAACACACTGAGATACAGTAAATACATGGGGATTTGTGGTAGAATGGTCTATCACTCAAAAACGCATGAATCTTACTAAACATGCAAGTACTAAATAACTGTGATTAGATAAGACATCTCGTTAATTACGTCACAGGTTTCAAGTCACGAGCTTTAGTTAAATTAACTTGGCTTCATTTGTAATTATATAAATTATTACAGTAACTACTCTTTGCCTGACTTAGGTCTAATCAACTCCAGACTCATACAAGACATTTAGCCATTCCACAACGGTTATCTTATCCGATTGCCTTCTCAGTATTTCTCTCAAATCCGTACATTATGAGTTTTATAAGTCTCAGTGGATGTTTATTTCCGAAAAATCCTTTTAAATTTATACATTGGGAAAATGTTGACTACTGCTGTAATATATAATAAAAACCAAACATTAAGCCTAGAAAAAGTAACGGAAATGTGAACTTTTAAGTTCTGATAGTTTAGATTTTTTTCTAAATCATAAGGAGATTTTATTTTATAAATTAAACTATAATAATTGTTTGGAATTTTCAAAGAAATAAATGATAGGGAATATAGTATAGTCAGTAAATTTATGCATTATATATCTAGAATATGTGTGTAATTTTGGGTGAAATATCTCTGAAGTTTTCACCATTAATTATTTCCTGAGTTTTGGTCATCATAATAAGAAGTATTTAGGGTATAATTATGTTCAAATAAAGGAATTTAAAATGTACTTTCCTCTAATATGAGATAAATGTTTTAATATTTACATGAAATATTAATAGAAAAGAATTCATAACTGGCAAACAAATATTAAATTGTTTTATGATATGTAACACATAATTCGTAAATATTAAATAAAATAACAGTATAATATAAATCACCTGAATACTATTTAAATTAGGTTTTGAAAATTCTTTTGATAAATTTATGTCTAAAATAGTGTTTAAGTCAAACTAGGTTTAAAAATTGGCGATTTTCTGATTGTTTACCTGTCTTACATTTTATTTCATTTAGTTTTAAAATGTGTAATTTTGCCTACATATTTCTAGTCCCAGTAATTGCATTTAATTTCGTGCATTCCTTATACTGTATATGTTAATATTTAATGTCAACTTAATTATTAGTAGGAAAGCTATTCCAGTTATTATTATTATTATTATTATATTTATTGAAAGATGATTTTTATTTTATTATAACAAAATAAAAGTATAAGTAATTCTATAAGGCTTATATTATTTTTTGTCATGATCATAATATCATGATTTATAATATCTTTATATTTTTCCTAACCAGAAAAATCAGCCATTTCCAGACATTGTTTAGAACTTATACACTCGTTTGCAAAGACATAACCTAGTAGTAGACGTTGTCAAACCAAATTATCTTGATGCATATGAGACATACTCTATTACATAAATGAACACAAAAAAATTATTTAGTGTACCAGAAACTTTCCATTTGCTCCAATTTTGATTTAAAATTTGTTTAAATTTATATATTTCATAGCAGAACCCACCCACTTCACCGGTCATAATATTAAGTTTATTATATAATCGAAATTTGCAGCAAGCATCCAGTTTACACTATATCCAATTTATATATAATTAAGAACAGCTGATGTAATGTATAATTTACCACTGTACTCAATTATTTTTAATTTTAAAACTTAGCCTAACACAATTTTATTTAATTTATTTTATTTGACAGCTGTTATTAAAGTAAATCAATCAATTAATATAGCTCTATAAGAATACCATGGGAATTTTGGAGGCCAATAAAACAGAGTCCTGTGGTCGGAAAATAAATTCATTCTTAGTGAGCCTCTAGGGGCCAAGATAAACCTATATTCAAAGTTTCAAGTCAATTTAACGTATAGTTTTTAGGTGGTAAATGGCTTTTATAAAGATTTTATATTCGCTTATGTATTTAATTACGTTATTTAAAAAAATCATGTTTTAGTTGCATGTTGCTTTTGATTATTGTCTAATCGTATTCTCTAAAGGCCTTAAAAATACTTTTAAATGTTTTCTCTGTGGAATAGGTTTTATTTCCATAAATTTTTATATGAGGATTGTTTGATTTTACTTTGATTTTTAATAACTTAAACTATTTTACGGTACTTTTTAGTATATTAAAAGTTGGCTTTTAACACAAACATTTATTTTGTAATATTTTTAATTATTAAAATTTTGCTATTTTTGAATTATTTCAAATATTAATAACAATTGCCAATTATTTGAATGAATATTGTTAAGAAAGTTCCATATTAAAAATATTATAGCTTTTAATTAAATCTCTTAAATAATGGCATAAAACCATTTGTGGTTTGAAAAGCAAATGCAAGAATTTACAATATTTACTGTACTCTAGTTAAATCTTTGACATATGTTCTATGATTCATAGTTGTATAGTAACTATGAATAGGCATATTTTATAGGAAACAACCACTCAAAATGGATTTTAAAGCTAAAAAAATACAAATATTTACCAGTATTTAAAAAAAACCAAAATTATATACGATGGAGTAAAACTATTGTGAAACAACCAATGAACACGGAAAATCCAATGAAATGTTTTAAAAAAATCATAAATATTTACTACTATAAAAAAAAAAAAAACCAAATTTATATCCGATGAAGCACAATTATTTTAGTGTCCACGTCTATGGCAACCATTGAGCGGACGCCAGGTCGGTATTAAGAGGACCGAGAGCATGGAACCTATCGCCTACAATCTCCCAAAGACTTTGTCTCCAAGTAGCTGGGTTACAGCACTGCGCCACCAGCGCTGACAATGTATTTATAATCAAGATGTATTTATAAAAAAAATTTCACATGCATATATTAAAGATATTTTATGAGATAAGTAGGTGATTAAACTGTAATGGAATGATCCAGCTCAGCTGGTGAACCTGTCATCTGCCACGGGATCCTGAAACTGTCGGATAATCTTCATACAGAGTGAACGTAATACCTTTTGAGTAATGTGGACTAACTTGTATAACTATACTTTCAAACCAACTGTGAATCATATCTTAGTCTCATATTTCATGAAATATGTATATATTTTATTTAAATAATTTATACATTACATACAACCTAAAAAGAAAACAACTCAGTTATAAGAATTTAAGAAGAAAATAATAAACTCCAGTAATAAACCCACTGTTCACGTACATTGAACACCTAAAATTACAAAAATATATCTTAAAATCATTTAAAATCTCCCATTTAGTTAATTAAACAAATATTTTAGAAGCGATTCAATTTCTAAAATATTATAAAACTATTTCAGGTTTCCTTTTTTAAAGCAAATAATATTTAGTAATTATTACAAACTATGCTACTAACATTAAAACGTAAGGCCATTTCCATTCATTTCAACCCTACGTGCCAAATTTATTTCACTTTTATGTTATGTACTGTGTGACAAATTGCGAACAATACAACATATCATTAGTTCATCAGCTAGTATATTTATGACTGTTTAAAATAAAATATTAAACCAGAAAATGTTTATTATTATATTTATTGTTATTATTTATGTATTTATACATAAATAAATATATAAATAAAATCATATTTAAAGTGTTAAAAATAAAAATGAATCACAATATGCTGTTAAAATCTTTGAAAAAAACGTTTTTTTTAACTGTTAATCATAAAAAGTCTCCAACAATATTTACACAAATATAAGTTGCTGATGGGTGAAGTCCAGAAAAGTAAAATACGTCCAGAAGCAGTTCATGAAATAAATCACTGATACATGAAGAATGTAGTAATTATATTGTACTAAGCTCAGTTTAAATATTTCACTTTTTTAGTTTTAATTAGTTAATTTTTCTAAGAAAAAAAGCCAATTCAAATATATAACCATTAAATATCTTTCTGATTGTATTTTCGTATTACGTAGCTTATAAAGGCGTTGTATAGTCAATCTGACTACAGCGCTCATATTGCCGCCTCTTAGTTGCAGGCACCAACATGAGACCATTGCTGGACTCCCAATATTCGAATATTTATAACATATATTATAAATATATAGTTTATTAAATTAAATATAAAATATATTGATTTATTCAATCTTTGAATAATATTTATTTAAAAATCATCATTCTAGGAGTTCCCCTTATGACCTCAATTGAACAAATACGTCATAAAGTTTTAAGATTATTTTATTGAAAATGTAATAATACTGAGTTGAAAGTAGGTATTTGAGAGACATAAAGAGAGAAAAGTGAGGGTAGAGACGGGGAGAGTTAAGGCTACTTAATACACTGGTGGCTTCAACTTTGAGTCCGCTCTTTGAATATTCAAATCGACTGCTGCTTTTTTACGCCACTTGACAAATCTGGTTATATGGAAATTTCCTACAACTTCCTTTGATTAATATTGTAAGAAGGCTTAACGCTTGCTACTATTGCCTCATATTAAGTGGCAAACTTGTTATAATCATTAACTGAAAGCGAATTACGATATGTAAATAAGGCAAGTTTTCTAGAATGTTTTAACGGAAACATATTTAATATTGAAAGAACTAACAGACGACCCGTCAATGGTGTATGACATTTACTCATGGCTAAGGACTAAGTAAACTGCATATATCTAGGCATATATTGCACTTTTTAAGGTCCCTAATGCCATAATCTACAATAAATAAATATAATTAGATCAATTTAAATATTACAGAAAATAACTAACAATAATTGAGTCTTATTCAGTTTTTATTCTGTTTTAATATTTTTTATTGTAGCTAAATTTAGTAAATTTATTTAAAAACAGTAATTGTTGAGCAATAATATAAGTGCTTCAATGTTAAACCACTTTCACAAAACAAATCATTCTTTTGTTTGATATAATCAGGATAGCTGCTTAATCAGGGTATTGTACAACAATTTAATGTATACTATATCTGTTTTTCTTAAGTACAAAATACTCAAACTGTGGTCTTTAACAGTAAATCTCAATAGTGAGGATTACTTTGAAAGTATTAGACATGAGAAAAGCTTCTTTAATAATACTATATTGTACAATACCACCGTACAAGTATGAGTGGATGAGTAGGTCATTACGACCGTATGAGCACGGTTGGGCCATTTTCCTTTTGCAAGCATTACACACAAAACAACAAAGGCCATTATTATAAATCGGTGTCTTACTAAATGCTATTTCACAAAAGGCGAACATTTAATTCTTTAAAAAATCAAAGCACTAAAATTGAAATAATTCATTATTTGTGAATTATTTCAATGCAAATGATTCATAGAAATATTGAAATCTAGTGTAGGATACTGTTACAAATTTGAATAAAAAACTTCAAATATACCAAGCAAAATAACGAAGCATAAATAATAAATACACACATATATATTTTCGCTTGGATACAACATTTATTATTAAAAGCATTCCATTATAAACTAATCTCAATTCCTTTAAAAGGTTGAGTATTGAGTATAAAATAAATATATAATTGTTTATTTTAGTTAAAGTCTAGAACCTTTACAATATTACCAAATAACCAATTTAAAATAAAATTACGTTTTCATCAGTACGTCCACACAATGGTATCAAACTAAGATAATGGTTATTCAAAGATATAGAACGATATTTATAGATTAGAACTACGACAATTATGTTGTTTTATACATTCTTTCTAAATATTAATGTATCTAACTTTACATAAATTATCCAGTTTATATGTACGTAACATACATTTAATGGTTATTTTATTTTAATAGTGGGTAATGAATGCAAAGTTCCCAACTGTGGAGGAGGAAAGAAATTATGTTATAAACAGCCATCGCTTCTTGATTACTTTATAACTTAATTTTCAAGCTTTTAATTACAAACCTGATATTCAGCAGTCACTTCAATAATATTTATGGCTTTGAAGCAAGAACGTTAATAGCAATACATTTTGGTGCTGTTTTATATTGCTGTACAATAATGGGTGTTGGGATGGACACCATTTACCTCCCTGAGAAGATTTTCAACACAAACACATCCATTTTACTATAATTATATGACTATAATGAGATCAAAAGTTAACTTTATATAAATATTAACATCAGAATAAGCAACCCAAATAAAATTTACCATACGCTGTAAATAATATCGTTATATATTTAAAAATATTTTTGTTTTTGTGAGTCATAAAACAGAGTGGTTTATTGCTATTTTGTAATTTAATAATTTCTTATTGAATGGCTTAGCGTTGTTGTTTACAGCTATTAGATACTACCACAACATTTATTCGGTAGTCGGGTGTATGCCCTTTCTTTTATAAATCCATATTGACCCTTATATTGACGATAGGCATTTTAAGAATAAATTATGAAAAAAGTGATTTTTGTAGTCAATGCTAAGTGCAGGTTAATAACATTGTATCTCGATCATGGAGAACGCTCATTTAGATAAATGAAGGATGACCTGCTACAGGATTTTGTACTTGCTACAACTTTGTTTAACATATTAGGAACATACTCTTCTATCATATAGCAAATGTATACTCTATGTCTTTGGTCCTGTCGTAGAAAAATAACAATACAAGACCCAGTTGACTTTGAAAAATGTCTGTGGTCACCTGGCTCAGTGTTACCAACTCTGTAGGAACTAGTTCTTCTTAAATATCTTTTGATACGCTTTTATACTATGAGAATCATGTTTATGTCTTTAGCCCCGTCGTATATACAATAGCCTATAAATGTTTTGTGCCTAAATGACTAAATTTCTAGCGATCCTCCACGTGGCTCAAATAGCGAAAAGGTACCAGACAGCGCGTACTTATTATAATATCATAGTTTACAAACTTACTATACCACGTGGTGGAATTTCTTTTTAGATTATGACAACGATAGTAGTTTTGATGTATTATAATTTTACAGTAAAATTTAAATATATCATAGTTTTATTTATACTAAAATTATAAAACACTTTTAATAACGACTTACAATATGATGGCAGTTAAAACACGTGCATTTTATTTATTATTCTTATTATATATATTTTTTTAAATATAAGCTAGCTTTAGACTATATCAGCTATTATAGTATAAACCTAACGGATGTCCCGTTGAATGATAGAGTTTAAAGATTCATCAGCGGAAATACATAAGATAGATTTGACATCTAAATCAGGCCTTAAGTACTTATGAGTTGAATAATTACCAATTACGTATTTTTATGTGAGCTAGATTATAATGGTAGAAGCTTTTTTGTATATACATATATTTTTATATACTTAGAATTGTATATATATATATATATATATATATTTATATATACTTAGAATTGTATAAATGTAATTGAAGGCCATTCAATTATTTTCATTTCAGATAACACTTAACGTGGAAGGATGATTTAAATACAATGTCTAATAGCCAATTATCCGCTTGAATTGGCAACTAAGTCCACATTATCTCCGTAGATAGCCTCTGCATCTTGCTTACTCGGGTTGGTGGGATCAAACATGTTTGAGCCTAAAGTTTATGGCACACTCATTCATATGCTATTACCGTCACATTATTAACACCAATACTGCGTGTATTGTTGGAAGTTCGTATTTTGTTATTTATTAGTACGAATTAAAACACAAGAAACTATCGGCAAAATATAACAAAATTTTAACACGTAATTACTACAACTAAATAAACATAATAAGTTTTGTTTTTAAGACCTGATTTACTTTTTCAGCTGTCACACACTCCAATATTGGGACGGCAGAACATTTTTATAGGTCTGAAATATATACAATGGAGCGCAATAGGAATACAGATTTCTACGTGTAAATATTTGCAAAATATTGAAGAACAGTATTGAAGCTTTTATAAAGTTTAGAAAATATAAATTTTTACTAACATCAAGTACATGTTTACTACAGTTTGAGATTAATTACGTGATGATGATGTCGTTATTCCCATACTCAAGAGTTAAAACTAGGAATGTGTATGTTGATTCTTTTTCTACATCAAAATCTGTAGAACAATAAAAATTTACGAATAAACATATCAATACTCTTACAGACTTGTACATTACTTATTTTTCCAATAAATTAGAGTAAACAGATAGCAGCCTTTACGACGTAATCAGTTATAAACAAAAGACAGGAATCGTGTATGAAAGTATTGTCGATTAAATACTAGTTTCATTCCTTTACTAGTCCCTCGGGTCTGACCATGGTAACAATTGTTTGTGGAATCAATTACTGTCATATATAAACGTTTTTATAGATCTAGTTATATTATTTAATAATTGTGTTGAGTGACATTCATTTGTGTGTAATTTTCACCCTCATATAACATGCTAAGGAAGGATATATATTTGTTTAAGAGCAATTACAGTTGTAAAAAATAATATTAATGATTCTTAATTAATATCATAAAATTGTTTATTTAACGTTAAAAAAATAACGCATTTGTACCTTATTTCATATTTGGTCAAATTTTCCATTTACATCTAATAATAAATTTTTTGGGATTTTTACTTGTAATATTATTCACTCATTCGTGCAGGCTTTATATCAGTTATAATTAAAATGACTTATTTGCATTAATTTATTTAAAAGAATTATTGGTATTTTTGTTACTAAAGCTTGTATTTCATATTCTTCAGTATATTAAGACAAATAAGATTTATTTCCATTACCATGATATATTGTAATAGTAAATTAGCAAATACATGAATTATGTGTTATCCTTATGTTTTAAAATGTATTTTTAAACTTTTATTTTCTTTACACTATAATTATTGTTGTGCTTATAATAGTAGTTTAACATTAAAAATATAACGGATTGGTCGAAGCTAAGGGGATAAGGTGGTGGCTTGACCGTCGTGGGTTCTATTCTCGTTGTGGCCACAACAGATTTTACCCATATGTCACTCTCGTGGTTCGGAAGTCACGTTTAGCTGGTGGTCAAAAAAGTCTACAAAACAAAAATGGAATCTTCTAAGCAGGCAAGGGAAACTTTGTCATAATTGGGCATTCCTCCCGCCTAAAACACATACGAAGTTCGTTTTATAGTAAAAACTGTAAAATGAACCAAGCAAAAATGTATTACGGGAAACTTGATTTAACTGTCATTATTTTTAATATATTTACCTATATCCATAAAATGTATTAAGTTTAATTGCTTTCAATTTTAAAAAATATTTAACAATTAAATTTAATGGTTATTATAATAAATAATATTAGAAATAATTGAAATATATACTTGCAAACTATTACACTTGCAATGATCTTGTATAGCTATAAATATATTACCTGATCTAAATAGTTATGGAAGGATGAACATTGTTCAAATAAAGCAGTAGACTATCTGTGATGTAGTTATTGGTCTATTATGAGTGACTATAATATTGGAATATCTACTGAACTGTTATTAGAACTCGCCCAATATCCAATATCTGTGCTACAGCAATATTGATGATCTAAAATAACGATACACAAAGCTTATATATTGCAGAGATTCTTTAACGATAAGTTACATTGTGAAACAACATTATTAGTTTTAATACACGAACTAAAACTTTACGTATATTTTATACATTTGTATTGGCTAATACATTGCATTATAGCAATTAAATTACTCGTTATTAATATTTTTAGTGATAAAAACTAATTTATAGTTTAAAACAACAATACAGTTATTATAGAATAGATTTACTGGTGTATTAATGCATATTTAAATATAAATCTAAAGATATATTCATCATATTAAAGGTTACAAATAAAACTATTGGCAATGCGAGAATCGTATTTACATTTTAGTAAATATAAATTTACCTGGAAAATAAAAGTCTCTCATTATAATGATAAAAATTACAAGTAATTTTTATTTAAAATAAAGTATTTACTTTTTCACGACTACTATAATATGATTTATTATACATTTTTTACCAATTCAAATTGGTATTCCTATTGAGTTTAGGTTTTTAACTCATGTTGGTATATTCAAATTATGTTCATCTACGTATATTATTTTCCTATAAAATATATTTCAAATTATATTAAAATAAGTAATTAATTAGTAATAAAACTATTTTCATCTTCATAAAAATAAAATTTTTAAATATAACATTATAACAGTAAATATACAAGATACAAGATTTTTTTTTACTAACTCTGCCAAAAAAGCTAGGATGATTCTTTTAAGTGACTAAGGCAGACGTAATTATCGACTCAGTATAGGCAGATATGAAACAAGCTTAGAAAATTGGTTTAGTTCTTCTGAAGACAAAAGTAAAGAATTAAAATAACACAAAGGGAAACGTTATTATATATAGTTATTAATAAATGTAGATTTCTTTGCTACATGTATGATTCCCGCATATTTCAATATATTTTGTTAAAAAATCAGATATTGAGCCTTACCAAAAGTAAATTTATTTTCTGTAAGTACAAATTATTTGCCTGTAAAATTACTTAATTTCAATAGTATTACTGTCTGCTTGTATTTGTATAATTATTATAAATAAGTATTTTTGTGGGAGTGTGCTTTATTCTCTATAATTATTTCTATGGGTTTCTTGTACTCTAAAGAAAAGTGCTTAAACTATTGATTTAATAAAATATAAGTATTTGACAGCCTTAAATGGAATGTTTAGAACATTGTGAAATAACTAATATTCACAATTGTTGTAATTTAATGATTAATTATTACCATGTGACCATTTTATGTAAACTCCTAATTGTCATTTTACTAATTATGACTCTCAAGAAGCTCTCAATGTTTTAAATAATTTTTATTATTTTCCCAATATCATTATACAATGCCGTATTAAATATTACTTCAAAGCACTTTAAACGATATCGTTATATTTGTTATGCCTTGGGTTAATATACTATAATATTTTTAATATAAATACACTGCAAGAATCACTGAGTCTTGTTTTAAAATATGAGTAAGCAATGTAGACCGAGTGTCCTTACACGTATAATGAGTGGTGTTTAAAGAAATTATAAAACTGCAATTGTTATATTCAGTATTTTAGTTAGTAGTACCTTAAAAACCAATGTTTTAATAATAGGCTAATTTTCAAATTAAATCAAAGTAAATACTTTCCCTTATAGCGTCCTTTTTGTAATTGTTTTGAGATTGAACACTCTTTTAATTATTATTTGCTGATAAATATCAATAGTTCAGAAAATATAATACAGTTATATATCCTTATAAATATATGCGTAAATTGATTATTATACTATACAAATATTAAAATTACTATAAAAAGTTATTTGAAACAGTATATTGGATATTATTATTTTTGTTACATTATTATAGATTGTAGACAATAGCGTATATAATAAATAAAAGTTGATCTCAAATGATATTTGGCATGTTTGCAATAGCTCTAAAAGAAAATATAAACATTGATTCACAGTCTGTTGCCTTGCGTAACGATCGCACTTGTTAGAGTGTCAACACACAATCATGCAATTCATGCACGAGTGTCTCAAACACGATTTTTTCAAGTTTAAATATTGTTTCGTAGCTTAAAAACTTGGTACATTGTATGGAAAATGTAAAAAATAATGATAGTAAATAAATAAACTGTTAAGTACTAGTGTAAATATGAATATTAAATTATGTGTAGTAAGTTAGTCATGTAATACAAATAACGTTACATTACATTGTTATGGAAATATTAGCAATATTCATGGATAAAAAACTTACATAGCAGTTATCTGTTGTGATTACAGGAAACATTATTATTGTAATTTATATACATTTCAAAATTGTTAACATGTAGTTCAAGATCAGCGTAGTCCAAGTTACCGGGCCAGGATTCATGTTGGGTGAGTCTTCCTGTTAAATGTCCCCTACCACGTGATAGTATCTTCAATATGCCAAGGCCTCGTTTATAATGCAAGTAAAATGTAGTGAACAAAGCAGCTTAATTAATAAGACATGTACTTCACGATCAACAGTGATCCAAGTTACCGGGCCAGGATTCATGTTGGGTAAGTCTTCCTGTTAAATGTCCCCTACCACGTGATAGTATCTTCAATATGCCAAGGCCTCGTTTATAATGCAAGTAAAATGTTTTGAACAAAGCAGCTTAATTAATAAGACATGTACTTCACGATCAACAGTGATCCAAGTTACCGGGCCAGGATTGATGTTGGGTGAGTCTTCCTGTTAAATGTCCCCTACCACGCGATAGTATCTTCAATATGCCAAGGCCTCGTTTTTAATGCAAGTAAAATGTAGTGAACAAAGCAGCTTAATTATTAAGACATGTACTTCACGATCAACAGTGATCCAAGTTACCGGGCCAGGATTCATGTTGGGTAAGTCTTCCTGTTAAATGTCCCCTACCACGTGATAGTATCTTCAATATGCCAAGGCCTCGTTTATAATGCAAGTAAAATGTTTTGAACAAAGCAGCTTAATTAATAAGACATGTACTTCACGATCAACAGTGATCCAAGTTACCGGGCCAGGATTCATGTTGGGTGAGTCTTCCTGTTAAATGTCCCCTACCACGCGATAGTATCTTCAATATGCCAAGGCCTCGTTTTTAATGCAAGTAAAATGTAGTGAACAAAGCAGCTTAATTAATAATACATGTACTTCACGATCAACAGTGATCCAAGTTACCGGGCCAGGATTCATGTTGGGTGAGTCTTCCTGTTAAATGTCCCCTACCACGCGATAGTATCTTCAATATGCCAAGTCTTCAACATGTAGTGAACAAGTCTAGCTTAATTGGTAAGACTTGTAGTTCAAGTTTAGCAGTGGTCCAAGTTACCGGGCTAGGATTCGTGTTATGTGAGCCTCCTTGTTAAATGTCCCCTACCACGCGATGGTATCTTCAACACGCCAAGGTTTCGTTTATACTGCAGGTAACATGTAGTGAACAAGTCAGCTTAATTGGTAAGACTTGTAGTTCAAGATCAGCAGTGGTCCAAGTTACCCAGCCAGGATTCGTGTTGGGTGAGCCTCCTTGTTAAATGTCCTCTATCACACGATGGTATCTTCAACACGCCGAGGCCTTGTTTATACTGCAGGTAACATGTAGTGAACAAGTCAGCTTAGTTGGTAAGACTTGTAGTTCAAGTTTAGCAGTGGTCCAAGTTACCGGGCTAGGATTCGTGTTATGTGAGCCTCCTTGTTAAATGTCCCTACCACGCGATGGTATCTTCAACACCCCGAGGCCTTGTTTATACTGCAGGTAACATGTAGTGAACAAGTCAGCTTAATTGGTAAGACTTGTAGTTCCAGATCAGCAGGATCTGACTTGAAGATAAGACTTATAGTTCAGTTTCCGGGCCAGGATTCATGTTGTGTGAGCCTCCTTGTTAAATGTCCCCTACCACGCGATGGTATCTTCAACACGCTAATGCCTCGTTTATACTGCAGATAACATGTACTGAACAAGTCAGCTTAATTGGTAAGACTCGTAGGTTAGATACAGTATTAAGTGGTGGGACAAGAGTAGCTGGGTCGTAGGACTTTAAATTAATGTTATGTAAGTAAACAACACACTAATTTAAGGGATTATATTGCCACACCGTCAATTGTTTATAAACATAATATGTCAATATTTCATTTGCTATCATATAAAATGTTCGGAATTCACGTAAATCTATATGTCCCTTAGTATTAGGTTAGTAGTAAAAGGCTATCTTAGGTCCACACAGGTAATCTACACTTATATTATACTTATATAAGCATTCATATTCGACATAAAATAAGCAAACTCTGAGTTTCTTCTCATATTTGAATAAATTTAATAATAAATATTTTAATAAGTAATTCTTCATTAAATATTAAATTTCAAAATCAAATCCAATGATCATTAATTATGTAAAGAAATTAGTATTCGGAACCGAAGGTAGTATTCGGAAAGATTTTAAAATAATTTTAACATTAAATCGTCTAATACGATAAAGTCAAATAATTTTATAAATTTTAATGCCTTGTATTTCATAATTTTCATGTTTAATCAATAATATTTAATTAAAAGTACTTTAGTGAATAAACTCTCCTGATTCTTTTCAAAATTCACTGTTGAAATTACGTCCAAAACAGGCGACGCAGATTTAATGAAACCAAAAATAAGTCAAACTAACACAACAGGAATTGCCTGACATTATTATTGTCTACGGTTTCCCTGATGTTACACTTTGTATCTACCACTTCTTATGTATATAATTAATTGTTAGGCACACTATTTTTTACTCTGCTTGATATATTTAAGTAAATAATATATAATTTAAAGACAAATTAGTAAATTTTAAATATATTAGTAAACATAGAAGTGCATTAACATTATTGAAACCACTTATGGCATGCTTTTTTAGTGTTTGAACTAAAATACATAAAACTGCTTATAATATTTATTTTATATATTCCACTTCTGTAGTTATATATTCACAATTGACATTGGACAAATCGTTTTGTTGTCGCAATCAGAAGGTGTTATGTTTGATATTGTGTACAATATTTGACATCAAAATAACTGAATATTTTGCAAATCAATTCTGTCGACCTTCATGCAATAATTTCGTTTGTAACAAATATTGTAAAATGTTACTGAAATAAAGTATGTAATTTCTAGATTTGAAAATTGTTTGAATGTTTAACTTCAAATTTCCCAAACATCAATAATAAGATGACTATTGCTATTGGTTGCTATTATGAGTTTTATTTATTTTTGTTATATATAAATTCGTTAACAAATATTAAATCGCACCCATCAACTAAATTATTTACGTTAGTAGTTTTAGAAATAATACAATTGGTTATATAATATTAAAATACCTCTACTCTGAACATTACAAATTTAATACCATATTAAAAATTAGGTCAAGTCATAATATACTAAAATGTGAAAAAGGAGAAACTTAAAATAGAACTTGAGGCCTAAGTTACAAATATAATTTGTAATATATTTGGTTATATGTACCAAATATAATATACATACATATTGGTACCAAATATACATATTGGTTATATGTATACTAAATATAACATTAATGTACAAATTACAGTTCCACCATTCGACCACCCTTAATACAAGGGAGAGTGGATTTATTATACTTTTTTTAATAATTATCAAAGTAACTGTTTTTATTTTCATATTTTTGTTACCCAGTGACAAACAGAAATCGAACAGGATTGTAATATTAAGATTTTCATGTCCTCTATATAACCTACCAATATAAGCAAATATGGGACAATAGCGATGAACATATTATAGTTGTTATATCTAATAAACGTTAAATAGCTCAGTTTATACTAAGTTTAGCAAACTAATGCTTTGTCGAAAAATAGGTTGTACAAATATTATTATTTTAATTGATATTATTAAAATTTTGAAAAAATTGAATTTTAATACAATGAATATTAGGTTATAAAGGTATACGGAAGGCTAGACAATATTAAAAATGTAAGATATTTGAAAATATACCAAGAATTGGTTGATTATTTCAAATAAATATTCATGAATGAATATTTAAATAAAGGATAAGTAATGTTAATAACATTGTATTCTCTAAATTAAGTACAGCACTTAATGATTTGAAAAATACTACTCAAATCACAGAAAAAAAATCTGTTTACAAGGGTGCTGACCCTTGTAGACAGATATATATATATATATATATATATATATATATATATATATATATATATATTTTCAATATGAAAAAGGCACATTGAAAAAACTAATAGTACAACACCTATGCTTTAAAATATATTAAAATCAATCAAATTGCTTCATTATCAATATTATATTTTACTTAATAAACTAAAATATAAAAGTACACTTAACATTTAATTATTTTATTTATATTTTAATACAACTAAACTAAGAGTGGCAATTTTTACACAAAAATTTAAATATCGATATAACGATACACAAAATGTTATCGTTTAGAAATACTAAAAGATCGTAAGTATTCTATGAGCAAAGGAGAACTTATTAGTGAAAAAACGTAAAAAAACTTCAAATACCAATTAAAGGCATAAAGTTTATTTTTTGGCTTGAATATTATTAATGTTGTTAAACGCAAGATTAGGAAGGTTGGTCACGTTACCAATCATGTAAGATTTCACGGCACTCACATCTAATGGGCATCTTTAGTCACGTGATTACCTCACAGGTGTATATATATATATATATTGGTGCTATCACACGTAATGTAAGGGAGTTTAGTCACCCCGGCGTTGCACGCCACTCACATCTAATGGGCATCTTTAGTCACGTGATCACATCACGGGTTTACCGATTCTATATTGGTGCTATCACACGTAATGTAAGGGAGTTTAGTCACGAAACTAATCACCTCCGGGGTTGCACGCCACTCACATCCCCTGGGGCTCTTCAGTCACGTTATCACTTTAAAAGTATATACCCTTTATGTACTATCACAAGCAAGATAATAGACGTTAGTCATTAAACCATTCATGTCTGATTTTACCTACTCAGAACCTATGAAGCTCTTTTATCACGTGATTACTACACGCAAATATTTAACAATTAGGTGTTGTAACACGCATTATGAGAGAAACCAATGTTGCCTTATTGCACGTGACATAAATACCATGGCATCTTCACTAATATGGTTAATACACATCTATATACTTATAGGTGCTATCCCAAGCAAAATAAGGGAGAATAGTCACGTAACCAACTCCGTCTGATTGGGCACTTCTGTTACGTGTTTGCTTCACACGTATAAATATATATTCATTAGGCTAAATCAAACACGATATAGGGACAGTTTGTCAGGAAACCAACTGATTCTTACAACTCACTACGCACATCCAATGGGGATGTTCAGTCACGTGATCACTTCACAAATGTATACCTATATATACTATCACACAAAATTATAGGGAGGTTAGTTACGAAATCAATTACGTTCATTGCACACCACTAACATCACATGGGGTTCTTCAGTCACGTGATTAGTTCACAAGTATACAGCTATAGGTGCTATCACACGATAGGTTGGTCACGAAACCAATAATGTCTGATTGCACGCCACTGAAATAATGCCTCCTCCATCATGAAAATTCCCAAAGGGATTTTACAAAGTCAGCCATGAATACCTCTTAATTAGTGCTATTGGATTCGATAATGTGTTTCTAAAGAGGTTTTCCAGTTATCTTTCCAATCTAAAGCTGCAGGTTCGATAGAATTTTGCTACATCTCAAGAGTTTGTACCCACGTCTGGAGTGCCGCAGTGATCTATCCTAAAATCATTTCACCTTTGCTATATTATCATCTATTAAATTGTATTGTGCCCAAAATGGCCAACGTGGTGAGAGACCTTGGAGTAACGTTGTCATGACATGGAATGCTCATGTGTATGCTGTTTGCCAAAAAGCCATCTGAATCTTGCGCTGACCTGCAGAATGAGGAGTTTTATTTCCAACATGCTTGGAAATTGACAAACCACTGTAGGATGTTTTTGTGGTTAGTATATTAATTACAAAATTTAAATAAAAAAACACACACACAGTTCAATCTACATTTAGGACAACTAAAAAACACTGACAAAATATTGTGCTTCCTTCAAAATATTTTGACAATAACATAATAAATCCTCAAGTGTAAATCAACTGTTAATAAAGAACTGCTGAACCATTTTGGATATTATACTAAATCTCAAGTTGAAATTTTTATAATATTTATCAATATACTTGTTGATTTGTTTCGATGAGAAAAATAATTCGTTAAGTTATATTCAATGTTATATAACAAGTTGTCTTATTAATAGGTGATTACACCTATTGGTAAAACATTTGCCACAAAGACTCCTTGTAGTAATAAAATAACAATACTTCTAGCATTTAATTTGAACTTAGCTTCAAAGCTGATAAAATAATAAAAATGTATTAAGACACTTGCATGTGGCTTTATTAAGCATATATTTTTAGCATATAGGGTGTTCTGCACTTGCCACATATTTCCTAATTGAATACACATATATATATATATATATATATATATATATATATATATATATATATATATATGCATTTAACATAACATATAAAGTTATAGTACTTTTTTTCGTTATAAAACATATATAAATTATGCGTAACTTTTAGAATAAACTTGAAAATAATTTAAATAACTATCCGGCACGTAGCTCTTTGAAAACTAGGTAATAATTTTTAATTTATTTTTATAAAAACTGGTCTCAAATCTTTATCTGAAAATATGTAATTATTTGTTTTTATTGGGAATAATCTTTTTTTGGCAATTTTTTTATTAAGTTTATGTCGCAAAAGTTCAAAACCACTTTATTTTCTATTGATTTCCTTTTGAAAAAAATATTTCTGTGTTAGCAACTCTTACCAGTGTATTTGATGGGGTTTTGGACAATTTATCAGCATCAGTTGAACTAACGTGCTTTTATCTGTCGATTTATAAACACTAGTAATAGCTATAGAATAATAAATGTTTAGATATAACAAACTAACCATGCTAAGATCTATTTTAAAATAACAATGAATATTATTTATAGGCTTTTGTGATAAATGTATTATTCAATAGATATGTTAAATACTCCAAATTTTAGTGATATGACTGAACAATATATCTCATAGTAAGTCATATATTTAGAGTTAGTTTACAGTGAGAGAGATGAAGTTATTTTAAATGGTCCCTTTTTATTTGTATAAAGAATAGTAATTATAAATAAAATTTTTACAATACAAAAATGTGTATTTGCTTTCATATACTTAAACAACATTTTTTATGTTGTGTTCAGGACATCATAACCAAGAGGACTTAGCATTTAATATGAGTTAGTAAACACAACCCATAACAACTAATATGATTTTTAAATATAAATACATAATCTATTTAATACGAGAAAGTTTAATCACATTTTAAATAAATACATCACTTATGACAAATTTGTAAAGAGGATAAGTGCA
Source organism: Stictocephala bisonia (assembly GCA_035578905.1). Lineage (NCBI taxonomy): Eukaryota > Metazoa > Arthropoda > Insecta > Hemiptera > Membracidae > Stictocephala > Stictocephala bisonia. The sequence continues at coordinate 205,092 of JAQJVL010000582.1, read as the reverse complement.
ATGTGTAGTAAGATGTGACTAGCCTATTACAACTAAGTAATAAGGAACCTATTAATTACGTAATAATTACCAAGGTTAAGCCTAGTTAATTCAAAAGTACAGTTGTTTTGCCGAGTATGACACATAGACTGTGCCGAATATTACATAGATGCTGTGACTAGTATGGCACAGAGGATTTGCCTAGTATGACACAGAGGCTGTGCCTAATATGACACAGAGGCCATGCCGAGTATGACGCAGAAGCTTTGCCTAGTATGACATAGAGGCTGTGCCGAGTATGACAAAGAGGCTGTGCCGAGTATGACACAGAGGCAGTGCCTAGTATGACACGGAGGCAGTGCCTAGTATGACACAGATGCTGTGTCGAGTATGACACAGAGGCTGTGCTGAGTATGACACAGAGGCTGTGCCGAGTATGACACTGAGGCTGTGCCTAGTATGACACAGGGGCTGTGTCAATTATGACACAGAGGCTGTGCTGAGTATGACACAGAGGCTGTGCCGAGTATTACACTGAGACTGTGCCGAGTACGACACAGAGACTGTGCCTAGTATGACATAGAGGCTGTGCCTAGTAAGATGATGAGCTCAGGTATAGATTGAGAATATTGTATCTTAACAACCTAATAATGTCGTCACCCAAACATTATTTATACGTCAAGATTGTTCAATATAGGTTCTATCCCTACTCAACATACATCTACTCTCTTTCCCTTTTGAGGATCCATCAACATATATAGGCGTATATGGTAAGTGATATATCGTAGTTCCTTTTTATTGGCTTTTTTTAAGTTAAATAAGCTCATATAAATTATATAATAATGTAAAAAAAAGAGGAATAACAATCTGAACAAAGCTCGTAAGATATAAGTAGAATATATATACACATATTTTTCCGATGACAACCGGTCAAGGTGCCTCAAGATTCAATTTATGACACCAGCCACTTAAGCCTAAGTTATAAGACTTTTAAGATATGTTTGTTGTATAAATTACTAACACTCTTATTTCACCAGATATAAAAAAAATAAAACAACAAGACAAGTAAAAATTTCAAGACTAGTGAAAAATAACTGTTTAGTGTTCAATAAATTCAATTGTTAAATACACCTCATTTTTTGTGAGGCCCGCTGCGAAAAAACCCTTAAAATAGCTGTAAATTATTAGAAATGTTGTAATATTATATCGTTAAATATTTAATAATTTATTATTTGTAGCAATCTATGTTAGACAATATAAATATATGTGAGTTATTGTGACTGCATTTTCAGCACATTTTTATGGATCTGAAAACCCAAAGCGTGTTTAATGGAGTTGATAAAATGTTTTGGTAATGTTGAACATATTTGTTTAATATATGAATAAATTTAAAACAGCTACATTAAAAACAAACCATCCATTGAAACTTTTCTTTTTCTTTTGATATATATTTAATAAAAGTTTGTTCAAGATACACCAGTTTAGTTTTAGAAGTTCTCGTAACTCGTTACAAACTTTGAAAGTGAATAATATTGGTTTCAGTGTTGTGTTAGTTTAAGGATCGAGATTTTCTCTACATCAATCATCTGAAAACATTTAGGTTTTCTGATTACAAGCCCATAACAGTTTTTAATCCAGGTCGTATTGGAGGTGTATTCAATTTATATCTAAATGTAACAATAGCAATACATCAACTACCCTCTTCTACATCAATTATTAATATTTAACCAACGTGTTACTATTTTTAAAATACTCAGACATTGTGTTTCTAAAATGAATGTCAAGTAATTTATGTCTCCTTGAAAGTGACAAACAACAGTACAAATGACTGGAAAAAACTGATTTGAGTGGGATAAATTTAATGACTAGATCCGTTACAGTTTATTTTACTGATTCCACAATTAATTTCACTAACTACACGGCTTTAAACTAACTATTTGTTATAATTTAAGTTTCATACATGGACAATTTAAACTAAACCGTAACAACACAATGCAACGCAACATTTTAGCAATAAAACTTCAACAGAGTAACTTATTGTTTGAATACTGAAAACCCTAACATTTCAGTTATGTTAACCGTTTTTGTAAATAAATTATGGAACAAGATTTAACATTGATTAACATTTAACATCAACAAGCCATTATTTTTATATAGTTTTATATTTAGTTATAAACTCATTTTAAAGTGCCTATTTTATAATATTTTGTCATAATTCCTTATATTAATACTGAATAATATTGGAGAGTTGGAATCTCAACCACTTTTTATTCTGCTTTTGCATTGTCACAGGTATTGAAACGTGGATAAGGTCTGCACCGAATCCTGTAGATATGTCTGACCAAAGACTTTGTTGTTAGTGATCGACCCCAGTATGATTCAGTGTTCGTTTTAATATATCCTGTAGATATGTCTTACCAAAGACTTTGTTATTAGTGATCGACCCCAGTATGATTCAGTGTTCGTTTTAATATATCCTGTAGATATGTCTGACCAAAGACTTTGTTATTAGCGATCGACCCCAGTATGATTCAGTGTTCGTTTTAATATATCCTGTAGATATGTCTGACCAAAGACTTTGTTATTAGTGATCGACCCCAGTATGATTCAGTGTTCGTTTTAATATATCCTGTAGATATGTCTGACCAAAGACTTTGTTATTAGTGATCGACCCCAGTATGATTCAGTGTTCGTTTTAATATATCCTGTAGATATGTCTGACCAAAGACTTTGTTATTAGCGATCGACCCCAGTATGATTCAGTGTTCGTTTTAATATATCCTGTAGATATGTCTGACCAAAGACTTTGTTATTAGTGATCGACCCCAGTATGATTCAGTGTTCGTTTTAATATATCCTGTAGATATGTCTTACCAAAGACTTTGTTGTTAGTGATCGACCCCATTATGATTCAGTGTTCGTTTTAATATATCCTGTAGATATGTCTGACCAAAGACTTTGTTGTTAGTGATCGACCCCAGTATGATTCAGTGTTCGTTTTAATATATCCTGTAGATATGTCTGACCAAAGACTTTGTTATTAGTGATCGACCCCAGTATGATTCAGTGTTCGTTTTAATATATCCTGTAGATATGTCTGACCAAAGACTTTGTTATTAGTGATCGACCCCAGTATGATTCAGTGTTCGTTTTAATATATCCTGTAGATATGTCTGACCAAAGACTTTGTTATTAGCGATCGACCCCAGTATGATTCAGTGTTCGTTTTAATATATCCTGTAGATATGTCTGACCAAAGACTTTGTTGTTAGTGATCGACCCCAGTATGATTCAGTGTTCGTTTTAATATATCCTGTAGATATGTCTGACCAAAGACTTTGTTATTAGTGATCGACCCCAGTATGATTCAGTGTTCGTTTTAATATATCCTGTAGATATGTCTGACCAAAGACTTTGTTATTAGCGATCGACCCCAGTATGATTCAGTGTTCGTTTTAATATATCCTGTAGATATGTCTGACCAAAGACTTTGTTGTTAGTGATCGACCCCAGTATGATTCAGTGTTCGTTTTAATATATCCTGTAGATATGTCTGACCAAAGACTTTGTTATTAGTGATCGACCCCAGTATGATTCAGTGTTCGTTTTAATATATCCTGTAGATATGTCTGACCAAAGACTTTGTTATTAGTGATCGACCCCAGTATGATTCAGTGTTCGTTTTAATATATCCTGTAGATATGTCTGACCAAAGACTTTGTTATTAGCGATCGACCCCAGTATGATTCAGTGTTCGTTTTAATATATCCTGTAGATATGTCTGACCAAAGACTTTGTTATTAGTGATCGACCCCAGTTTGATTCAATGTTCGTTTTAATATATCCTTAATTGAGTCCTTGTTAATGGCTTTGTATTTATAGTAGGCCTGTTTGTAAATGTCTGAAGTTAAGGGTATGTTCTCTCGATTTCTAAATTACCGTCATTTTTTTGAAAATACTATGTTTATGCACTCCACTCCAAAAGTCAACATTCATTGTGATACAGGCCGACAGAAATTGAGCTGTACAGTGTCTTGGTGAGGCCGAAGGCTTTACCTCAAGGCCATAGGCCGAGTCACAAAGGGGTTAAAGGCCGAACTTCTCTCACGAGCACAGGGAGTGACGGGGTTGGAATGCGAAGCTACCATAAATCAATCAAATTATTACTTTTTATATGGTAATCTCGAGTCAAGGCACGGGCAAACAGCTAGAATATAGTAATAATCAGTTACATGAGATGACATTTATATGATCAACATTGTTTTAATTTGAAACCATATTGGAAATAAAATAAAGAAAGTAAAATTATTGTTGTAAATTATTTGTTGAAACTATTTGTTAATTTTATGAAAGAGTAGCTGGAATCGCTTTTGAATATTTCTATTAGAAATAAGTTAGGACAATACAATACCACTTAAGTTTTTGAGTAAGTCACAAGTTTTCAATGAAAGCTTCCAAGAACATTTATTACCATCATGTGTATATGAGCTTTATAGGGTGTTCGTGTAGCTGTTAATTAAAACTTACCAACATAATTTCCTCTTAATTTTTCAAATATTACTTCATTATCTAAAGGTTTGTTTTATTTATGTTCCAAAACAATCAATGTTCTGGGAATAAATATATATGGAAAATAGACTGCCATAATAGTTATGAGTATGTACGTTCATGACATAGCTATTTGATTAACTATAACTGTTCATTAGTGTGTGGTACGGCTAAAACTTAAACAAGTCACAGGTGAATATGCTTAATAACAGAGAAGAAATAAACAGAGGTCTCATCCAATATTGCGCTAAATCTGTGTTGAGTTAGTTTATCGAATATTTATTTCTCCAGCTATTCATGCGATTCCAGGGCCAATACCTTGTCAGTTTCTCCCTTATTCCCCTCAATTCCTCAAGGCTAAACGCAGTCATTATAACTAAAGATTTATAAAGATTGTCAGCATTTTTAAATTTTTTTTGTATATAACTGCCTCTGAAGCCCTTTCTGTGAGGTCTGTTCCTTTTTATCTTTGGCCTATTTTAAATAAGTGTGAATTTTGCACAGCAAATAATTAATTTAAATTCGAAAGCAGTAATGGATTCTGATCACTAGAAATATCGCTTGCATAGAGGAACTTTTTTAAAAATTATTAAAATTGTGAGATAATAATTTATGAAACTTTATTTCACGATTTATAAAAACTTCCACGAACAGTTGTCTGTATATACATCACAACTGTGCCTGTATGCGTGGGTGGGGGGCCCATCACCACTAAACGTGTATTTCCATCACCACTGCACGTGTATGGGTGGGTGGGAGGGTTTCAAGTACACTCTATAGAAGAAATTTACTTGTAGAACCCCAGAATTAACAATTCTAATAATTTTGAGTGGTGTCACTAAAGCACGACTATAACGCTCATTGGGGATTTTGCTGCCAAATATGTTTATGTTTTTATGTCTTCCCCTAAAGACATAAAAATATAGCATAACCTAAAACTAAAATTTCATTTTAATATAGCAATTCCTTAGCAAAGAAAGCAGTTTTGAAATCAGTAAAAATATCTACTTGTATACAATTTTTTAAACTGTTCATTGAAATACGTTAATGTTAGGCTTATTTATACTTAAATAATATATTATATTTCACCAATGACTTGTGGAACTTTTTGAGTTTATTATTTACCTAATTTTATTTTTCCACGTATATTTATTACTTCTAGTAATTTATTGTATTCCTTTACAACATTTTTGCTAAATTTTTCAATAATCAATATATTATTAGGAGTCAGTATTATTAGGAATGAAATATCGTTGATATGTTGAAAATAATGTAACAAACAATGTAACAGCAAAATCATGATTTAATTAAAGTAATCAGTATTACAGATAACGTTTTATAATGATGTATTTATTCAAGCAACGTCACTTACCTTCGAAAACTTCGGTAAGTCCAACGTCATGTTGACGTATATGTTTTTAAAATTATAGATTTTTACAATTTTACTTTGCTTCTATAAAATTTGTATATTATGATTATAACGTAAAAAAAGTGGACTAATCAACTGTATATCATCAAACATTGACAGATAAATTATAACAAACTGTTTGTATCACAAAAACATGCGTATAACTATAATTTAATATATTAACTATTGACTAAGTTATAAATTCTTTTACAAATCCTACACTGTAGTAAAAAAAATCCCAATAAAACCAATTCACAAATACTATATTAATAAAATCTTCCATTTCACTACCATTTTTCTATTTGTACTACTAAGTAAGTTTTTGCCTGTGCTTTTTTTGATTAATTATTTGATAAGTTACAGATAATCTTAAAACACCCTAAAACTAACTTATACTGCCATAAATGTATTCAACCTTGTTTTCTAAGCTCAATTTTAAACATTTCATTTTATTTTTATTGTTTGCGTGCGTAATGTAGGCCGAACATGGGGAGTCAGGTATGAGGAATACGCCTTTGGACGTACGTTTAACTTACTATTGAACATTAAGTCTTAAGGTGCCGTTGGAGACTCTCCGTACATGTTTTTACATTCCGTTATCTTTCCCGACCCCATTACTAATATTTTTAATGGAATTTATAAAATAATAGATTTAATAATTTTCCTACGGTCTTATATACCATGGAATATTTATAGCTATTAGTAACACTTAAATAGTATTAAGATTAGCGTGGAGGCTCAGTGGCTAAAGCTTCGGACTGAGGAAATCAAGAGTATTATGATTAGCTGGAGTGGAGGCTCAGTGGCTAAGGCTTCGGACTGAGGAGATCAAGAGTATTATGATTAGCTGGTGTGGAGGCTCAGTGGATAAGGCTTAGGAATGAGGAGATCAAGAGTATTATGATTAGCTGGTGTGGAGGCTCAGTGGATAAGGCTTCGGACTGAGGAGATCAAGAGTATTATGATTAGCTGGTATGGAGACTCAGTTGCTAAGGCTTCGGACAGCGGAGATCGAGAGTATTATAATAAGCTGGTGTGAAGGCTCAGTGGATAAGGCTTCGGACTGAGCAGATCAAGAGTATTATGATTAGCTGGTATGGAGGCTCAGTTGCTAAGGCCTCGGACAGCGGAGATCAAGAGTATTATGTTTAGCTGGCTTGGAGGCTCAGTGGATAAGGCTTCGGACTGAGGAGATCAAGAGTATTATGATTAGCTGGCGTGGAGGTTCAGTGGATAAGGCTTCGGACTGAGGAGATCTAGAGTATTATGATTGGCTGGGGTTGAGGCTCAGTAGCTAAGGCTTCGTACTGAGGAGATCAGTAGTATTATGATTAGCTGGTGTGGAGGCTCAGTGGCTAAGGCTTTGGACTGAGAAGATCAAGAGTATTATGTTTAGCTGGCGTGGAGGCTCAGTGGATAAGGCTTCAGACTGAGGAGATCAAGAGTATTATGATTAGCTGGGGTGGAGGCTCAGTGGCTAAGGCTTCGGACTGAGGAGATCAAGAGTATTATGATTAGCTGGTGTGGAGGCTCAGTGGATAAGGCTTCGGACTGAGGAGATCAAGAGTATTATGATTAGCTGGGTTGGAGGCTCAGTGGATAAGGCTTCGGACTGAGGAGATCAAGAGTATTATGATTGGCTGGGGTTGAGGCTCAGTGTCTAAGGCTTCGGACGGAGGAGATCAGTAGTATTATGATTAGCTGGTGTGGAGTCTCAGTGGCTAAGGCTTCGGACTGAGGAGATCAAGAGTATTATGTTTAGCTGGCTTGGAGGCTCAGAGGCTAAGGCTTCGGACTGAGGAGATCAAGAGTATTATGATTAGCTTGGGTGGAGGCTCAGTGGATAAGGCTTCGGACTGAGGAGATCAAGAGTATTATGATTAGCTGCGGTGGAGGCTCAGTGGATAAGGCTTTGGACTGAGGAGATCAAGAGTATTATGATTATCTGGTGTGGAGGCTCAGTGGATAAGGCTTCGGACTGAGGAGATAAAGAGTATTATGATTAGCTGGGGTGGAGGCTCAGTGGATAAGGCTTCGTACTGAGGAGATCAAGAGTATTATGATTAGCTGGGGTGGAGGCTCAGTGGATAAGGCTTCGGACTGAGGAGATCAAGAGTATTATGATTAGTTGCGGTGGAGGCTCAGTGGATAAGGCTTCGGACTGAGGAGATCAAGAGTATTATGACTAGCTGGTGTGGAGGCTCAGTGGATAAGGCTTCGGACTGAGGAGATAAAGAGTATTATGATTAGCTGGGGTGGAGGCTCAGTGGATAAGGCTTCGGACTGAGGAGATCAAGAGTATTATGATTAGCTGGTGTGGAGGCTCAGTGGCTAAGGCCTCGGACTGAGGAGATCAAGATGCAGGGTCTGATCCCAACTTTGCTTATGATTCGTACTTTACTCATTGAATGACGTTCACGCACATACTTGAAGGTCTATATGAAATGGTGAGTGAAGTTTTATCTATAATACTTAAAAATATGAGACAAAAATAATATTTTCCGATTTTTGACTGTAACACCAGTAGTTTTATTTTATTTTTGAAGATATATAATATACTATTTTATTGGCAATATTAATGTTTTAATAATTTCATGAATGTTACAATATATTCCACTACTAAATAAAATAATCAACGTTAAAACAGGATTAATTTTAATGAAGGTGTTGTAATTTATTGACTTAACGAAGACAAATAAGAGCAATATAAAATCGTTAAAAAAATTATTTAAAGTCGTATCTAAATGATTTTAAAATTAATTTAAAGAATATTAAACTCATATTTACATATAGAGATTTTTCATAGATAATTACACAATGAAAACAATAACTTTCTAAGAAAATGTTACAAAATGGTTTAAGGGTAGCAAAGACAGACTGCAAGATATAACCTCTCTTAGAGGGTTAAACTTGATGTTATGAACTATGAGAACTTTGTCATTTGTATAATCTTTCTTATCCAAACGCTGTAGTGCTCTAGTGAGTTTTACATTTAAGCCATAGCTCGATATATCTTCCAACAGTTTCAATTATATTTTATAGTATGTAACTAGGAAACTATATTCTATGGAAACAAAATTACTTGAGTTAATTACCAATACTTATATAGTACTATGTAATTCATCGTTTCTACCATATGAGTTGTGTACTTATAGTTAATTTAACTGTAGATTAAATTTAACTGTATTGAGAGTAATTAAACACTAAATATTAAATAATTACCTTTTCCTAATGGGTTCGGTTGGAGGGGATGTATTACTCTTGACCTTGAGGACTTTTTCCGGCTTGCCATACGTTCCTTGTTTCGACACTGTTATAAAAAGCCTTATCTTTAAGGAAGTACTTGGAAAACACGTAAAAATTCACTTTGCGTTTCTATCAAACCTACGTTTAGTGACTTTCTCGTTCTGCTACGAGACGATAGTTCCATTGCAGTATTTGAGCTTTGATATGTATTAAAGCAATACCAAAGCCTACATTTTATTTATATGTTCTTCAAAATAATAAGGTAATTGACTAACCTTATTATTTACGACTTGGAGTATCTTTGTTTCAAACATGGATCCTTATATACAGTGAAAACAGTACATAAAATAAATTACTTTCAAAAAAGTGAACTAAGTAATGAGCAAATGGGCGTTTAATTAAATTATAAGTATCCCATCTACTTTATAATTCCAATAATGGACACTGCACTTTGAGAGAATCTATCTAAATGACGGGGGGGGGAGGGGGCTCCGGAGACTATTACGAGATTGCTAGTGGCTTCAGAGATTTCTCTTTTACCTATGACCAAATGGATTTTAATTTTTTTAGAACATTTTATATTTTTTTCCGATCTATTTAATGGGTGTAATTAAAAACAGTTTTAATTTTATCTCCGACAATGTATCTAAAACAGTAATTTGAATATGTTGTTAAAAAGCAAACTGGTATGAAAGAAAACTATATCGTATAGTGAATTAATTTTTATATATTATAAATAAATCACTTAAAATTATATTTTTCAGTGCTACTTTATATTATGAAATTAAACTGATGGTTATACTTTCTACACACATAATCTTAACATTGTTTTAGTTTGTTAAGCTGCAGTTTTAATCTTTACATATATTAATTTTTGTGTCTACCTATGCTTTTTATGGGATAAACAAAATAATTTCAATGTTCAGGTTTTACTAAATATACATTTTATATTTAAAATAACATTATTTAGCCTATGTTAGAAGTATTCATTTTCTTTTTATATTCTTAACAGGTTGTGATTATTCTATTTAAATAAAATACAGTTCTCCAATATTTTACCACTGTAACTAAAACTGCTATTCTGGGGGAACCCTTCAGTTTGCTTCTCACATTGCCGATCTTAAAACGTTCCCTTGAAGGAAAAGAAAAAGAAAATACAAAGTTACTTTGTAATTGGACTAATGTTGCATTGAGACGAAAAGAACAAATATACAGACAAAACATGTATTAGTTTTCATAGATGGATTGTCAGATAAATGTTAAAAGTGAAAAATATCTTTAAAACACATTTTACTTAATCTTTTTCGAATTTTAAGTAGGAATGCGTGTTATTAAGAATATGAAGGTGTCATAGTTTATGAATGAAAATAAAACTTGTATTTATTTTGTACTTTGAATTTATAATTTAACAAGAACACATTCATAAAACTTATTTTTACATACTTTGTTCTTGTATAAAAATATCGTTTTTATGCAATAGGAAAACTTGTGCAATTCCTCTGGTTAAACAACCTGCTTTATATAGCCTAAGGAATACTAATCAGGGTATTAATTTACCCTGCTCAGTTTGGAAAAACAGCTAAATATTGATCTGATGTGATAACAAAAGTTACCCAAACGTTAACTTGCTTTTCGTTTATTGTAAATCGTTATCTCTACACAGAAAGATTTTTATACAAACTAAGTACTCTAATAATATGAAATGGAATGAAGTGAAATGCAAGGTATTATAATGGCATGGAATGAATGTTTTTCAATATTAAATAATGAAATGTTTAATTCATTATTTAATAAATTATGGGATTACGAAATATGGTGTTTCTAATCATCGGTAATTTAATGTACATTCATAAAAAAAAACAACAAATTATTTTAGTTGTGCCTCTTTAGAATGTATGCGTGACAAGTTTTCAGAATAAACTGAATAAAGAATATACGATTATATTTTCATAGCCTCCTCAATAACTATTCTAGCATTTAATACCAAAACTGCAATGATAATTGCAGCTTCTTTTCTTTTTAAGTTTACGTTATTTTCAATATTATGTTTTTAGTTACATAGTTGGTTATATTCTATTAATTTAAAAAGAAATATAATTCACTTACAATAACAATCGTATTAAAAATGTCATTATATACCACTAGCGTACATTATCAACATAGATTTAATGTTTGCCGATGATAGTCACTATTCATATCAAGTCATAATATACCATTAGCGTACATTATCTACTTAGATTTAGTGCTCGCTGACGATAGTCACTATTCATATCAAGTCATAATATACCACTAGCGTACATTATCTACTTAGATTTAGTGCTCGCTGACGATAGTCACTAGTCATATCAAGTCATTATATACCACTAGCGTACATTATCTACTTAGATTTAGTGCTCGCTGATGATTGTCACTAGTCATATCAAGTCATTATATACCACTAGCGTACATTATCAACTTAGAATTATTGTTCGCTGATGATAGTCACTAGTCATATCAAGTTATGACTTGATGACTATGGTATATATATTAGTCACTATATACCACTAGCGTATATTACTAGCTTCGACTTCAATTAACGTTATATAGTTAAAATGCTAACATAATCAGATATAGAACTGCAACTAAGTTTAGATAATTCGAACGATGAAATTTTCAGTTTGCACGGTTAAGCCACTGCTGACCAAAGTATATCGTCCAACTGAAGGGATCCCTCACTTTATCAAGTACAGCTTCACAACTTTAGAACTTCGTTGAGTTATTTACTAGTAGTTTGATCTCATCGTCAACTATTTTGGCAAATTTGAGGTTGAGATACCGCTTAATTTTACAAACTTTATCATAATCGGTAAATTCTAAATTGGAGTTGACATTTTCATTGTAGGTATGGTAGGAATAAGATTAAAATAGTAAAAATATTGTTTTAAATATATAAAATAGCTATGATTATTCAATAAATACTTAGAGTTTTACTATAGTTAAACAGACGTAACAAATGTTGACCCGAGGGTTATTATTTTTTATTCAATTCATGAAATATGTAACTAGGTTGTTGAAAATTATTATATTAAACATAAGTTATGGGATATACTTAAACTTGGTTTTGTTGTTCTCAACTGCCTCCCTTGAACACATACACCTTTAATGCTTACTAACAGTTGTCTCTATTTGTAATTTAGTTTTCTTCTTCTCCGAAATATTACGTTATAACTGATATAGAGTAGATAATCTTAAATTTATGAATTTGTTGTAGTCACCAAATATTTTAATATTTTGCAATATTAGACAGTTCAATATCTGCGTCAAAGCATAACAATTAATCAAAAATAATTTTTTGAGCACATGATAACGTATATAAATAAAATTATATGAAACGTTACTCTTTATAATAACCAACTGAATAAGATTAAATTTACTATTTATATTCTTTTTTTATGTTTTTTCTTTAATTGTTTCATTTAATATTCTGAGTTAGTAATTAATAAAGGGTATGTTTAAGCATTTGTCATAATAAAGTTAAAATTCTCTAAATTTTCTTAGATAATTCCAGTTAAAAATAGAATTTGCCAGGACCAAAGCCCCAAAACTCATATATTAGGCTCCAGGAGAGTTACAGTTCCAATAAGGCCAGTTTCCAATATTTTCCAGATCCACTCCAAAACCCTGCATTAGTGTTTCACTTTCAACGAGTCAGGGTAAATATTAAAAATTTGTTTAAAAAATATAAACGTTTTTTATGCATTATGTAGTAAACTATCTTAGAATAAACATATTTTACAAAATAATTGCTATGAAGGAGATTTAAATTTAGCAATAATATGGATGGATAATTGTTTGTATTAATTAACAACCAGCATTTTAATACGGAAACAATAAAATATGAAATGCCGTTTCAATCTATACTAAGTTTTTTCTCAATATAAACTAAATCGAAGAGTTCATTATACGTAATTAAACATTAAAAATAAAAATTTTTTAAAACATAAAAATAATATTATGACCCTAATCATTAAAAACAACATTACTTTATACCAATTACCATTTATATAAGAGTAATAGTAAAATTCCACGTGACCTCATATTACAATTTCAATGCACTATAATGAACACTTTATACAAAATGTTAGTCTTTACAGTATAAAATATCTCATGACTATTATGAATATTACAGAGTAATATTATCTACGTAAATATACTGCAATTGTACTCTTTTAGAAAAATATCGTTTGATTTTAAATTTTAGATTCCCTGGGTAAAATCTATAATATATTAGCTTTGAGCTATATAAAATTGTAAGCATGCACTACAATCAGTTTGGTACTACCCAAATGAATCTCATATTAAGATTGTATTACATTTTAAAGTTTGGAAGTGTAAATAAGATGTAACACGATGTCGCGTGAAGAAAATTATTTACTTTAATATTGATTTGTAATATATTCATTAAGAGAGATAGGACATCAGCAAACTTGCCTTAGAAGTCAAGTCCACTAACACCACAATAGTAGTAAAGAAATAAAAAAAAAATAAAAAAATATATATACTGTAGACTTGTCTAATCACCTGTAGGGATTTTCAGTGGCATACATTTGTGAACATCTAATTCTTTGTTTCTACTATTGTGGTGTTTGTGGACACGTCTTTTAAGGTATGCTTGCTGGTATCCTAATTCTCCTAATATACTAATTCCTGGTTTAGTGATCCTTAACCGTGCTTACATTTATTATTGATTTATAAATAATAATCCGAAGATGCATTGAGTAAAACTCGACATTGTTTTACGTTACTTAAGTTAACGGTTATTCAAGAGTTAACAAGTGTTAACAAGATATGCACTACTCCATATTACTGCTCCAGTAAATATGTTTTGATATATGGTACTAATTTATGGGAATACAGATGACCAAACCAGTCAAACTATGTTCTAACAGTTAGGTTCAAAACATCGTGGCTTATAATGAATGATAATGAGAAAATCCGATGATAAGAATGTTTAAGTACTAAAGATTTAATAAAATAATGACGTCAGTTATTTGGAATTTTAGGAGAGGGAATAAAATAATGAAGTATTAGATAAATATCAATAGTTGAAAGTATTTTTAAATAAAGAAAACATGTTAAAAGTTACCGCTGTCTATAAAACGAGTCTAAAGTAATATTGGAGTTAATAATAATACGAAAATAAAATAGTTACATTTATAGGACACGATAATGAATAAAAATAATATTTTTACTGCAAATAAGCTTTAGAGCAAATCCAAATGATGTACAAAAAAACTAAGAAATTCTTCCATAAAAAAGAACATAAAAAGTATAGCATTTTTTAGTTTAATAAAAACTAATTTAATAACACTTACAACATTTTCTACTATTTATTCCAAATTAATAAGGATTTTATTCCAAGGTAATTGTAATATAAAAAGGATATATTACTATTATTGTTCTGTATGAGGTACAACATTGTATTTCTAAAATTATATATGATTCAATAATAGGTGATGTAATACTATATAATAACACAAATTAAATCCACCTAACATACTCCAAACATATTACATGCTTGTACTGTATATTCTCTATTGTCATTGAAGTACAACTGTCCCATTGTATTTAATGATGTTCGTACTGTATTTTAATGTTTGTAGACTATTTTCAGTTCGTTATTTCTTTAAAATATCCCTATGCACTTGCATCAACATAGATATTTGGTTATTTATCGAACAACCTTTTAATTCATTGAAAACTGGAAACAGCATGATTTGGCACGGTGTATTAATTATATTAATTAATCGTGTCTTTCATAGGTTTTTATCTCTTAATTTCATAGGCCAAAGCTCTCTACATGTGGCATTGGAGACTTGCCAGCTTTAGGGGGTTAACACATTGAAGATGTTGTCAATGGGCTACTTGACCACAAAAACCAATTTAAAGTCCCTATGTCTGTTTGGATGCTTTGTATTTACACTTTTCTTTCCATATCAATTTTTTATTGTGAATGGAATTGATATATTCATTTTGTATTGCAAGTGACCTTCGTCAGATTGATTTTGAAATAGTAATAACATCAATAATAGTAATTCCTAATGAAAATTTTTAAAACATTTTTGCCATATTCGTATATTTCGTGTACTATCTAAGTAAGGACCGACGAGTCTTCGTACAAAGTTGAGGAACAGAGACAAAGCAAAGAAAGTTTTTAAGAACTTTGGACGAGAGTTAAGACAGCTTCAATCAAGGAGCAATCACTACTGTGACCAACCAAAATAACACCGCAATACTTTACCTTTCTTGAATTTAAGGTTTATCTGGAAAATAAAGTTTAAATGTTATAATAACACGTTTTTCAACCCACTGTATTTTGACAAAAAAGCATGTTTTGGATACATCAAAAAATTTTTTACCAATCTTACAACAAAGTGTTATTTTCAATACAATTAACCTGAAATTCATAATTATTGATCGTTGAAGTTCCTTATTTGTTATAGTTCTTATAGTTATTGATTTAAACAGCAAAAATAAGCAGCTGGATCACTTATTTGGGAAATTAATGATGTTTGCTTAGAACTAGGAATTTTAGTAATAAAACTGATGGAATTTATGAGCAGCTAACAGGACTTAGGGGTAACTTTATGTTTGTAGGGTACTTAGATTTATTGCCACTAATTGCAAAAGAACTAATTTTTTTATTATCAAAATGACATATCATATGGCTTATTTATGCTGTAATAGAAATATTTTTAAAATTCTATTACAGTATTCACTACGTCACATATTAAGTTATTGTTTATAAGGATTTAGAAATCACATGATTTCATATACAGTCGTTGATATCCATAGTAAAGTCAATATAATATGTGTTAACTTATGAATGTTCGGAGACAAGAATAGACTTTTTCTACATTCCACCGAGTCCCTAGTGGTAGGTGACTTTATGGTAATAGTAAATTCAATATAATATGTGTTAACTTATGAATGTGTGGAGACAAGAATATACATTTGCTACATTCCACCGAGTCCCTAGTGGTAGGTGACTTTATGATAATAGTAAATTCAATATAATATGTGTTAACTTATGAATGTGTGGAGACAAGAATATACATTTTCTACATTCCACCGAGTCCCTAGTGGTAAGTGACTTTATGATAATAGTAAATTCAATAAAATATGTGTTAACTTATGAATGTGTGGAGACAAGAATATACATTTTCTACAGTCCACCGAGTCCCTAGTGGTAGGTACTTTATGATAATAGTAAATTCAATATAATATGTGTTAACTTATGAATGTGTGGAGACAAGAATATACATTTTCTACATTCCACCGAGTCCCTAGTGGTAGGTGACTTTATGATAATAGTAAATTCAATATAATATGTGTTAACTTATGAATGTGTGGAGACAAGAATATACATTTTCTACATTCCACCGAGTCCCTAGTGGTAGGTGACTTTATGATAATAGTAAATTCAATATAATATGTGTTAACTTATGAATGTTCGGAGACAAGAATATACATTTTCTACATTCCACCGAGTCCCTAGTGGTAGGTGACTTTATGATAATAGTAAATTCAATATAATATGTGTTAACTTATGAATGTTCGGAGACAAGAATATACATTTTCTACATTCCACCGAGTCACTTTGTGGTAATAATCTTACAACCCTGTGATGGTTGGAGGAGATAATTATGTATCATTAGTATAAATTATTTAGGTCTCTTAAAATATAACAAGTAATGTTATAAACTTAAGAAGGCTACAATTCAGTTTTTAAAGTATCCATTAGTCCCTTACTGTGGTAAAATTATTTAATAAGTACTATTACGCTAAGGAACATTGGAAGTGAGAAGTTGTTTCACTTATATTTAAGAAAATAGCTTATACTAATTAATAGTATTACAAGTTATCTTTTTACATTCAGATGGTTTAGAGCTAAGAAGATAATTTCTTTATATACCTGTAAACAGCTTGACATAGTTCAGTATATTAAAATTTAATTGATTAATAATCCCATAAGCCCGAATTAAAAGTCTAATTGTACATAAAAAGGATCGTTTTCTGAAGTGTGAAGTTTATTTACTAATATTGCAATAAGCTCTTTAAGGAGGCTTAGGTGTAAGAGTTAAGTTTTGCAATACTCTCGTAAGCTCCTTAAAGAAGTTACATACATCAGGGAATGGAATATGTGAGATGGTTCTATTGTACACCATTGTAATAAACGGTTTATCTTAATGATACTTAGAGATGAAAGTCAGTGTTCTATATCAAAAATTAAGTAAATAAATATCCTAAACGTAAAGTTATACCTCAAAATTATTTGATAGATGAAAGTTCAATGTTTCATAAACTCTGATAATAAACATTAAGGATCAATCATTGATAGACTACATATATACATCGACTGGCCCATCAATCTTTCTTTCCTTATGAGGAAAGTCTTATAGGAGATTTACATATAGGCAATTATTTATTTCTTATGCCTCTTTGGGTTCATTGAAAATCCGATCATAGTAATAATTAACTAACAATCCAAACTATTGCTATATCAGTTTTATTTTCATCAGTTCCTTACATTTGTACCCTTACTATCGTAATAAATAGGTTGATTAGTATAGAGAGACAATTTTACTGTAATTGGTAAAAAACCGTATGAAATGATGTTCAGTATCTCCAGTCTTGTTCATGCTCTGTATAATCTGTATGAACGGACGTCTTGAATCTGTATTGATTTATGAAAATGAATAGTAAAGAACATTCAAATCATTCATTGATCGACTGCTTGAATAAAGTTAAATACTATTTAAGTTATTTCATAAAACTATAGGTTTTAGTAGATAATGTCTGGTATCGATGGAGAAGGAATTTTACTAAAAGTTAATTTTGGAAACTGAAACTCAATTAAATATTGGCTCCCGAAAAAAATCAGTTATAATTTAAGCCAATCGTTCAACGGGAACACAATAAATGTATCCAACAAAGCCCAGGTTAATATTGATCATTGAGCCTGATGATATAGAATTATCTGTCTGATGTTTGCCGATCACCACATTAACCTTTTTTTTAAGAGAAATTTTTTTATGAACTCCACTATTTATTTTAATTTTATTGATTAAAATTTTTCGGCTGAGGATAAATTGTATACGTATGTGATATTGTATATATATATATATATATATATATATATATATATATAGTTGATTATTAGGGGAGTGTTTGTGATAAAGTTATAATGGTGCTAAACATTCATTCGTTTCATAGTTTTATTGATATTATTCTCAAAGGTGATTCCAAAAGTTGTTGTAATTTTAACAAATATATACCTTATTTATTTCAGTTCCCCTGTTGCGTGAATTCCCTATAAAATTAGCACTTAAATGTGTAAACCAAAACAACAAATCGTAATATGAATAAATATAAGCTAGTAAGAAATATGAAGCAAACCTCAATGAACTATCAAGGTTGCTATACATGTTTTCTAAATGAAGTGGATACACAGAAATAACTAGAAACTATATATTCCTGTGAGAACCGTGTCAGTGTGTTATCTAAAATATTTACAAGATAGCCAGACGTTACGCCCATATTGTGATGAGGCATTCTCAGTGGTCTCAGAAATCACTGGAGTTTGAGTCTCAGAGAAACCACTGAGGATGCCACATCACAGTATGGGCGAAACATCTGGTTATCTTTTAAATATTGTAGATATAACCTGGATGCGGTTTTTACCGGAAAATGTATATTCTAGAAATGACACCAGCCACTTAAGCCTAAGTTCTAAGATACACAGACAGTTCACTCGTCACTTGGCACTGATTTTCACCTAGTTTTTGAACGATATTATATTATATAATGTACCAAACAAAACAAAAAAATTATAATATCATTAAATGAATATAACATTTCTAAACTCTATATTTGTAGTAGATGGCTTTTAAATTATCTGCACATTTTAAATTATTTTTATCTGGAGTTTATTTCCAGCATTCGTTGACAGGATAAGGAACTTGGATTACTGTCATTGGCAGACAAAAATACAGTGTAAGATTAATTATTTATTAATAAATATAAAGTTAGTATTTCAGTTTCGTGGCTGGTAAATATTGTTATTAACTGTTCATTGGGAAGTGGTGCAATGAACAAATTAAAATAATGTAATTTTGATGTTTTTAATGTAAGAAATAAATAATTTTAAAACCTTTAACAGAATCCCTGTGTGGAATAAAATTAAAGTGAGTAAGTAAACGTTTTCTGAAGGAAAAATTTAAGGATAAGAAAGAGTGCTGGGTTGCAGAAACTCAGTGTATTGATGGTTAGTCAGTGATTGATGCTCTTTATATTCCTGGTAAAGTTCTCACTTATACTTTTGGTTATCTAACTGACATATTACTCTCATTCAACATCTTACTAACTAGGTCTTCCTAGTCTCATAGCAAAGAATAAATGTAGTAGTTAGTAAAAGTTTGAAATATTCTAACTGATAAACAAATATTTTCTTGATATAATTTTTTAGGCAATTGACCACTTTTCCTATCCTGAGTTTTATTAATAGCTATTAAAATACCATTTAGAGAAATTAAGATTTTCATAAAATTTTAACTTTTATTACGCTTAATTTTACTTAAAGCCCTTTGAATATTTCAACATAGAGTTATGAATTTCCTGTAAACAACAATTTTTAAAAGTTACATAAACATTATCCTTATACTTCATTAAAACTAGTTTAAATAAAATAAAAAATATTTTAACTATTTATATTTAATTATTAGCACATTTAAGTACTAATAAACTATATATTGCATAGACATACATTTACATATTTCCAATGTAATATAATTATGTTCATGTAAACATTAGAGAAAAAATAAATGAAAAAAAACCACAGCGTGTTAGTCCTATTATGCTAAATAATCAAATATGTATTTATATAATTTGATGAGCCAATGACCGACTGGTCTAAGAGTCAAGCTTGGTATTATTTATAAATGTTTACAGTACTATGAATGATTATTGGGTAAAATATAAAAAATAGTTATGAATGATTATTTATAAGTATTAATATTAACTAAATCAGGCATGCTCTATATTATAAATTGTTAAAATGATGTGGTAATTAGGATCCAATCCCCCAAATCCTCAAGGATTAACATAGTAATCATTACTGCTGATGTATAATTTACGACAAGATAATATACGATTTGTCGTAACATTTATTTGGAAATATTGTGAGGAACATTTATTTTACAATTGTGTAGTAAAACGTATCACGAATTATACTTTATTTTTATTTTTGTTTCTACAAATGATTTACCGGAAGCCTCGAGGCCACTCAGTGTTCCCCGACAGATATTTTTAGTATTACTTATAGAAGTTTTGAGGTGATATACATTTCTTCAGTGTAGATTTATTAGAGGCGAGATTACTATTGATTTTGGGGATGATAGCTGATCCAGAAATTTGTGATAAATGCTAATTTTCTTTCCACTCTGGATGATTAAATCATAGTTTTCAATGCTGTAAATTTACTACTTTCAATTTTATATGTTCCTTATTTCTTTTTATTATTATTAAAAAAAATCTTCATGTAAAATATTTTATTTTTACTGTGATTACCACAGAAAAGATCTCATTTTTTTTGGTTATATCGTTGTTAAAGTGTTTGTAGATTAAGTTTAATGATGTAATTAGAATTGTATTTAAATGTTTAGCTTTTTATATGTTATCTCAATACTTCCACCTGATTCACGTGTTTGAATATCAGATAAATGTTCCATAACTATATTGTAGTGTTATGTAATAGTGTTATCAAACACTACTAGGGGTTTCATATTTTAGTTTACAACGTGAAATATCCTCAGGTTAATATAAATTTGTTCAACCTGTTTAGTTCTTATCAGTTAATTTTTATCTTGTCATTACTGTTCCTCAATTTTCTCTACTGTAATTTAGTAAACCCAAGTAGCACAATAATTAGAGAAACTATGTATTCAAAAAAAATAAAGAGTGTATTGTAAATAGCGAATTTTAAAGTAAACTTTCAACTTATCTTTAAGTACATGTTTAGAATAGACCTGCCACCATCCCCTTTTAAGAAGAGGTTAAACATTTCTCAGTATAATCCTGTTTTGAGACTAATTGGTGTGAGACTAGTCATAATTTTTTTAATGTAATTAAAATACATATACATTAGCCTTGAGTAATCATATTTTACTATTGGATGGGGTGGAAAGAAGGATGACATGCATAATTCATAAACTAATATATGCTGTGAAATACATAATTATTGACTACTGTAGTAATAATTAGGAAGCTTCTAGTAGAAAGAATGATTCTTAGAATTATCATGAATAAAACAGATTTACAGCTTACTGAAATTACAGAAAAAGTTTTTTTACCTAAAGTTTTTTTAACGACTTTCTTAATGGTATATATTTTATATTCTTGGTCTATTTTATGTTTGTCAAATTGAACAATTGCTGAAATGTTAACAGACCTTGATTGTATATAACTTTTAAAACTACAAAACAATAATATAGATTGAATTTGATAATTTGTTGTTTCAAATATCGTTGCACTGTTGGTTTTTATATATTTTGTTCTATACATGAAACAGTGTAGTTAATGCTTAGGTTTAGAATTTACTTTTTATACATCTTTCAACTACTACTCACGTTACTTTATAATTTATAATGATTACTACAGAAAATATCTAATTTATTTTTATTTTTAAGTTCATTGATAAAGTGTCTATCCTAGATCATGTTTCATGATATAATTAGAATTCTATTTAAATTTATAGCTGTCTATATGTTATTTCAATAATTACACCTGGTTCACATGTTTGAGTATCAGGTATATTTCTAATTCTACAAATCCTATAACTATAATGTAGTGTTCTATAATAGTCCAATCAAACACTACTAGGGTTTAACATAACATATTACAACATGTAGGTAGCATCCTCAGGTTATCTAATGTTGTTCAACCCTACATCGACCAAAACCCTAAGGCAGTTTGAGAGGTCACTTTATGTCGACAACAAACATCCTACAATTACCGCGGAAAGTCTACAGCTGATAGAGACAATATTATAATCCAATAATTTAAAACATATTTAATAATTTAAATAGTGTGAAACTAAAACACAGTTTTAGTTAAACTATGATTTAATAGTTTCAAGATTATGTTCCAGTCTTAAAAATCGTAATTTATCTATCATTTATACTAAATTATACATAAAAATATTATTAAAAATGTGAGGCTCAACACTTGTCAGAGGATGATACAGTACAACTTTTTAACTGACAAATATTATTTTTATCCTTAAGTTTTGGTTTCTGTAAAGAGGAGACATTCCATCCCAAAGAACTGACTCTGAGTGTTAAACATAATGAGCCCTGTAATTGTTACTCTAGGGTCTGGCTGGTTTGAATAAAAATGAAAGTTCGGTTCTTGAAATATATTATGTGAGAAATTTACAATTATTTTCACTCTACATATTCTGATAGTATTAATAATCCAACATACAAAATAACAAAGTATTTAGAATCAAAACTATCATTGATGTCAAGGGTCTTATCCGGACCCTGTATATAAAATTAAATATTGTAACTTAAGCAAACAATAAAATATTTAGTTAAATGTGTGTAGGATTTTACATCATTACACTATTAAAAATATTGTTTTATATTTTACACAGCAAATAAGAAATATTTGTAATTTAATTATTAAAATTCACCGTAAATAATAGATTAATCCGACCTTTTCCATTAATTCACTACCACTACCTTTACCGTTCCTTTACTACCACTACATTTTGATTGCAATTTCGTTTAGGTTAGGTCAGGTCAAGTTGGGTGACTAATAAAGTTGATCATAAACTGGTTAATCCAATGATTGACTAACCAACACTTTTTATTATAATATTACAATATTATAATTAAAAGTGTATAATTACTTTTTATTATAATATTGTAATTATATTATAATAAAAATGTAATTACAATTTTTACCAACCCACCCACCCATACACATACAGTGGTATTGACCCATCCGCCCACCCATACACGTACGGTGGTATTGACCCACCCACCATCCCATACACATAGAGTGGTATTGACCCACCCACCCACCCATACACATACAGTGGTTTTGACCCTCCCACCCACCCATACACGTACGGTGGTATTGACCCACCCGCCCACCCATGCACGTACGGTGGTATTGACCAGCCTGCCCACCCATGCACGTACGGTGGTATTGAACTTCCTGCACACCCATTCACGTACGGTGGTATTGACCCACCCACCCACCCATACACATACGGTGTTTTTGAAACCCACCCGCCCACCCATACACGTACGGTGGTATTGATACACCGTACGTGGGATGTATTCCTACGTACGTGGATGGGATTCCTAGTGGATAATGAATACTACAGTGGACGAAAACATTAGTGGGGTATGTAAACAGTTTTTAAAGCAATAGAGAATTTATTTGGTCGTATTGAATTAACAGAATAAAAAGTAGTTTTAGTGAATTAACGGGAAAGTTCCGATTAATCTATCCGTTTTTATTATATCTTATGCAGAGTATAGAATTTTATTATTGGTTTTGATGTTAAATTCGATGACTCATTATCTGCCCTAGGCAAAAGATGTCTTAGAGGATTAAAGTTGTAACGTTAAAAAAGGTTTGCAACAAAACTAAAAATATCATTATCTCATTAGGATTCTAAATTTAACTTACTACAATCATAATAATTAGTTAGATTAAGATTTATGTTATGTGATCATGTACCTTACGGAGATTCATAAATATGTACGTTTTTAGGGTCATAGTATTCACATTATACAGTTCATAATTTATAAAATTTTTTTATGTCTTATGACATATATATATGTCATAAGGTTCATATAAAGTAATTAAAAAGCCTGATTATTAGAATTTTGTTTGTAGATTTTTAGTTATTGAAGATTTTTAAATCAGGTTGTAATAATATTGAACGAAAAGAAAAACATGTTAAAAATGGATTTAATTTTAAAATATGTAATATTTTAACACAAATAATCATGTTGAATATTTCTAAATATTTCTGACTTAAAATTTCCATTCAAAATTTTAGTATTAAATCATTCTACATAATAGTTTAAATGTATGGCAGTGCACACGCACTGAGTTTATAAACTTCATGAAAAATAGAAACACAATAGTTCAAACTGCATGAAGATGGTAAACAAGTACAGCTTGTTAAGATTATATCTAGCTGAGATCCAATTAAATATCTCAATTTATGGTGGAACTTTTAGGAATGCGCATATTGTTTGGCTCGGCACCGAGTGGCGTTGAAGGAAATGAATTAATGAACATTCCAGTGCCTTACCAATGTTTGCACTGAACTTGATCTTTCAAAATGTTACTTAGAAAACAGTTTTCTATTTTGAAAGATGGCTAACCAAGAATATTTAATGTAGTGTTGGTATTACAATACAATTCTGGTACTTTTCTATTCAAAATGGTCACAATTATATAACAATTAAAACAAATTGGAATGTTTCCTTAGCCAAATTTAACTATTATAAACGTTATTGTTATATTTAAACATTGTTAAAGAATGTAATTCTTTAAAATATCTATGT
Source organism: Stictocephala bisonia (assembly GCA_035578905.1). NCBI lineage: Eukaryota > Metazoa > Arthropoda > Insecta > Hemiptera > Membracidae > Stictocephala > Stictocephala bisonia. The sequence continues at coordinate 180,279 of JAQJVL010000582.1, read as the reverse complement.
TAATATGCTCTGTAATACCTAATATTTTATTGAATAAAAATATTTAAAGTAAATGAATTTTTGCATTTTTCAATGTGTTATTGTGTTTTATAAGTTATTTTAGTTTATATTTTTCTCTCAGTTAGATTAAAATTATATTGTGGTTTTAATAAATTTAAAATGAACATAACAATTAATGTTTCAATTAGACCAATTACTTTATCATTAACTTTAATCACAACACTTTTGAGAAGTTACATTTTATTTACGTGTATTGTGTAAACAATTGTCTCTTTGTTTGGCTGATTATATTATAATATATTTATTATTAAGTTTTCAGATATACTATTGTTTGTTCTGATCCATCGTGGTCCAGTATAGGTAGATGTAATATACAACAATCCTTGGCTCATCATCATCCTTACTATATATTATTTAATTATTTAACCTCTTAATATTTATATCTCACAACTAAAATGCTTTAGATCTCTGTATAGACGTAGATACTTACATATAGACTCATTTACATATATATCTTACAACTATACAATATTTATTATGATGTTAATTTAGTATAATGTTATCTAATGCTCACCTCCGATCTGTGAGTCGTAACTATAAATATATTCTCGGTCCAGGATGTAATCCTCATTGATGTGCCTTTCTACTGGGAATGTATAAGGAAGAGCCAGTGGCTAAGCAGGCTGAGGCGCCAGGACCAGCTTGAGTGAAGATAGATTCACCTTGTACAGTACTGCTTCTCCCCCTCACCTTTCGCTTTGTATGATGGTTTCATTGTAGTGGTTTTGTGATGGTATTTGTTTTATGTCTGATAAGTTACCTCCCAAAGATCAATAATGGTAAATTGAGGATAGGTAGAATAAGCGAAAAGCAGATCAATCCCAAATAATAATAATAATCAATTGTTTCAGCTGCCGAATTTACATTATGTAAATATATACATACTGTACAGTCAAAAACCACAGTGTTGATTTATATTTTATTCCATTAATTATAGTGTTTTTATTTGTTTTTACCTTTTTTTACATAATATTTTTTTTTATTTTCTTGCAGTCTCAATACGCTTACCGAATGGCCTCATGAATAAATTAAATTAAATTTTAAAGGAGGGAAATGTTTAATAAATAAAATACTAACGGGTTTGGATTCCACGACATCCTGTGGGTTAATTTTTTGTGTTTTCTTTCAGGGATTTCAAGAATTGAAAGACCTTTTCTGAGATTACTGTTGAATTAATTAATTTCAAGCAATAATTAATTTATTAAAGCATTTTGTTTATAAATATAAAAGTTTTAAAGATTATTTTTTAGTTAACTAGCTAACTATAATTGTTATTTATAAGTTACTTTTTTAGTTAATTATTTTACGCTATGTAAATGTTGTGTAGCTATTATATAACTACATAATGCTACACACCCTGACCCTACGGTTACCTCACTGAGTGGTCTTAGATTACTAGAATTCTTACAGAAATAGTTTTCACATTTTCCTTTAAGTGTTATATAATTCTTCGTTTTGTAAAAATTAAATTTATAAAATCAACGACTAGACTTCAGATATACAGACTTCAGATATATATTTTAGCTTATACCATTTTGGTATAAGCTAAAATGGTATTTTTAATGGAGACATTTTTTATTTGTAAGTTTATACTATATTTTAAGAATATGTTTTTACTGCTAAGTAAACAAAATTAGTGTTATATTACGAATAAAACGATTAGAAACATGAAACTAAGAATTTTCCAAAGTAAATCACATATATTTTATATAATTTACTGTTCAAATTTATATAAACCTATATTTTACAAAATAAGTAAGCACCATGACAGTCCAACGGTGTACCTAAATTAATGTCGTAGTCTAGTGATTCTCAAAGGTTAGTAATAATACACTAAGAAGACCGAAGATAGTTTGTTACACATTTCTACTTAGTTCCTGTTCACAAGATCATAATACAAACATCCACAATAATAATGGATTTCGACAACCTTCGATAGTTACGGGCTTCAGAGAGATGTAGCCTACGTTGCTATACGGAAATTCATACCTTATATTTCAGTGCTGGTTTTGATAATGTAGCTAAAAATTATACACGATTGACAAGCTAATGTAAAAATATGTGTTTAAAAATTGCTAGTTCAGAGAACGTTACGTTTTCGTGTTATTAACGTAGAGTAAAAATTATAAATAAAAATACAATGACGAAACCCAAACCAAATAAGACCATAGCTAACGATATGAAATATATGTACTTTTAATATAATTACTCTTTATATGTTTCAAACAAATTCATTTAAAAGAACTATATTCAAACCGTCAGGAAATCCTAGCTCTACTTAAGCCTGTTATGGCTGTTAAAATAGTGATTGAGTCATTTATTTAAGTCCATCTAGAGATACTGTGCACTTAATGTGTGTTGGAATTGGATACAGTGATATGTGTCAAAATAGCTCTTTCCGATTTTTCTTTCTACTAAATATATCCTATGATAAAGAAACATGAGAAAGAGACATTTAAAATTAATCAGTGTAACTCATGAATTTACGTTTAGTGAGAACTTGTGTTAATTGTTCGAATTTCCTTTAAAAAGTGACCCACCTGGTTACACATACACGTACAGTGATACTGACCCACCAGCTTACACATACACGTACAGTGGTACTAAGAAATGTATTATAACTCATTTCTTAGATACACTTATATTTATTCCTAATCTTAATATAAGATTGATCTGCAATTTTATAAGAATTTTCAAGGATTTTAATATAAAATCAATGTCTAAATTAAATTTTTTCTAACCATAATGTATACAACTACCACAGATTTATCACCAATTATTTATAATCCTTATTTTTGAATAGCTGTAGAAATAAAATATACGTATCTAAAGAACGTCAAATATTCTTTAAAACTCACTTATACTATCCTTTTGTAAATATGTAGTCCAACTGAACATAGCAGTATAAATTTCTCAAACAACGAAATACAATATTTCTGAGGAGTATCAGTTACATAAACACTGTACCTTTATATAAATTCCTGTTCCAGGACTGGAGGGTCAATACTGACAAGAACCATCCGTGTGGCATAATGGTCTTTAATATCTTGGAACATACATTTCTGGGGAGTATCAGTTATATAAATATTGTACCTTTATATAAATTCCTGTTCCAGCACTGGAGGGTCAATACTGACAAGAACCGTCCATGTGGCAAAATGGTCTTTAATAGCTTGGAATATACATTTCTGGGGAGTATCAGTTACATAAACACTGTTCCTTTATATAAATTCCTGTTCCAGAACTGGAGGGGCAATACTGACAAGAACCATCCATGTGGCACAATGGTCTTTAATAGCTTGGAACATACATTTCTGGGGAGTATCAGTTACATAAACACTGTTCCTTTATATAAATTCCTGTTCCAGGACTGGAGGGGCAATACTGACAAGAACCATCCGTGTGGCACAATGGTCTTTAATAGCTTGGAACATACATTTTCTTTATATGTTTTTCATATTCGATAGCATAATTATACTTCTACCTAAGTTTTATTAATATCGATTGTCAGCCTTTAAAATACATTTTTTATTAATATTAGTTTTATATTAATATTAGGTTTTTTCTTACTAAGCTAAATTCCATATGTGTGGTAAAACAGTAAATAATAAGAAAAGTAAACATACAATTATCATATATATTTATACCTATTCATAATTTATTATATCTAATCATTAAATTATATTTTGTATGGATGTACAGAATACGTAATCTTATACAATTTATGTTTCACAGTATTTCGGACAAAGACGTGTTTATTACGACATGTATCTAAAATGGCATGATAGGTGCTAAATTTTATCTCATACTCACAGCCTGTTAGCGTACAGAAAACATGGAAGGGGAAGAGACGATAAAAGAAAAGAAAACATAACTTACAGTGACACTAAAACTAGAAATTAATATAAAAATGCAAGTAAATGGAATTATTTGTCATTAAAAAAATAAAACGAGGATACAAAAATAATTGAATATAACTCAACAATTGATGATATGAATTGAAAACAACTTATGACAAAGTTAATGATCTTAAAAAATATTGCATGATTATATACAGTACACTTTTATACACTACAGTACACTTTATAAAAATATGACTGTACAATATGGAGGAAATCATAATATAGATAACATAATTGGATGAAGTCAAAGATTGTAGGAACATTAAAATATCTAGGAAGTTGGTTTGAAAAAATTGAAAACCTATTAATATTTAATATTAAATAGGACTCACATAAAAACTCTACACTACATTTAACAATTTAATAGTAAACAGCTGATAATGAAGCTATCAAGCGCACTTTACCAACTCTTAACATTTCTAAAGCTAAATTACAGTTTTTTAGAAAACTCTCGATATAGAAGATGGACTTGTATTGATGATAAATTTGACTCAGATTTAATTGTGACTGCTTTAATATTTTATTTTGAATTGTTTCTAGGAACATTTTTATGTTTCCATAAGTCATATTTTCATCTTTTTGTAATGGTTAATCATCAACAAATTGTATTTTCTTCAGTTTTACACCATTGGAGACATTTATTCATAGTCGCGAGATTTTCAGACACTTTTCCAAGTAAATTCTATAATGCGTTTCAGTATCCTTGAGTTTTAAATATACCTGCTTCTGTTGTGATAATCGGAGGGGTGAGGTAGCAAATATTGTAAATTACAATCTGACAGAAAGGATTCCCCATACATTTCCATATAAATGTTCAGCTCAAAGTTTTATAAAATAAACTTATGTTAAAATATATGAGAAATACTCGGGATGGTTTTTAATAATTCCTGAACTGTCTATATTTATTTCAAAATACAATATAGGGTTATTTCTGCTAAGCAATAATGCACAAAAAATATCTTTATTTTAATATATACCTGTTAGTTTGTTGACCCTGTGGAACAGGTACAAATTTACGGGTGGGGCAACCAAATTTACGTTATTCACCATTCATTGCTACTCATGGGCCATTATTAGATATTATTGAATGTAGAGAGACTAGATGAATAATTTACTAACTATAGTGAACTAATTTTTACAAAAAGCAATCTATTAATACACCAATAGCCAGTGAAGTACCTTTACATGGATTCAAAACCATAAGTTATTTGTATAATTTTTAGCTAACCGACAAATCTAACTCTCAATTTTTAACAACACATGACAATCTATACCTTGACCTACACCTAAAATGGACATCTCATATCTTTCCTACAAGTGTCCATATCAATGGAAAAATTGATTCGAGCATAGAAATAATCGCCTACAATCTCGACAACACTAGTCGTAAAATATCTGGGAAACAGCACTATGTCACTATAGTCCGAATAAAATAACTTTGGTATTGGCGGAACGGCCTCGCGCCACTGGTCTGAAATGACAAAACTCTGAGTTTAATTTGCTGTCAAACTTAAAATAATCAAGCAATAATTTTCAAACTAATTGTATAGTGTACACCATTTTATATTCTTTAAGGAAAAATTATGATGGAGATTTTTCTAGAGCTAATTTGCTTTTTAAAGTGATATTTGTATTTAAAAACACGTTTTTATGAGTGAAATTACGCGTGAGTCGTCTTTAACCTGTTACTGTTGCGAGAATAATAATAATGAAATAATGTCTTGTGGATGGATGACAGTTTGATTCATTGTGATTAGTTTGGTATAAGTCTCATTTAATAATTTTAACAGGTTAATGAGAAATAAATTTTTTCGTAAACCCTTGCAAACTCTGAAATGAAAAACGCTAGACAAAATCTGTTTAAACCTAAATTAATTGTGTTATTTTAGTGACACTAAAATCTTACTCTCGTATTAAATAGAATTTTCTTGAACTAGGAAGAAAGATTCAGGAATTTTCAAAACTAGATTGTCAACAAGGCGGCGGTGATACCACACGCACAATGTACAGTCACTGGCTCAGCTCTGGCCTCTTCCATTGCAAACAAATCTTGTCAATTACCAATAGAAAATTACCTAAAATTTGAAAGAGCCTAAATATTAGAATTGCAATAAACACTGATAATTATATATACACTGAATCCTATAGCATTATTGTCACATCTAAATAAAAAAATTGTAATATCACTAAAACTAAATAACTGTAATCAAAATAAACTAGTGGTTATACTATAGTAAGCACTGTTAAATCGATAAAGAAATGAACACGAACACACCTCAAAGTCAAAAGTCAACTAACTTACCTTATTTATTACTGGAGAAACATTTCTTATCTGAAAATATCGTCGATCGGAATTCGTTTTACGCTTGGGCTGAATATTCAGTCTACACTTTCCCTTGAGCAGAGTATACCTTACGCGTCCGACACAGCCTCGATGTAAACGAACTATGAGTTTACTTCATCAACTCTTCACTATTTTTCCACATGTTTTATTAGTACCACAGTATTATTTTAGTAATACATAAATAACACAGTTAATGTTTGTTCAAAGAAATTTTGTCTAGCGTTTTTCGTTTCAGAGTTTGCAAGGGTTTACAACAAAATTAATTTCTCATTAACCTGTTAAAATTATTAAATGAGACTTATACCAAACTAATCACAATAAATCAAACTGTCATCCATCCACAAGACATTATTTTATTATTATTATTCTCGCAACAGTGACAGGTTAAAGACGACTCACGCGCAATTTCACTCATAAAAACTTGTTTTTAAATACAAATATCACTTTAAAAAGCAAATTAGCTCTAGAAAAATCTCCAGCATAATTTTTCCTTAAAGAATATAAAATGGTGTACACTATCCAATTAGTTTGAAAATTATTGCTTACTTATTTTACGTTTGACAGCAAGTTAAAGCTCAGAGTTTTGTCATTTCAGACCAGTGGCGCGAGGCCGTTCCCAGTACCAAAGTTATTTTATTCGAACTGTAGTGCTGACACGGTTTACATGTAAACCTAAACTTTCGACAGCCTCACTTTAAAAGCGTTCGCTTGTAGTAAATTTACATATCTTAATATAACTATAATAATTACGTTTTTAAACAAGAGAACCTAATGGGATTGGACTGGTGAGATATTTGTTTTCGGCAGAGTAAGATAGGAGGACGGGTGAGCTTGTATAATACATGACCTAGGTTGGAATACTGGTTCTTTATATAACGTATCGGACAATTTTTCAGAGAAAGAAGAAAGGGGTAAATATCGTATTAAAATTTACAGATCTAAAAAGGTATGTTTTTAAAATATTTAACAGTAGTAACAATTATTATAGCGATAACCAGTATATTAACCGTTCTAGTTAAAGATCAAACACAAATACTGAAGAAGTAAGTTTTAAATTAAAGTAGACTAGCTAAAATTTTTGTAAGTACTAGCATTTATTTTTTAAAATAGATAGTTAGAATATTCCCTAGAACCATTCTTTAGGCTTTCGATGAATTTATTTTGTTTATAAAAAACATTAGAAAAACTACCATATTTTGGGCATTCTTGAAATACTAAGCATTATATATAACTAATTCATACGTTAGTTTAGAGTTAGTCATTACAAATAAATTATTTTTAAGATCAAGTTGGAAACTCTCATTTCAAATTAGGCTTCAAGCTAGATGATCATCACAGCGATTGTGTAAAGGCCCCTTTCATAAGGCCTTGAGCTCTTCTGAATAGGCAATATGAATGCTGACTCTAAATTGCGTTCACTTATGGCAGGCGCTATCCCTGTCTACCAGTAAATTGACCTGGGTTTCTAACAGTTTGATAAGTCTCATGTCCCATTATTATTTTGTCTCCATACACGTCAAACACAAGGACATCTGGGACGAGCATTCATTTGTGTTGGTCACTCACCTTCCCACACGTGTCATCATATAAATAGACGATTCATTACCATTAGTGACGTCTTTATAACATGACAGTAGGCAGTATTAGACAAATAGACATCAATATTTTTTAGAGCTAAGTCTAATTCTACAAGTGTCAACAGTGGTAATGTTTTACTATCTACTCTTATTTTTATATATAATTACTTTTTAGTATTTGTATAATCTTATTTTCGGAACTGAATATAAAATTAGATTAAGAGAAATTATTATTCTAATCTCTTTCAGACTATCTTCGAAATAAACACAATACAAACAGGTTCAAGACTCGATAACAAAACCTCACACTATCAGTGGGCGAATCCTAGTGGGCAACTAGTTTTACTTAAACTCAGTGGAGACCTTTATGATTAACTAAATGTGAAAGCTAGACATTCTCCATAAACAGTAAAATGAATAAGATTTGTGATGTTATTTTTGTATTATGTTCTTTAAATTATATTGTTATTTTTTTATATCTTTAACTTAAATCATGGTTAATTATAAAACATTAATGACTGCAAACATGGTAATAAAATCAACATACTATGGCACTTGCTATTTTAAATGTTGTTACTAATAACAGTAATAAAGTTTTATTTCTTTATTTTTTTACGTATTGATGAGTTTAATGTGTGTGAATAAAGTATTTTTAAACAATAATTTTGCTAACAGTTTAGTTAAATATATAAATTTATTATATTAATGTCATAAATTTGAGTATAGTTCGTTGAGATCATATTTCAACATATATAACGTATTTAGACATACTTTTACTAACATTACAGTGCCTTTGAAGTAAAGCACGTTCTCCCGTACCACAAGCCCAACCTACATACTCGTATCTTAGTAATGAGTGTTCCATTATAGAAGTTTATTTGTGTAAAATGTTCTGATTTAAATAATTTCATATATATAGTTAGCAAAATACTCAGCCTATGTCCTTTAGTTCACAACGCATTTATACGGTAAATATTCAAGCTGTAATGAATATTTACCGTACAAATGCGTTGTGAACTAAAGGACATAGGCTGAGTATTTTGCCAACTATATATATGAAATTATTTATATCAGAACATTTTACACAAATCAACTTCTAAATATAATATGTACTGTGTAGTGTGAGACTTTATGAGAAACACCATTAATTTATTTCTTTTAATTAAGGTAGTTTTGTGATGTTAACTTTACTTAGATATTGATTTATACACATAATTTTTAATAATAGTGATAATAGATGTCTTGCTTGAACATTCTTAAAACGTAATTTTACATTGATATCATCTATTTATCGTTAATATACACCATTGGTTCATCAAGACTACTTACAGATAAATATAAATTCAGACCTATTGTAATATACTACAAAAGTACAAAACTACAAAGGACACGCAACAAAATTAAAATAGATAGTTAATAAATATCTTCCTTTTACTATTGAATATTGTTTATTTATTCATTTTTTATTTGGGTTCAATCACTAAATAACTACATCCTATTATTATTACGTCTAAATGATTATATTATTATCATCTATTCATCATCATCACTATGGATTTATAGTGGAGGCCAGTTATAAAGATGTACGTATATAATTGAGAATTTATTTTATATTTTCGGCTCTTAGCTACCTTCAGACTAACACACCACTAAGTATGTGTAAAGCTTGGAGCAGAGAAGTGGCCAGAGTTAATGTGCTCTCTATAGTTAATCCATAGTTAATCTTGTTTTGGTAAGAAATAAGACGAATACAACGTGGTTCATACTCCACTTTAAGTTGTCGATATTCTGATCATTTAGTTCTCCTGACTGGTAAACTACTAAATTATATATTCTAAATATAGACGTCCTTAGTAATAAATACTACACTTATGTATCTACAATTACTACAAGCGTCATTATACATCCAAATGTATGCGATTAACATAATATATTATGAAACTTAAAAAAGTCTTGTAATGCCAGGTATTATTCTTAGCTTAGAGATAGAGTGAACATGTATATTTTATAAGATCCTAAATAAACAGGTATATATATCATTATTCCATATATATTGTTACAATATAGTCTATTTTACATATATTAAGTGTGTTAGGGAGGTGAATATTTCCTGTTCGATGCTGCAATGTATTCGCCTCAGTTTAAATATACTTTTGTGCATATATATAAATATGTGATAAATATATACTACACTGAGTTTGATGAAATCTCATTTTATTAAGTAAAAAATATATTATTCTTTAAAAAAATGGTCGGTTTATGTTAAAATGTTAACCTTTTATAGTTAGCAATTATATAAATAAATAATTAAATTTATTTAAATGACTTGTGAATTTACAATTTATTAAAAATTAATTCAATAGAATTCTGTTTTATAACAGTTAATGTCCAATTTTCTTAAATTATAACAGCGTAATGTATACAGCTGCATTTCACTATATATGATCTCTCTTTAACAAAAATATACAAATGTGCATTACTTTTACACTATATGAATTAGGTTTTGTTAAATTAAAGTTTGAATTAACATTTCATAAATTGATGTGGGATATATACAGTATAGACATAATTGTATTAACAATGTTTAGAATGGTAGATAAAATATCACATTTACTAAGCATGTTAATAATGAACTAAAACAGATTTTTTTTAATAAACATAAAACTGCATTACATTAAAACGTAAGTTTACAATAATAAACCAACACCTGTATATCAATACCTTAGGTTGTCACTGTCATATATCTGTTAGGCCAGGAGTTAACTAAGTAGGCTTAATGTAAGAACTTAGTTAATTTAAGTTACCTAATAGACCTTGACTTGAATGGCCAAACAGGACTGCATGGATCCCTTGACATAGACTTGGTCTGACTTCGTACAAACAACATTTATTTGTTATCCTCCTTTCACACAAACAATGAACTGTGATAATGACGTCAAATAATTTTTAATAAATTTCAGGTAGTAAACATTTGATTTTAAATCCTAAACTGTCAATTAAAATTAAAATACGTAATCAAATTTGTATTTAATTCAACGTATTATTACATAAATAGAATGTATTTACAGTATACAGATCAGGTGATGTATTACCTTTCCATAAAAGTGAACAACAATAACATTTTTTATTAGTATTATTGATATTACATTTATTTATTTTAAATTCTGGTTATTAATGAATGGTAAATGTACTTTACCTTTTTATGAATTACTCTTTTTATTTGGAAGACATTAAATAAACACTATTCTGTTATAATTCACTGATTATAACGACATTCTTTTTGTATAAATTAATTTTTGAATATCCCACAACTTTTTAATATTGGTTTCTATTGAAAACTTAAAAAAATTTTATTTAATTTTTCCTTTAAAACCCTGTGAAATGTATGTCCCTCATTATGAATAGTAAAAATCACGTATTTGCTTATATTCGTCTCTAAAATATGGGACGGAACACCCTGCTGATAGACCTCATATGAAATAAAGGGACGGAACACCCTGCTGATAGACCTCATATGAAATAATGGGACGGAACACCCTGCTGATAGAACTCATCTGAAATAAAGGGACGGAACACCCTGCTGATAGACCTCATATGAAATAATGGATGGAACACCCTACTGATAGACTTCATATAAAATAATGGATGGAACACCCTGCTGATAGACTTCATATAAAATAATGGACGGAACACCCTTCTGATAGAACTCATCTGAAATAAAGGGATGGAACACCCTGCTGATAGACCTCATATGAAATAAAGGGACGGAACACCCTGCTGATAGACCTCATATGAAATAATGGATGGAACACCCTGCTGATAGACTTCATATAAAATAATGGATGGAACACCCTGCTGATAGAACTCATCTGAAATAAAGGGATGGAACACCCTGCTGATAGATATCATCTGAAATAATGGGAAGGGACACCCTGCTGATAGACCTCATCTGAAATTATGGGACGGAACACCCTGCTGATAGATATCATCTGAAATAATGGGAAGGGACACCCTGCTGATAGAACTCATCTGAAATAAAGGGATGGAACACCCTGCTGATAGACCTCATATGAAATAATGGATGGAACACCCTGCTGATAGAACTCATCTGAAATAAAGGGATGGAACACCCTGCTGATAGACCTCATATGAAATAATGGATGGAACACCCTGCTGATAGAACTCATCTGAAATAAAGGGATGGAACACCCTGCTGATAGACCTCATATGAAATAATGGATGGAACACCCTGCTGATAGAACTCATATGAAATAATGGATGGAACACCCTGCTGATAGAACTCATCTGAAATAATGAATGGAACACCCTGCTGATAGAACTCATCTGAAATAAAGGGATGGAACACCCTGCTGATAGACATAATCTGAAATAATGGGAAGGGACACCCTGCTGATAGACCTCATCTGAAATTATGGGACGGAACACCCTGCTGATAGACATCATCTGAAATAATGGGAAGGGACACCCTGCTGATAGACATCATCTGAAATAATGGGAGGGAACACCCTGCTGATAGACCTCATCTGAAATAATGGATGGAACACCCTGCTGATAGAACTCATATGAAATAATGGAGGGAACACCCTGCTGATAGACCTCATCTGAAATTATGGGATGGAACACCCTGCTGATAGACATCATCTGAAATTATGGGACGGAACACCCTGCTGATAGACCTCATCTGAAATTATGGGACGGAACACCCTGCTGATAGACTTCATATAAAATAATGGACGGAACACCCTTCTGATAGAACTCATCTGAAATAAAGGGATGGAACACCCTGCTGATAGACCTCATATGAAATAAAGGGACGGAACACCCTGCTGATAGACCTCATATGAAATAATGGATGGAACACCCTGCTGATAGACTTCATATAAAATAATGGATGGAACACCCTGCTGATAGACTTCATATAAAATAATGGACGGAACACCCTGCTGATAGAACTCATCTGAAATAAAGGGATGGAACACCCTGCTGATAGATATCATCTAAAATAATGGGAAGGGACACCCTGCTGATAGACCTCATCTGAAATTATGGGACGGAACACCCTGCTGATAGATATCATCTGAAATAATGGGAAGGGACACCCTGCTGATAGAACTCATCTGAAATAAAGGGATGGAACACCCTGCTGATAGACCTCATATGAAATAATGGATGGAACACCCTGCTGATAGAACTCATCTGAAATAAAGGGATGGAACACCCTGCTGATAGACCTCATATGAAATAATGGATGGAACACCCTGCTGATAGAACTCATCTGAAATAAAGGGATGGAACACCCTGCTGATAGACCTCATATGAAATAATGGATGGAACACCCTGCTGATAGAACTCATATGAAATAATGGATGGAACACCCTGCTGATAGAACTCATCTGAAATAATGAATGGAACACCCTGCTGATAGAACTCATCTGAAATAAAGGGATGGAACACCCTGCTGATAGACATAATCTGAAATAATGGGAAGGGACACCCTGCTGATAGACCTCATCTGAAATTATGGGACGGAACACCCTGCTGATAGACATCATCTGAAATAATGGGAAGGGACACCCTGCTGATAGACATCATCTGAAATAATGGGAGGGAACACCCTGCTGATAGACCTCATCTGAAATAATGGATGGAACACCCTGCTGATAGAACTCATATGAAATAATGGAGGGAACACCCTGCTGATAGACCTCATCTGAAATTATGGGACGGAACACCCTGCTGATAGACATCATCTGAAATTATGGGAAGGGACACCCTGCTGATAGACCTCATCTGAAATTATGGGACGGAACACCCTGCTGATAGAACTCATCTGAAATAATGATATTGACGTAAGTAGGGTGAGTGAGTTCGGCTGTGGTCAAAGAGGGTTGAAGTTAGGTTTTTAGTCAGTCCACTCGAGCATTAAAAGAAGAGTTTGGTGTAGAACTATAACATGTCACAAATTGAAACCGCCTAATATTTTTAGAAAAAAGAAAATAAATATAATTGTATCAATAACTTTTATAGACTTCTATTTCATTTAAATGCTTTTAAAACCGGAATTTTATGTTGTCACACAGTTTAATAATTATTTTTAAGAAGAAAATCTAGTATAAAAATATATAACCCATGTTCTTGCCACTCAACAGTGTTAGGTACAAAGTATTCTGAACCATGTTAAAAGAAAATATTGTATCGTATTGTATATTTTCTCATGTGGTTATCAAACATTATCTTTTCTATATTTATCCATTCAATTAAGCCCACTAAATAATAGTTTTTAAAATGTTATTAGATTTATTCTAATAGATGAGATGCCTACACACCAAAGTGTACGTGTAATAAGGTATATATGAATGGTTATTTATGAATGGATGTCCTGTGTAGCCTAGTTACTAGTTCTACTTGTGCTTAGAAATGGCCACTGTTAACATAGGCCTATAGCCAAGCCAAGTAAGTGACTTACAACTTCACGTAGAATCTGAACCACATATTATTGCCTAGAATCCATATTTTTCTGTGTAAACCGTGTCAAGGTGCTATCTACACTATTCAAAAGATAACCAGACGTTTCGCTCATGCTATGACGTGGCATCACCAGTGGTATCGTTGAGAATGCCACGACACAGCATGATCGAAACGTCTGTACATCTTAGAAATAATGTATATAGCACTTTATAACGCATTTTTTACTAGAAAATATATATTATAGTTATGACAATGGCCACTTAAGCCTAAGATCTTATCTCATAGTATTGGTCTGATTTTTAGTTAATTGACATGCCTATACTCATGTATTTCCCCTACACAACATCCGAACACTGACTACCTCCAACATAGACATTGCAGACTTCTCTAGTAGTGTCCACGACGAAAGCAGCCACTGAGCGGTCACCTGGCCGGCTTTGAGAGGACCAATCTGAGAAACTAAAATCCCCACAACACTTTGTAATAAAATAATAACACGTAATACTTTATGTAGTTTAAACATGTATATTTGTATATTATTGTTGTTCATTTTTTTACTAAAAATCAGCATGTTATATATCGTATGTTACTATGTTAATAAAACGATATTATCAAATATTAACATAAACACATACTAACAGATAAATTTCATAGAAGGAAACAAAATATATATAAAAATTTGGAATAAAATAAAGGGAGTTTGAAATACTGCCTTGGGTTGGTCGGAACTAAAAGGGATTAAATCGTAAAGTATGTCGAAATTGTGATGTGTCAAAGCAGTCAATAAACAACTCTTCGAACCAAAGCCTTTAAAAATATAACGTTCTGTTGCTTTGAAGGAGTTATTTTCTTTGTGTATGATACATTAAATATTATCAAGTATTTTAAGTGACACATTATTTTTAGTTGTCTATCTGTTTTGTTACCAAATTATGCTATGCTGATTTATTTTAAAGTAAACAAATTATCAAAAAGTTTACTTTATTGAAAGAAAATTAACAGCTATTTCTTGCAATCAAAAATACTTATTCTAAAGTGCCGATCAACCGAACTTTAGTACCTGCGAACTATGGAATGATTTACAATGGAAACAATATCCAAACAACATTCATCCTCAAGAAACCATTTCAATACACACAATACCTAATGGTCATTGAGATAGTTTGATCAAAAGGAGACATCCAGTCACCACTCTAAAATAACTGGTTACTCCAAAGGTGGAGCAGCAAAGGTGGACTGTTGGTTTTGAGAAAAAATGACCCCATAAATATTATTATTAATTCAAGGCGTGAAAATTAATTATACATCATCGTAATCCACATAGAGTTAATTGTATGGATAATGTACAGTAAAATTAAGATAAAATCAAATATTTATGTACACGTAAGCTGTACTGAATATTTTAGCGACATTACATTCCTTATTATCTCTTGTCTTAAAATAAATATATTTTGAAATATACCCATACACGTACAATAGTATTGACACAACCACTAATACACACAAAAAGGTATTGATACACCCACACATACACGCACAATGGTATTTATACATTCACATATACACGCACAATGTTATTGATACACTCACACATACACGCACAATAGTATTGATACATACACGCACAATGTTATTGATACACCCACACATACACAATGGTATTGGCACACCCACACATACACAATGGTAAGGACACACCCACTCATATACAATGGTATTCACACACCCAACCATAAGCGCACAATGGTATTGATACACCCACACATATACAATGGTATAGATTCACCCACACATACACAATGGTATTAATAGACCTACACATACACAATGGTATTGAAACACCCACCCATACACGCACAACGGTATTGATACACCCACACAGACACAATGGTTAGAACACACCCACCTATACACAATGGTATTTACACACCCACACATACACAATAGTAGGGACACACCCACCCATACACAACATGGTATTGGCACACCCATACATACACGCACAATGGTATTGGCACACCCACACATGCGTAATGGTATCGATACACCCACCCATACACGTACAGTAGTATTGACATAACCACTAATATATGCACAATCGTATTGAAACACCCACCCATACACGCACAATGGTATTGATACACTCACACATACATGCACAATGGTATTGATACACTCACACTTACACGCACAATGGTATTTATACGCCCACACATACACAATGGAAAGGACACACCCACACATACACAATGGTATTGGCACAACCACACTTACACAATCGTAAGGACACACCTACCCATACACAATGGTATTGACACACTCAAACATAAGCGCACAATGTTATTGATACACCCATACATACACAATGGTAAGGACACACCGACACATACACAATCGTATTGACTCACCCACTCATACACGTAGAGTGGTGATGGTCCACTTATATTCATTATGTAAATAAGTATGAACTTATAATAATCTGTTTTTAAATTGGCACTTGAGTGACCTGATGTACTTAAGTACAATGAACCTTTCGGCTGTAAAATCTTACTTCGGCTTATTCTAACTTGAGTTATCAGTCAGTCCTAATCACAAGACACCTTATGGGTGAGTCGTTTGTGGATGAGGATTGTTTATTTAACCTTCTAATATTGTTTAGATACATTTATTTTATCGATATAGTATAATCAGTGTATTACTTCGTACAAATTATAAGTGAACAATAAACCACGTAAACTGAAGTTAAGTTCAACTCTGTTGGAAGCAGCAGTCTGAGTCCAGCAAGACTAACTACTTAAAACTATGCTGACGTTTCTTAACGAGGTAAATCGTTAGGAAGAATAACACTTTTGCAACAATGTTAACTTATTGTAAGTTGTAGGAACCTACATGAGGTATAATAAATATTTAATGGATTACGGCCTAACATCAAAATACCGTTAAATTGTATTTTGAACATATGAGTTGGTAGTGACATAGGCTATGCATTATTTCGCACAAGTTATTATTTTAAACATTTCTTTTATCCACACTCCGCAGCTCACATGGGCCTTAAGTTCTGCGCTTAGTCATAATTTAAGAAGTGAAGTGACAACCGTTGACTCGGTTGGGGATTTAAACCTTGGACCATCTCACCCCAGTCCGAAGCCTTAGCTCCTAACCCCAACGCCAGCATCTAACAGAAATATTTAAATAAAGATTCACTAAGATGTTGTCTTTAAAAGCTAACATCTAAACCAATGACAGGATTAATAACTTTCCTCTTAGACCAATTATATGCTAAACTGACAGAGTGTGATATCGATAAGACGTTGCTTTTAAGTAGTATTTGCCTCCTGTCAATGTGAAGGATGGGAGTTATTTGTTTTATAATTTATGAACTAACTCCATTAGGTCATGTTAGTATAAACACTGATTCAAAAAACTATTCATAACAATAACCATCCAATTAAACAAAAACTTTATGCTGATGGCTGTGTTTTACAACTGTGTATATTGTGGAAGTTCAAAATACCATTTTAGTTGAATCAATCCATATTGGATGTATTAGATTTCAGAAATTCACAAAAACAGCCTTAAAATGTAGTTATATAATGGGATCTGTTTAACTATAAAATAACTATAGTATAATGTGATTTATATAGATTAAAAAATATTCTATGGATGCCTGAGTGATTTTAACACGTAGGATAGAATGAAATCTCTTTAATCACTGAGTCACTTTAATCACTTTAAGACGCTTTAAACAGTATTAATATCATTAGGTATCCTCTACATGAACTCATCATTTAGGGATTAGAGTTTCTGACAAAATTAAGAACTTAAACGTAATGAAAATGTCAGTTTTACAATTTAAACATACATCACATGTGTTTTACTAACGAACATCAATGAACTAAACACCTTTAAACTTACATTATTAAAAGTCCTAAGTATGTAGTTTTTAAAATTGTTCCTGAAACGTATTATAATTTCTGAATTTCAACATGAAAATGGTTAAAAGAATGCAATTTAGAAACTTCGTAAATTATAACAAGCGTATTGAAGTGTTGATATCTTAATTGGTACAGCATAACACCACCACGTTTACTGTACGTATAATACACTCTGGCTTTCTTAAATAAAACATTTTATAAAAAGCATCGTGACAATGGATAACCAATAAAGTTGGAAAACATTTAAAAACGTTTTCTGACCCTTTCATATTTATTTTACTTGCAAAAGGAAATAGAATTTTTTGACACCATGAATAACAAAATTAATCCATCTTATTAATGGATAACTGTAAAATATTGTTAATGAACTTAACTATGAATAAATAAGCTATATTTGAGTACAACTCTGACAGTTTATACATGCTGGAAATAATTTATTTTCTTTATGGTGCTTAAAACAGCGTTTTTGTTCAGTATTTATTAATTTACAATTGTACACTGTTCGTTTAGTGAATAATAATAATATGTCATTAAAAATAAAATAGAATAGGAGCTGTATTAGTGATATGAAAAAGAAACATATTTTTAAATTGTGTATTTATGTTATAATTATTATTAATTTTTATAGACGTTTGTAGTAAATTATTTATATATATTTATGTGGAAATGATGTAGATTGCATTAAAACAGGAAACGAAGTATAGGTTTTTTTCCATTGATTAAAATAACATTTTCTTTTTACTAATTTTTAACTTCTATATATTTGTAAAATAAAAAAACACTTATATTTCAAGCTCTTTTGCTTAAGAAGTAATGTGTTTTTCATATTACATTGTAAAAAGAAGAACTACTTTTTTCTTTCTCTATGGGATACATGTATTGATTGGTAGTTATTGATCTGCAAAGGTAATGTAGGTAGTATATATTATCTAGATCTATGTACTATTTAATTATTCCTTACATGTTAGTTCGTAAGGTGTACGCCCTGGGTATGAACTCTATTCACACATTGAAACACGGATTGTGTAGCTGGCTAAGTTATCTCTGTTTTGTATTTGAATGTTAGACCTTGGAATCAACAGTTTGACGTTAGGTACAGAGGCGATTCATAATAATGTTTAATACAGATTAAAATTAATATGAAACCAACATTTATGGAAATAAATAAGTCAACTAGTCATAAATGTTACAAAAATCACTTAAGTTATACGTTTTGGGAAAAATGAAACAATTAAATTGTTATAACAAAAACGGAATATTTATAACTTATTGTCAATGAAGTAATAGTTAGTATAATAAACATGGAAATAATACATGAAGTAGTGTTGTATCAAGTTTGTTTGATGGTAATAATTAACATGGTAAATTAAAGCATAAATAATATTAATTTGTTATTCTGCATACATAAAATTAATTTAATGTGAATACTATGCCTTTTTTACAAGAGTTTTAAATTTGTAATTTTGATTGTTGTACCAAACATTCAATTCGTCTGTTTCCAATGGAAAGTAAAGAAAAATATGTTTTGTTATTACTTAAAATACTACAGTGCTGAACAAAAAATTCCTTTTCCAGTTGGATATTTGATGTTTTACTCTTCGAAATAGACATTTTAACATTTTTAATAAAGCTGCCAAATTAGAAACGTGGTATTTACCCTCCCATGAACCAATACCAATAAACAAGTATTACCTTTACCACTGCATGTGAAAGGGAAGGTACACTACCACTTTATGTGTATGTGTAGGTGAGTACTACCATTACGACTGTACGTGTAAGGGAGGGTACACACCACTTTATGTGTATGGGTCGGTGAGTACGGTGAGTATTACCACTACCATTGTACGTATAAGGAAGGTACACTAAACTTTATGTGTATGGGTCGGTGAGTATTACCACTACCACTGTACGTATAAGGAAGGTACACTACACTTTATGTGTATGGGTCGGTGAGTATTACCACTACCACTGTACGTGTAAGGGAGGGTACACTACCACTTTATGTGTATGGGTCGGTGAGTACGGTGAGTATTACCACTACCACTGTACGTATAAGGAAGGTACACTACCACTTTATGTGTATGGGTCGGTGAGTATTACCACTACCACTGTACGTGTAAGGGAGGGTACACTACCACTTTATATGTATGGGTCGGTGAGTATTACCACTACCACTGTACGTGTAAGGGAGGGTACACACCACTTTATGTGTATGGGTCGGTGAGTATTACCACTACCACTGTACGTGTAAGGGAGGGTACACTACCACTTTATGTGTATGGGTCGGTGAGTACGGTGAGTATTACCACTACCACTGTACGTATAAGGAAGGTACACTACCACTTTATGTGTATGGGTCGGTGAGTATTACCACTACCACTGTACGTGTAAGGAAGGTACACTACACTTTATGTGTATGGGTCGGTGAGTATTACCACTACCACTGTACGTGTAAGGGAGGGTACACTACCACTTTATGTGTATGGGTCGGTGAGTACGGTGAGTATTACCACTACCACTGTACGTATAAGGAAGGTACACTACCACTTTATGTGTATGGGTCGGTGAGTATTACCACTACCACTGTACGTGTAAGGGAGGGTACACTACCACTTTATGTGTATGGGTCGGTGAGTACGGTGAGTATTACCACTACCACTGTACGTATAAGGAAGGTACACTACCACTTTATGTGTATGGGTCGGTGAGTATTACCACTACCACTGTACGTATAAGGAAGGTACACTACACTTTATGTGTATGGGTCGGTGAGTATTATCACTACCACTGTACGTGTAAGGGAGGGTACACACCACTTTATGTGTATGGGTCGGTGAGTATTACCACTACCACTGTACGTGTAAGGGAGGGTACACACCACTTTATGTGTATGGGTCGGTGAGTACGGTGAGTATTACCACTACCACTGTACGTATAAGGAAGGTACACTACCACTTTATGTGTATGGGTCGGTGAGTATTACCACTACCACTGTACGTATAAGGAAGGTACACTACACTTTATGTGTATGGGTCGGTGAGTATTACCACTACCACTGTACGTGTAAGGGAGGGTACACACCACTTTATGTGTATGGGTCGGTGAGTATTACCACTACCACTGTACGTATAAGGATGGTACACTACCACTTTATGTGTATGGGTCGGTGAGTATTACCACTACCACTGTACGTATAAGGAAGGTACACTACACTTTATGTGTATGGGTCGGTGAGTATTACCACTACCACTGTACGTGTAAGGGAGGGTACACACCACTTTATGTGTATGGGTCGGTGAGTATTACCACTACCACTGTACGTATAAGGAAGGTACACTACCACTTTATGTGTATGGGTCGGTGAGTATTACCACTACCACTGTACGTATAAGGAAGGTACACTACACTTTATGTGTATGGGTCGGTGAGTATTACCATTACCACTGTACGTGTAAGGGAGGGTACACTACACTTTAAGTGTATGGGTCGGTGAGTATTACCACTACCACTGTACGTGTAAGGGAGGGTACACTACACTTTATGTGTATGGGTCGGTGAGTATTACCACTACCACTGTACGTGTAAGGGAGGGTACACTACACATTATGTGTATGGGTCGGTGAGTATTACCACTACCACTGTACGTGTAAGGGAGGGTACACTACACTTTATGTGTATGGGTCGGTGAGTATTACCACTACCACTGTACGTGTAAGGGAGGGTACACAACCACTTTATGTGTATGAGTGGTTGAGTACTACCATTACGACTGTACGTGTAAGGGAGGGTACACTACACTTTATGTGTATGAGTGGTTGAGTACTACCATTACGACTGTACGTGTAAGCGAGGGTACACTACACTTTATGTGTATGGGTCGGTGAGTATTACCACTACCACTGTACGTGTAAGGGAGGGTACACTACCACTTTATGTGTATGAGTGGTTGAGTACTACCATTACGACTGTACGTGTAAGGGAGGGTACACTACACTTTATGTGTATGGGTCGGTGAGTATTACCACTACCACTGTACGTGTAAGGGAGGGTACACTACCACTTTATGTGTATGTGTGGGTGAGTACTACCATTACGACTGTACGTGTAAGGGAGGGTACACTACCACTTTATGAGTATGGGTGGTTGAGTACTACCATTACGACTGTACGTGTAAGGGAGGGTACACTACCAATTTATGTGTATGGGTTGGTGAGTTTTACCACTACCACTGTACGTGTAAGGGAGGGTACACACCACTTTATGTGTATGGGTCGGTGAGTACGGTGAGTATTACCACTACCACTGTACGTATAAGGAAGGTACACTACCACTTTATGTGTATGGGTCGGTGAGTATTACCACTACCACTGTACGTATAAGGAAGGTACACTACACTTTATGTGTATGGGTCGGTGAGTATTATCACTACCACTGTACGTGTAAGGGAGGGTACACACCACTTTATGTGTATGGGTCGGTGAGTATTACCACTACCACTGTACGTGTAAGGGAGGGTACACACCACATTATGTGTATGGGTCGGTGAGTACGGTGAGTATTACCACTACCACTGTACGTATAAGGAAGGTACACTACCACTTTATGTGTATGGGTCGGTGAGTATTACCACTACCACTGTACGTATAAGGAAGGTACACTACACTTTATGTGTATGGGTCGGTGAGTATTTCCACTACCACTGTACGTGTAAGGGAGGGTACACACCACTTTATGTGTATGGGTCGGTGAGTATTACCACTACCACTGTACGTATAAGGAAGGTACACTACCACTTTATGTGTATGGGTCGGTGAGTATTACCACTACCACTGTACGTATAAGGAAGGTACACTACACTTTATGTGTATGGGTCGGTGAGTATTACCACTACCACTGTACGTGTAAGGGAGGGTACACACCACTTTATGTGTATGGGTCGGTGAGTATTACCACTACCACTGTACGTATAAGGAAGGTACACTACCACTTTA
Source organism: Stictocephala bisonia (assembly GCA_035578905.1). Taxonomy (NCBI): domain Eukaryota; kingdom Metazoa; phylum Arthropoda; class Insecta; order Hemiptera; family Membracidae; genus Stictocephala; species Stictocephala bisonia. Next base: position 156,981 of record JAQJVL010000582.1, on the reverse strand, counting down.
TGTGTATGGGTCGGTGAGTATTACCACTACCACTGTACGTATAAGGAAGGTACACTACACTTTATGTGTATGGGTCGGTGAGTATTACCATTACCACTGTACGTGTAAGGGAGGGTACACTACACTTTAAGTGTATGGGTCGGTGAGTATTACCACTACCACTGTACGTGTAAGGGAGGGTACACTACACTTTATGTGTATGGGTCGGTGAGTATTACCACTACCACTGTACGTGTAAGGGAGGGTACACTACACATTATGTGTATGGGTCGGTGAGTATTACCACTACCACTGTACGTGTAAGGGAGGGTACACTACACTTTATGTGTATGTGTCGGTGAGTATTACCACTACCACTGTACGTGTAAGGGAGGGTACACAACCACTTTATGTGTATGAGTGGTTGAGTACTACCATTACGACTGTACGTGTAAGGGAGGGTACACTACACTTTATGTGTATGGGTCGGTGAGTATTACCACTACCACTGTACGTGTAAGGGAGGGTACACTACCACTTTATGTGTATGTGTGGGTGAGTACTACCATTACGACTGTACGTGTAAGGGAGGGTACACTACCACTTTATGAGTATGGGTGGTTGAGTACTACCATTACGACTGTACGTGTAAGGGAGGGTACACTACCACTTTATGTGTATGGGTGGGTGAGTGTTACCACTACCACTGTACGTGTAAGGGAGGGTACACACCACTTTATGTGTATGGGTCGGTGAGTACGGTGAGTATTACCACTACCTCTGTACGTATAAGAAAGGTACACTACACTTTATGTGTATGGGTCGGTGAGTATTACCACTACCACTGTACGTGTAAGGGAGGGTACACTACACTTTATGTGTATGGGTCGGTGAGTATTACCACTACCACTGTACGTGTAAGGGAGGGTACACAACCACTTTATGTGTATGAGTGTTTGAGTATTACCACTACCACTGTACGTGTAAGTGAGGGTACACTACCACTTTATGTGTATGGGTCGGTGAGTATTACCACTACCACTGTACGTGTAAGGGAGGGTACACTACCACTTTATGTGTATGAGTGTTTGAGTATTACCACTACCACTGTACGTGTAAGGGAGGGTACACTACCACTTTATGTGTATGGGTGGGTGAGTACTACCATTACGACTGTACGTGTAAGGGAAGGTACACTACCACTTTATGTGTATGAGTGGTTGAGTACTACCATTACGACTGTACGTGTAAGGGAGGGTACACTACTACTTTATGTGTATGGGTGGCTGAGTATTACCACTACCACTTTACGTGTAAGGGAAGGTACATTACCACTTTATGTGTATGGGTGGCTGAGTATTACCACTACCACTGTACGTGTAAGGGAAGGTACATTACCACTTTATGTGTATGGGTGGCTGAGTATTACCACTACCACTGTACGTGTAAGGGAGTGTACACTACCACTTTATGTGTATGGGTCGGTGAGTATTACCACTACCACTGTACGTGTAAGGGAGGGTACACTACACTTTATGTGTATGGGTCGGTGAGTATTACCACTACCACTGTACGTGTAAGGGAGGGTACACTACACTTTATGTGTATGAGTGGTTGAGTACTACCATTACGACTGTACGTGTAAGGGAGGGTAAACTACTACTTTATGAGTATGGGTGGTTGAGTACTACCATTACGACTGTACGTGTAAGGGAGGGTACACACCACTTTATGTGTATGGGTCGGTGATTACGGTGAGTATTACCACTACCACTGTACGTATAAGGGAGGGTACACTACCACTTTATGTGTATGGGTGGTTGAGTACTACCATTATGACTGTACGCGTAAGGGAGGGTACACTACCACTTTATGTGTATGGGTGGTTGAGTACTACCAATATGACTGTACGTGTAAGGGAGTGTACACAACCACTTTATGTGTATGAATCGTGAGTATTACCACTACCACTGTACGTGCAAGGAAGGGATCACTACCACTTTATGTGTATGGGTCGGTGAGTATTACCACTACCACTATACGTATAAGGGAGGGTACACTACCACTTGATGTGTATGGGTGGTTGAGTACTGCCATTACGACTGTACGTGTAAGGGAGGGTACACTACCACTTTATGTGTATGGGTCGGTGAGTATTACTACTACCCTGTACGTGTAAGGGAGGGTACACTAACACTTAAGGTGTATGGGTGGGTGAGTACTACCATTACGACTGTACGTGTAAGGGAGGGTGCACCAACACTTTATGAGTATGGGTGGGTGATAACTACCATTACCATTGTACGTGTAAGGGAGGGTACACTAACACTTTATGAGTATGGGTGGGTGAGTACCACCATTGCAACCGTACGTTTAAGGGAGGGTACAGTACCACTTTATGTGTATGGGTCAGTGAGTGTGTCACTACGTTTATGTGTAAATGGTGGGCCCTGTATTTAATTAAGGTCATTTCAAAGTTAGATCTTAATCGTTTTCTCAACGAAAGTTAGGATTGTATTATGTAATAATATATTATTTTAATAATACAGTCTCAAATAAAACCTTCATTAGAAGAAATAACATAAGTTAAGCTAATATCAACGAAGCTATTCACAACGAAAGTTAGGATTGTATTATGTATTATTATAATGGTTTTAACAATACAGTCTCAAATTGAACCTACATTAGAAGAAATAAAATATTTAACATAAATTAAGCTAATATCAATAAAATACTTTAATTGTTACGTATTAAAGATAAGTTGTAAGTAACAGATATTAGTACCTTTAAGGAACGTCCACCTTGTCAGAAACTCCAAGCCTGCAGTGACAAGTTGGTGAGTAGTTAACCTCTAACTTTTGCTACTAGAGGTTAGCTCAACTTTCAACTTTAACTTCTAACAGAAAAGTAAAATTCAATATAAGCCATGTGAATGTTTCTTGGTAAATTAGCTGCTTTCTACAGTATCATTGTTTGCATTTTTATTCATCCGTCATTTACTCCTAACCTCTTTTAGGTATCGCTATATTTTATACATATTTATTAAACAAATAATGTACATAATCAGGTGTTTGATTGTGTGTAGTAGTATCGGTAGTATTGCATTTTTATTGTTAAATTTCATTGCATATTTTCATTAAAAAAACTCTTCGGATCCCTTACTATTTTTTCAAATTCATAGTTTTGTCTTTTTTCTTTTTCATTCTATTTTTTTTCCATACTATCTACACCAGAGGCATTTTACTTTGTGTACATATACGTTGTTAAGGGACAACGGTCCAAACCCATCAGCAAATTTCTAAGTGGAACTCCAGGGATTTGAACCCGTGACCATCTGCATATGAAGCAAACGTGCTAACCACTAGGTTAGCAAGAGACTAATGTATTTTTGATTAGTTGATAGAACACATTAAAATATTTAGTTAACAACTTAAATATTTAACTAAGCTAAAAGACTACTGTAAACCTTGGATCATAAATAATGATGAATTTTGAACAGTTATTTAAAAAGTATGTATTCATATAGCACCAGATACATTTTAAGAACAAAATTTAATAATACTAGTACGTAAAATAACTAATAAGTAATATAGAATATAAAAATCTAATAAACTCAAAAATCAAATAATTATTTTTATTTGGGTTGAAATATGCTTCTCCTCATAACTTAAGGAGTGTATGGTTATGACTATACTTATGTATAAAGTTTTCCAATAAAACCATACACATTATTTTAAAGGATGATATTTTTTTTATATCCAACCAGAAGTAACTATGATATATATATATATATATATATATATATATATATATATATAAGTAGCGATAATATTTTATCTTAGGAACGTAACGAGACCATAGTCACTTGCAGCAGTTATAGAATTATGTATAAAAATCCTTAATCTAAATTATGTATCTAAATTAAATTAAATTACAACTGTTGTTGTAATTACTGTATTTATTCCTATAATATCTTTCGTATTTAGGTTAAATATAAATTTCTATACGCAATAAATAATGAATATAGCTTTTTCAAAAAATCCCCTCTTGAAACAAAATAGTGGTGTTTTTGAACAAAACTTTTAATGCCTGTCTAACTGTGTGTATCTGCACTTTACTGGAAATCAAATGGAAGGATACATTTTTATTAAATTTGTTATGTAAGTGTATTTAACCAATATCTTCAGACTATTTTTTAACTTTTTTGATTTTTATTAAACATTTTTATAGTCCTAAAAAACAAAAATAAAATTTTCTAAAAAAAAAGGCTATGATTATTTTGACTAACTTTTTATTAATTATGTGAATTACAATGTAACATTCTTTAGTAAAAACTGAATGTCTCCAACTTGACCAGTTCTTTATTTATGACAAAAAAACATATTTAGGAATCAAACTGGTATTTTTCAAAGTTTTAATTTTGTAGTATTTAATATGGGAGAAAGTTTGTGCCAATTCTTTGAAACAATTTAGTAATGTAGTATTTATGTAAAACATAATTAAAGAGAGTGGCTGGTAGCATAACATATCTGAGAAATATTATTCTGAAAATAACTTTTGTACCTCAAGAATGAATAATACTATGCAAGTTATTTGTTTTTCTTTTATTCAATTATATCATTTTGTGTCTAGCCCTAACTAACTGAAGCATGCAGTTGAATGCAAATATAAGGACAACCTCAGTAAAGCGATTAGAATCTGCATTGCAAAACGTAACCGTACATGACGAGCCACAAAACCGAGATGCAGTATATGGGGGAGGGTTTTTTTAATACTGAAAGATTTATCTTATTATATATATAAACCTAATATTGGTTCATTTTAAATGCCTTTACATCTAACTTAACAACTTTTTGTTAGTTTATAATTAGTTTCAATACATTTAAAATATACATTTAGAGTGTTAATTGCTGTATATTGCAACGTACTACTTGTACTAGGATTATGTTTTTTTATAAAGCCTTAAGAGAGAATTTTTGTATATTATAGAACAGAATCTTCGTTGTAAGAAAACTAGTGTTGTACCGGGTCTTGGACCGGTACAGTTTCGTTTTTTTTTCCGTTGTCTGCCAGGCTGCCTGAGATTCGCTTTTGCCCGGCGATTTGCGTACTTTGGTAGCCGTTGGCCCAGTTCCGTTTCGTTCCGTGTTCCAGCAGCTTCTGTCCGGTTGGCCTGTCTGGTCAGTTGTCTTGTGCTGCCTGCAGAATCTCGTTATGAGTGGCTAGACAAACTAAAACTCCAGGGTCCTTGAGTGGGACTTTCAGCCCTCGGCCTGCCGTCCGGGGATTGTCTACCTTCCACACTGCCAGCCTGGCCTGAGGACCATGTATAGAGGCCATTGGTGACCCTGCTGCCCCACCTACATCTTTGGGTATGAGTCTTCTGTCCTCAGGTCAGTGCTTTCCTTGTCGTTTTCCCGGCGGCTGAGCTGGGGGTGGTTACCTATTATTTGAAGTAAATAAAAACCAGAGAGAAGAAAAAAGCAAAATACATCAAAGGGAAAGTGTAAAGAAAAAAAATTGTGATGAACAATGGATTATTAGGCCTAGGCCTAGGAACTGGCCATGAACTTGTACAGTGTTGGCAGGAAACACAGCCATGGGGTTTAAATTTTTTTTTTTTTTTTAATCGAAAAGAAGGGTTTTTAAAATATAAAAAAATTTGTGTTAATATTTATCATTGTTGTTAATCTTTAGTTTATTTTATTGTTATAGTTATTCAAATTTTTATATTCTGTTAGGCCCTACTGTTAAACTATAGTATTATTTATTTATATGTTTAGGCCTAGTTATTGTTATTGATTTTGTTTGTTAAGTGTATCAGGGGTGCTTGGAAGTGAATTTTTTACTCGAACGGTACCGTGTTATATTTTCTTTTAAATTGTTTAATTTTTAAACTTTCACCAAAAGGGGATTATTGTTAACTTCTAATTCGGAGCTGCCCAGGGATTCCGGCTTACTCCCTGGCCCGGTGGAATTATGGGATTTGGGCTAAATTGCCGGTTTAATTGTTTTGTTTCCAGAAGTTTTCTAAATTTTCACTTTTTTTGGGGTTATCTAAATTTGTTTCTTAATGGTCATTTTTAAATTGTTAATAATTTGTCTTACGTTTTGGGTGTCTCAGGCCCCACCGCAGATAGGCCATAGGCCATGTAATTGTTAACTTTGGTATTTGTGGAGTTTGTTGTTTCTGTAGTTTATGTGTTGTATCTTGTTAATTTAGTGTTTATGGTTATTGATTTAAGTGCTAATTTATATTGGGGCCTTCTGCCCGTTAATATTGTGGCCTTCTGCCTAATTTTGTTTTGGCCTTCTGCCTGCCAAGTTTTGCTTATTTGTTGATTTTTTTGGTAATAAACTAGTTTTGCTCAGCTGCCGAGTGTTATTTTGACCCTCCAACTGCCACCCGTGATCCCATCGCTCGACTTGTTTTGAGCCATCCCCCGGTTGGCACGCTTACCAGCTTTGGTGGGGGGGGATGGGTCTCAATTGGTAGCAGAGCGTGGTTGCCTAAAAAAAAAAAAAAAAAAAAAAAAAAAAAAAAAAAAAAAAAAATCTCTCTTGGTTGTTGACGGTGGGTGTTTGCCAGTTAGTAGGCCATGGTTGGCCGACCTACCGTCAAGGTGTCTTGGTAATATGTAGAAAAAAAAAAGAAAGAAACAAATAAAAAAAAAAAAAGAAACAAATAAATAATTATTTAAAAAGAAAAACAATTAAAAACCAAATAAATCATTTAACTTTGTAAAAAAAAAAAAAAAAAAAAAAAAAAAAAAAAAAAAAAAAAAAACCCTAGGCAATCCGCTTGGTTACTGTGTTGAAGGGTTTCATGGGTGGATTGGAGTGGTCGGCAGTGGCTCGGTAGGCTGAGGGTTTAGTTCGTCTTGGACCCTGGAGTTGTCGTTTTTGTGTACTGTTGAGAATTTTGTTTTGCGAGATGGCCTATCTGCAGAATGTTGCGCTCCTAGTCAAGGAGGAGTTGATTTTCGAATTGAGGTCGCGTGGGGTGACTCCGGAGGGTGATGTTTTGAATCTCCGGAGGTTGCTGCGGGAGCAGTTGTCCGCGGGTACGGCGGTGGATTGGTCTGACCTGCTGGAGGTTGGTGATGAGTTGGGGATTTGTAAACGGAAGGTGGAAGATTGGGAAGGGGTGTTAGAGGATTTGCAGTTGGAACCTCCAGTAGGTCGTGACCGGGCCTGCCGCCTTGCACGTCTGCTTCTTTGGGTTCACCTGCTCTTCTGCAGCTGAGCTACCACAAGCTGCCTAACCCTCTCACGCCCATGATCCAGAATCTCCCTGTGATCGATGGGATGGATCCTGAGGAGCTTCTTAAGTTTCTGGTGGCCTTTCTCAGACTTAGTGAGATGCCCGGCATGCAGGCTGGGGACTTGCTTCGTCTGGTTTTCCCTTATTGTAGAGGTCCCGTTGGGGAGTTGCTGAGTTCTGTCTTGGCCAGTGATGCCTCGGTGGACTCGTTCCATCGAGAGTTACTTTCGTCATTTCTTCCCATTCGACTCAGGGAGAGGATGGTCATGGACAGATTTTATAGGTCACAGGGTAGGGGCGAGTCTCTGGCAGCCTATGTCTCTTCAGTCAAGGAAGCTCGTCAAGCGTTGCGCCTCACCCTTTCTGAAGCTGACACCGTTCGTGTCATCCTGGATGGCATTTCTCCCGAAGAACGGTGCAGATTGGTTTTTGCGGGTGTTCCTTCGACTTTTCGGGAGCTGCATCAGCTGTGCATTGTTTCGCGCAGCGTGCAGTTCTCAGACCAGCAAGGGAGGGATTCTGAGAGTCATCGTGCTCTCCCCACCCGTCGACCGGCTATGTCTGTAGGTGTGAGTCAGCCAGTGGGGGGTCGTGGTTCTCGGCCTCCGGTTGTGTGTTTTGCTTGTGGCCAACCTGGTCACATTCGACGTGACTGTCCACGTGCTCGAGGTCGTGGGGCGGGAAACGCTCAGCGCGGGGGGTTGCCTCCACAGTAGCTCCCCGCGTTGTTGCGACTGACCGTGGCCATTTGCCTCTGACACGTGCCCATAGCAGGAGTGTCGGGGATTTTTCGGGACTTGCTGGCATGGCTTCCCTGGGACTTAGTGCGGTCACCTCGGTGTGTCCTGGCGTTTTTGTATCTTTTGGTGGTACGGTGTGTCGAGCCCTTCTTGATTCTGGTTCGGCATGCAGTATCATCAGCCTTTCTCTTTTTGAGTCCCTTGACGCCTTAGGACTTGTCAGGCACACCGAGCCTTCTTCTATTACTTGCTGGACGGCATCCCAAACTCCTCTACCCATACTTCTAAAGGCGTCATTACATTTTAAAATTGAAGGATTTTCCTGGAGGTGGGGTTTTCTGGTTGCCAAGGACCTGGCGGTTTCTTGTATCCTAGGGGCAGACTTTATTTTTAAGAGTGGTATGGTGCTTGACCTCCAGAAGCGCCAGATATTTTTCAAGTTTAATCGGCGAGTTTTGGTGCCTCTAGTAGGTGATTCTGACTGCCCTCCTGCAGTCAGAGAGGTGGGTTGTGAGCCCGAACAACCCAAGGTGGATCCGGTTGGTCATCTCCCCCCTGAGCAGGCGGAGGCCATTAGGAGGCTGTGTTTGCGGTTTCCTGATGTGCTTACGGCTGAGCTTGGGGTCACTTCGCTTCTGGAGTATGAGATCCACCTCACCGATTCTCAGCCAGTTAGAAGTCATCCGTACAAACTTGCTCCCCCAAAGATGGAGGTTATGAGGGCTATGATTGAAGATCTTCTGAGCAAGGGTGTGATTGAACCGTCTCGTTCTGCTTATGCCAGTCCAGCTTTTCTTGTGCCCAAGCCTAATGGTAAGTCTAGGCTTGTGATGGATTATCGGAGGCTCAACGCTAAGGTCGCTATTGACTCGGTACCTCTGCCTGATTTGCATTCTGCGTTTGATTGGTTCGGTAAGGCTAAGTTTTTCAGTGTGTTTGATTTGAACCAGGCCTACCATCAGATTCCATTGAAGAAGGAATCACGGCCTATGACTAGCTTCTGTGTTCCCTGGAATCTTTACCAGTTCACTAGGGTTCCTATGGGTCTTGCTGTGGGTGCCCAGACTCTTACTCGTCTGCTTGATTCCATCTTCCATGATGTGAAGTTCAAGTTTGTTTTCAATTACCTGGACGATCTTCTTGTCTACAGTGAGACTTTCGGGGAACACATGCAACATCTGGAGGAAGTTCTTAGTCGCCTCAAATCAGCTGGCCTTACCGTCAATCCAGAGAAAGTCACTTTTGCTCGTCCTGAGATTTCTTTTCTGGGTCATCTTATCTCTTCTCGAGGCGTCTGCATAGATCCTGCGAGGACCCAGGGCATTCGGGATTTTCCTCCTCCCAGAGATGCCAAGGGGATTGCCCGTTTTGTGGGGATGGTGAATTTTTACCGTCGCTTCATCCCTAACGTGGCCGAGCTTGCTGCCCCGTTGAACGAGCTGCGAAAGAAAGGTGTCCCTTTTGTGTGGGGCCAAGCTCAGCAGACTGCCTTTGATGCTCTCAAGGAGGCTATCATGCAACCTCCTGTCCTGCGGATGCCTGATTTCAGCAGAGAATTTGTTCTTCAGACTGATGCCTCCTCCTCCGCCATTGCTGCTGTTCTTTCTCAGGAGTTTGATGGGGTCAGGCAGCCCATCGCTTTTGCTTCGAGGACGTTGTCTCACCAGGAAAAGAAAGCTTCTTCCATCTATGAGTTAGAGTGTCTGGCGGTTGTCTTCGGTACGGACAAGTTTCGGCGTTTCTTGGAACACGCTGAGTTCTTGCTGGAGACTGACAATCAGGCACTGTCTTGGCTTCTTGCCCATCCCCGACGGCTCGGGAAAATTGGTCGCTGGGTGGTCAAAATTTCTGCCTTTAAGTTCCGAGTTCAACATCTTAGGGGTACCCAGAATGTCGTCGCGGATGCTCTTTCCCGCATGTATCACGAACCCAGTGATCCACCGACTGAGGCTGTTGCTCAGTGTGGTGCTTTTCTTCTGGATTTTCCTCTGGCTTTTGACGACCTACTGTCCCATCAGCAGAAAGATCCTGAGCTGTCAGTCATCTTAGGTGAGCTTCAAGAGGGAGGTGCCCACCCTCCCTATTTCCTGTCCAAAGGGGTACTCTGTTGCCGTCCTCGACAGAGGGGTGAACCCCGTGTAGTGCTGCCTAGTCATCTAGTACCGATGGTCTTTCAGTATTATCACTCTTCTCTTGTGGGCGGTCATCTTGGCATTCATAAGACCATCGCTAAGATTCGTAGGTACTTCATCTGGAAGGGCATGGACCGGGATGTTGCAGGCAGAGTGCGGGCTTGTCACCTGTGCTCTCTCAGCAAGCCTAGTCAGAATGCAAAGGTAGGGTTGTTATCTTCTGAGGTGGCCGAGCGTCCTTTTGAGAAGGTGTTCATCGACTACGTGGGTCCTTTTCCCCGTAGCAAGTCAGGTAGCTCCTACCTACTTGTTTGTGTGGATGCTTTCTCGAAGTTCGTTTGGCTTTTCCCACTTCGGAGTGCCACGGCTAAGCTCACCATCCGTGCTCTCCAGTCCCAACTCTTCCAGCACTTTGGTGTGCCTTCCACTCTTGTGTCCGACAACGGTAGCCAGTTTACCTCCCATGAGTTTCGTAGGTTCTGTTTTGGCAATGGTATCAGGCATGTGACTACCTCTCCTTATTACCCACAGCCTTCTCATGCAGAGCGGTTCAACCGCAATCTTCGGTCTGCCCTTATTACCTTCCATGCTGAGAAGCAGAACACCTGGGATGAGAGTCTCTCTTGGCTCCAGCTTGCTTTTAATTCTTCCAAGCATGAGAGTCACAATGCCACTCCCTTCGAGATTCTACATGGCTACCCTCCTAACAACCCTTTGTCCAACTTGTGGAGGCTAGAGGATCTTCTACCTACGCCAGGTGCCACTGACGTAGTGTCCACGTGGCGGGCTGCTCGGCGCAACCTGCTACGTGCTAGAGAGAGAGTGAGGAGGAGGTATGATAAGGGTCGTACTCCTAACCCTTTTCAGGTTGGAGATCTGGTTCTTTGTCAGGCTCACCCGGTCAGTTCGGCCGCGGAACGAAGAGCTGCAAAGTTGTGCTATCGGTGGTCTGGTCCCCACCGCATCGACAGGTTTTTGTCACCGGTGACTGCTCTGCTGGTTGATCCCCAGTCAGGCAGGGTGTTCAGGAAAGCCCATGTGTCCCAGCTTAAGGCTTTCCGGGGAACGGTTGATCCAGGAGTTGGTGTTCCTGGGGGTTTCTTGGGGCAAAGAGATTGATCACCTCTGCGCCCTAGGTGGCTGTTCTGAGAGAGTCTCCTTTCTCTCTTTTCTGGTCGGGCCCGACCGTCAGGGTAGTTCGCTCCCTGTTTGAGGGGTTTCCCCTCTTAGATTCTCTTTGGCGTCCTTGGAGCACCACTCTTTGGAGGTTCTTCTTCTTCTGTTTGGTTCCCTGAGGTACCGAGTTCTCCCCTGCCTGGGTGTGTTGAGGTTTTGCAGAGGGAGGTTGTACCGGGTCTTGGACCGGTACAGTTTCGTTTTTTTTTCCGTTGTCTGCCAGGCTGCCTGAGATTCGCTTTTGCCCGGCGATTTGCGTACTTTGGTAGCCGTTGGCCCAGTTCCGTTTCGTTCCGTGTTCCAGCAGCTTCTGTCCGGTTGGCCTGTCTGGTCAGTTGTCTTGTGCTGCCTGCAGAATCTCGTTATGAGTGGCTAGACAAACTAAAACTCCAGGGTCCTTGAGTGGGACTTTCAGCCCTCGGCCTGCCGTCCGGGGATTGTCTACCTTCCACACTGCCAGCCTGGCCTGAGGACCATGTATAGAGGCCATTGGTGACCCTGCTGCCCCACCTACATCTTTGGGTATGAGTCTTCTGTCCTCAGGTCAGTGCTTTCCTTGTCGTTTTCCCGGCGGCTGAGCTGGGGGTGGTTACCTATTATTTGAAGTAAATAAAAACCAGAGAGAAGAAAAAAGCAAAATACATCAAAGGGAAAGTGTAAAGAAAAAAAATTGTGATGAACAATGGATTATTAGGCCTAGGCCTAGGAACTGGCCATGAACTTGTACAGTGTTGGCAGGAAACACAGCCATGGGGTTTAAATTTTTTTTATTTTTTTTTTAATCGAAAAGAAGGGTTTTTTAAAATATAAAAAAATTTGTGTTAATATTTATCATTGTTGTTAATCTTTAGTTTATTTTATTGTTATAGTTATTCAAATTTTTATATTTTGTTAGGCCCTACTGTTAAACTATAGTATTATTTATTTATATGTTTAGGCCTAGTTATTGTTATTGATTTTGTTTGTTAAGTGTATCAGGGGTGCTTGGAAGTGAATTTTTTACTCGAACGGTACCGTGTTATATTTTCTTTTAAATTGTTTAATTTTTAAACTTTCACCAAAAGGGGATTATTGTTAACTTCTAATTCGGAGCTGCCCAGGGATTCCGGCTTACTCCCTGGCCCGGTGGAATTATGGGATTTGGGCTAAATTGCCGGTTTAATTGTTTTGTTTCCAGAAGTTTTCTAAATTTTCACTTTTTTTGGGGTTATCTAAATTTGTTTCTTAATGGTCATTTTTAAATTGTTAATAATTTGTCTTACGTTTTGGGTGTCTCAGGCCCCACCGCAGATAGGCCATAGGCCATGTAATTGTTAACTTTGGTATTTGTGGAGTTTGTTGTTTCTGTAGTTTATGTGTTGTATCTTGTTAATTTAGTGTTTATGGTTATTGATTTAAGTGCTAATTTATATTGGGGCCTTCTGCCCGTTAATATTGTGGCCTTCTGCCTAATTTTGTTTTGGCCTTCTGCCTGCCAAGTTTTGCTTATTTGTTGATTTTTTTGGTAATAAACTAGTTTTGCTCAGCTGCCGAGTGTTATTTTGACCCTCCAACTGCCACCCGTGATCCCATCGCTCGACTTGTTTTGAGCCATCCCCCGGTTGGCACGCTTACCAGCTTTGGTGGGGGGGGATGGGTCTCAGTGTTAAGTGACGCTAAAAATATACTCAACTACGTAAAAGTTAAATATTCAATTCTTAACTTTTTCCAGTAAAGAGCTTCTTTCTTAGAAAATGTCAGAACAAATTGTAGTTCCTGCTGAGCTCTTTGAAAAACTTTCAGTTTGTTAGTTAAAATTTATTTTACTTCAATATACTACAGACATTCTTTCCATGATACATTCTTTATAGTTTCTAACATTTTTAAATCTAGAATTATGTTTTATTGTGTATAGTATTATTTTTATTTTATTTTATTTTATTTGCATGCTTTAGAACAGTTTACAAAACCAGTTACACTAAAGCAGTTCAATTTAATCTTAAAGTTCATGCTGGGGTTTCTTGAGCTCACTTCATGCACATAATATAAACCATATTATTACTCTTATTAATAGATAAGTTAAATAAATAACTAAAAATATTATCAACAGTAACATGCCTTAACCTAAAAGTAATAATAAATACAATAAATATAATAAATAACAAATGAGAAATATAGCCTACTCTGAAGATTCATAACAGGAACTTAATATTGTATAAATTGGTGACTGATCATTTCTAATAACCAAATGCAAACAGTAATAAATACAATTTAACCTTAACAACATTTAGCGCGCATACAATTTTCCGGAACACATAAAACATATATATATATATATATATATATATATATATATATATATATAAAATAAAAACAAATAAATAAATAAATAATAATAATAATAAATAATAATACAGTAAAAATGGTGATCAACATACATCAGATAACAAGATTATTTTACAACAAGCTATAAAAGTAAAAATAGTTATACATTTAATAAACTCAACGATGTTAGGCATTTTGATTTAAAAATGTTAGGAGGGTCAAAAAATATATCAATTTCCTGCTCGCTAGAGATTAGTAAATTGTAAGCTCTCATGAACTGAAAAAGAGGGGAAAAAGCATGAGAAGCGGCAGTATGGGAGAGTGAAAAGAAGTTTATTTCTACTTTGGAAGGTAGGCACACGGATAGACAGACCGGCCAAGCAAGCGGCATCATCTACCTCACCTCGGGCCAGTCTATACAGGAATACCAGACCCATGAGTGTTCTCCTCAGAGCTAGCTCCCGAAACCCAAACATCACTAGCAAATCACGATATGGAACTACATAAGTGTAAAAATTAAAACATTTGTAAAATAAAAACCTTAAAAATCGCTTTTGAACTCTTTCGAGTGCATCTCGGTAAGTTGTGTGAAAAGGGTTCCAAATGACCGCTCCACTCTCCAACCTTGACCTGACCAAAGAGTAGTACAGGTTAACTATGGTTTGAATATTTCTAAAATTAACACTTTGTCTAAAGACCAATCCCATCATTTTACTACTTACAGCTATACATGATTCGACATGAGGATTAAAAGACAATGTATTAGTCATATGAACTCCTAAATCTTTAATCTGATTCACTCTAGTTATTGCAGTTCCATTTAGGAAATAGTCTGTTTCCATATAATCTTGAGCTCTTGTAAAAGTCATCAACTGACATTTTGTGACATTAAAAGACATTTTATTATTGATACTCCATTCTAAAACATTGTCTAAGTCTTGTTGCAAACTAATTGTATCCACAGGGCTCCTAATATGTTTAAATAATTTTAAATCGTCCGCAAATAGCAGGGCCTTTGACGATAAGATACAATCACTTAAATCATTGATTAAAATAGTGAACAGACAAGGCCCCAAATTCGAGCCCTGCGGCACACCGGACTGAACATTAAATGTAGTTGATGAAATTCCGTTGTAAAAAACAAATTGTCTTCTATTCATAATGTATGATTTAAAGAAATACAACAGATTATTTGAAATTCCGTAAAAATGCAGCTTGTTTAACAAAATTGAATGGTCTACTTTTTCAAACGCCTTGGCCAGGTCAAGAAATAAAGCATCAGTTCGGGTCCCAGAATCCAACCCCGAGGAAACATAATTAATGAAATTTAGTAAGTTTGTGTTGACTGATCTTCCGGGAATAAATCCGTGTTGACAATCAGAAACATATTTTTTAAAGTGACCAAATAAATGTTTATGTATAATCATCTCGAATATTTTAGCAGGTAACGATAAAACCGCCACTGGCCTATAGTTGATTATTTGATCTTTCTTACCACTTTTGAAAATAGGCGTCACTTTAGTAATTTTCCATTTTTCAGGAAATATATTTAATGTTAAACTTAAATTAAATAAAAATGTTAGGGGCTTAATTAATAATTCAGAACATCCTTTAACCAAGTACTGTGGGAGCAAATCAGGACCAGTGGTACATTTTGATTTTAACTTTTTAATTGCATCCTGTACATCCTGACAGCAAAGGCGAGGCAGTGTGAGACAGGACACGCCGGCCCGACACGGCCCCTCCACCGCGCGCTCCACACTAGGCTCACTCACGTAGCATTCGTACACCGAGCCAAAGTAATCTGCAAATGCATTCGCCACCGCTGCTCCGCTATCATGTTTAACACCATTGTACTCCATAACATAACTTCGGTTTTTATCGGTCTTTCTATCTTTAATAAAATTCCAAAATTTACTACTATCTATATGTAAAATGTTTTCCAGATTGTGCGTATAATTTCTATATGCTGTATTTATTTCATTTTTTACTAAAGTTCGTTGTGTTTTAAATAAGTTATAAATTTGTATAGCGCCAGATTTTTTTCACCGTTTTCTCAATTTTTCTTTAAGTTTCAAATTAGATATTATTGAGGGTGTAAACCAGAAAGGGTATTTAGATTTATTATTTTTCCTCAAAGGACAAGATTTGTCAAGGATTCTATAAATTTGGCTGTAGAAATAATCGACAGCTTGATCAATATTTGAAATGTTGTATAAATTGGCCCAGTCAATTGCAGATAATTCTTGATATATTTGGAGGAAGTTTGCTCTACGGTAACTATATCCAACTGGCTGAGTTGACCTTGACCTACATGATAACGGAGCAGCGACCACAACGCTCACCTCCAGGGCTGGGTGATAAGGGTCTTCCCCCACCAACCTCTCCTCACTTCTTGATACCGTCGCTTCATCTATATCGGAAATTATTAAATCCAAAGTCTTATTTTGAAAGTTTCGAATGTCGTTTTTCAAATTAAAATTATGCAGATTTAAAAATACAGATAATTCTTTACACAGCTTATCGCCGTCATTTAAGTTGTAATTTTGGCCAAAAACAGATAAATTAAAATCACCTAAAATCAGGGTTTGACAATTTGTTGACAGTTTTAGCTGTATAAACAAGTCAAAAAACGTTTGGTAAATTCCCAGAGGTGACCTCGGCCTAAAATAAACCACACAAATATTATGTCACATTGTGTATACTTCGTACACTTGACGATCCTCTGAAAGTTTTATTTC
The DNA here is from genome assembly GCA_035578905.1 of Stictocephala bisonia. NCBI lineage: Eukaryota > Metazoa > Arthropoda > Insecta > Hemiptera > Membracidae > Stictocephala > Stictocephala bisonia. The sequence goes on along the minus strand of JAQJVL010000582.1, from coordinate 140,645 downwards.
TCCTTGTAAAATATCAAGTATAAATACTACTTATTACCTATTGATCAACTTTTTCTTAGATCAGTTAACTGTTTACTTATTCCTAAGGTAAACATTGTTTTCTTCCTAGTTATGCTGGAAATATTGCCCACTTATACGCTTGTAAAGGTGTATTGGTATCAAGTCGTATCCCTTGGATTGTTGGGAGGGCTCATTGTCTCCCTGGGTGAGTAGAAGGGCCCATCATTACATACGCTGGGTTAGGTGGGTAACTTATGTACTCATCATGTAATCAAGGCACTAATATGAGAAGTATTGACAAACCCAGCTCTCTAATCTAAATACAATCAAATAATCAGGCATGGCCTAAAAATATGCGATCTTTATGAGAGCCGATTTCAATAGTATTAATGATTTAGAACATCACCTCCTTAGTGTATGGGAGAGTGGGTGGGTCAGTACCACCATACGTGTATATGAGTGCAAGTAAGTCCCTACCACTTTACGTAGAAGGAGGGGTCACTACGACTGTGAGTGGAAGAGTGGGTGGGTCAGTACCACCGAACTCTTATAGGTATGCAGGTGTGTCACTACCACTATACGCTTAGGGGTGGGTAGGTTAGGTATTACTACTGTACGTAAATAAGAGGAAGGGTATGTCTCTACAACGGTACGTGTACGGCAGGGTTTGTGGGTTACTACAGTTACACAAATTCTCTTAACAATGTTGGATGACCTTCCCTCCCATGCACGTACATTGGTATTTAATAAAATTGTTAGTGGTTTATAATATCCCTATTATCAATAAAGAAATTTAATTTAATTTCAAATTATATTTCACTCAAAATATTAACCTTCATTAGTCTTTATAAATAAATAATATTAAATTTGGCATTTTCAAATTACTTTACAAGTACTTAAATTCTAATTTATTGATAGAAAACCATTGATTAACAGAAGATTTAAACTGATACGCTCATAGATTCAGATAGATTCTGTCCCATAAACCCTCTACTGGTGAAATTATTGAAGATGGCTTCACCAAATGTGATCTAATCAGACCTCTAAACTAGGTTAGATAATAGCGATGTTTACTGATGTTGTGTACAATCTAACCAACAACACTTCGGGATAAAGGCATATTCATTATGTTTAAATTAATTGCTTCACTAAAGTAATTAAAAGTATATCTCCTCCAATTAGTCAACTCTTTGAACGTAATCAGTGAGGGGGAAATGTTAGTTCCAGTCTTATTACTTTAATAAGAGAGTTTTTAACGCACCCAATAAGAAATTGCTTTTCATATTAAATGTTCTCTTAATTTGTTTATTTTAGTCAGTAGTTTAAAGTAGGTCGTGTCTCCTAATTACACATGCAAGACTGCTCATATTGATAAATAAATGTATTTAAATATATTTAATGAACTAAGTATAGGTATACTTACTTAAACATGTATAAAATAATATACGGTACTGTCTAAAAAGTTGGCGATATTGGTTAACATATAAAATGAAAGTATCATAGTGTTAGCATACATGAAATTACAATTTAGCAGTGGCTATGTTCTAAACCAGGTATTTATAATATAAACATGGCTTGTATAATGTTATTTTCTAAGCTTAAAGTATATTTAATAGAGTTAAACTTAACAATAATAATAGTAATGAATAATAACTTCCATTATTTAACTACTCAAGGTTAGTGATGTGCTGTTGTTAATGAAGGTAGTGGGGGTTGTTATTAATGAAGGTAGTGGGGGTTGTTATTAATGAAGGTAGTGGGGGTTGTTGTTAATGAAGGTAATAGGGTTGTTGTTTATGAAGGTAGTGGGGGTTGTTATTAATGAAGGTAGTGGGGGTTGTTGTTAATGAAGGTAATGGGGTTGTTGTTTATGAAGGTAGTGGGGGTTGTTATTAATGAAGGTAGAGTGGGGGTTGTTGTTTATGAAGGTAGTGGGGGTTGTTATTAATGAAGGTAGTGGGGGTTGTTGTTAATGAAGGTAATGGGGTTGTTGTTTATGAAGGTAGTGGGGGTTGTTATTAATGAAGGTAGTGGGGGTTGTTGTTAATGAAGGTAATGGGGTTGTTGTTTATGAAGGTAGTGGGGGTTGTTATTAATGAAGGTAGTGGGAGTTGTTGTTAATGAAGGTAATGGGGTTGTTGTTAATGAAGGTAGTGGGGGTTGTTATTAATGAAGGTAGTGGGGGTTGTTGTTAATGAAGTAAGGGGGTTGTTGCTAATGAAGGTAGTGGGGGTTGTTATTAATGAAGGTAGTGGGGGTTGTTGTTTATGAAGGTAGTGGGGGTTGTTGTTAATGAAGGTAGTGGGGGTTGTTGTTAATGAAGGTAGTGATGTGCTGTTGTTAGTGAAGGTAGTGGGGGTTGTTGTTAATGAAGGTAGTGGGGGTTGTTGTTAATGAAGGTAGTAGGGGTTGTTGTTAATGAAGGTAGTGGGGGTTGTTGTTAATGAAGGTAGTGGGGGTTGTTGGTTTTAGTTCATTTATGGTTTTAGTCGGATTTTGCACTATAATTTCATATAATCAAATATAAAGCGAATATTACGAAAAAACAATATTCTAAATAATATCTTACTACGTAGGCTTAAGCAGCCGGAGTCATTATTAATAACTAAAGCTTTTTGTAACGATCGTGATGAAATTTAGAATATTTACATCACCAAACTTATAGCCCGTGCTGTGATGTGACATTCTCAGTGATGTCATTTTATTATCAGTCTCACAGACACCACTGAGTAAGCTACATGACAGCACGGGCTATACGCTTGGTGATGTAAATATTGTAAACCTTGCCACGGTCGTTACCAAAAGCTATTAGTCATTCTGGATATTAACGTGTTTAGTACGTATTTGATACCTTATACATGTGAGAGTGTCCGGATAACGATGTCCGAAAAATGTGTCTTTGACACAATAAATGATACGTAATCAAATTTCAAGTCCGCTGCTTTAGGTACAGTATTATTGAATACATTGGTACTGGTTAGTGTAGTAATAGAATAATACTTCCTGTTTTCTTATCTCATGTAATAAACATATAGGTATTATTGATATTTACTTATAAGTTGATTTACGGAAGGAAACATTTTAAACTTTATTTTAAAAAAATTTATATTTACTTAGATGAAGTATTATTTAATTATTTTTATTTGGGTTGAAATATACTTCCTTTTATCGCTTAAGGAGTGTATGATTATGACTATATTTAACCATTACATGTATGGTGTTTTCCAATAAAACCATACACTTAGAAGGATAATTCATGTTTTTTTTATATATCTTTGCCGGAATAACTATCAAATATACATAAGTAACGAGAATATTTATTTCTTAGGAACGTAACGAGACCATAGTTACTTGCAGCAGTTATCGAATTGTTTATAACAAATCCTTAATCTAAAATATCGATCTAAATTCAATTAAATTACAATTGTTGTTGTAATTACTGTATTTATTTCAATAATACCTTTCGTATTTAGGTTGAATATAAACTTCTATACGTAAAAAATGACTGAATAACATAATTTTATCAATATCGTAAAAGTTAATTGTTTTACTGCTAATTTAATTTATAAAAACTTACACGTCTTGTAATTTTGGTAAGACTAACAATATTTTTAAACTACTCTAGATCTAGTGCATAAGCTATATTTTACTTTATCCTATATGAGTTAGCATAGACAAAGTATTGTAAATTGTTCAAATAAAATTTTTGTACAAGTTGGCCTAAAAAACCATTAGAGTTCCATGAAGCAAAAAAGTGGTGTTTTGGAACAAAAATGTTTATGGCTGTCCGTATGCGTATTTGTCTGTGTAGGAGACCAAATGGAAGGATCAAGTTTTATGAAATTCGGTATGTATTTAGCCAATATCTCTAGACTATTTTTTAAAAATTTTTTAGTTTTTTTTTAAATTTGTATATGCCTAAAATATAAAAAAATATAATGCTCTCAAAAACTTAAGTGTTATGATGTAGTATAAATCGTATATACATTGCATTAACGTTTACATATAGTCACTCTTTTCTTATTAAAAATGTCAAATTTATAATGTACATGTGACATCTTCCATATGCAACAACATATTTACTTAGGGCAAAGTGAAATATTAAAGTTTAATAAATTGATAAAGGTCACACCCTAAGAAAATGTTGTATGCAGAAATCAATGTATCGAGTATACATAATCGCATATGCAATACTTCATGTCAGATAACCAATACAAACAACACTTACAAGTAAACAATAAGGCAAAAATGTTTGGTTTATACTATCCAACAATTTTGACGAATAAATTTTACTACATATAATCAATAATGTATAACTGTAAAGGTTATACCACTAAACCTAACATTATATATAATGGTTTAGTTAATTATGAGAAAAGTAAAAAAAAGTAATAGTGAAGGATTAAAAGGGTAAAACACAAGCGCTATATTAAGCAACAATTACTCGATTTATATCAAATACGCCCCATTTTACTAATCCGTTTTATAAGTAAAACATAGATTTACTTTGCGTACTCTATTTGAATATTTCTGAAGACATAATTCCTTTATTGTAAATACGTAATAAAAAGTCTTTTGTAAATTATTATTACAAAGAATTACTTCCTGTTTACAAATACAATATATATGTTTTACTTCAACATTTGGTTATGCCGTTTTTCTCGTAAGCATAGTTCTATGTTGCAATATAATATGTCATAATATCACTTAAAATTATTACTCTAGTTGGTAGTATTTGGAAACAAATACATATTTTTAATCTGAAAGTAGCTCAACGTCAAATCCAATCCAAGAGATTAACTAGCTGTATTTCCATTCCCACAATTAGGTCAGTACGCAAAATTACAGTTCCATGAAATAAAATCTCATCCGATTGTATTGGAGGGTTGTACGTGTACTAAATTAAGTGATAATACGCTATAAATAATATATTTTGTAAATGAAGTATTAAATATATTTTAAATTCAACCAATCCTAATCGAATGTATTGTATGTTATATAGTGTATTAAATTTATAAGCTCTTCATCATTTGCGAAATGTTTTATTTTGGATACTGATCAGTTTAAGTGTAATTCAATTATGTTTAGGAGTTCATGTATTTTTCAACTTTAAAAAGTTGACACCAAAACTTAAATTAATGTATTGAACTGTGTGATCTTAAACAAGATTTTGTAAATATTATTTTTACCATTTTGTGTTTAAAATAGTCACCTTAAAAAAATAATTAAACTATTTAAGACTAAAACAGTTTTATTTTAGAAACAGTTATTTTAGATATCATTTACACAGGAACATAAGATGTAAAAGTATAACTACGTGGTTGTTGACATTTTTATGATCGATAAATTAGTGATGAACTATCAAACTCGTACCAATAAATAACTGAGCTGAACCTATCGTATTAGTTCCAGTATTACTACCACACTAAACTACTTTGGGCATTACAAAATTTAAGGTTATTAGTGCTAAATATGATAAAAACTCTTCAATTGTTTCAACATTTAAAAAAAGATTGAAAAGCCAGTACATAAGTTAGTAGATTTGCAAGTATCCATAGAATCAATAAAAAATAGTGAATTAAAATTTCGAATAAAGACAAATTTTTAATTATTAAATATAATATTCATATGCAGGGTTATTTTAAAAACAGCCTTATTTATCTTATTATCTGTTATTAGTCATAAAAGTCATTCTATAGAATACTACATTTTATAGGTTAAAACTGAGATTTTTTTGTTATTACGTGAAAACCATGTCATTTATTGGGTCCTATTATTCCCTCATATTGCCTTAACTAGTAAGATGTTTTGTTCGTTCACTCATATATCGGCATGGTAGTTATAAATATGAAAATATAATAATAAGTTATATAGAATGGGCTGTTTTATTAATTTTCCATAATACCATTATGGCAATAAGCATATTTAGAGCTAAGAGGCGAAGTACTTAAATGTAGGGTGCCATGTATATAAAGGTATTATAATTACAAATATAAACAAAGCAATTTATCAAAGTTTATATATTTTGTCATGGTAAAAAATGTTCATATAGCTCATACACTACATTATCTGGCAAGTTACACTCATGTAGTATCTATTGGACGTCAGGAATTAAGTAAAATAGAAGACAGACCAACTATTTGGTACTAGAAAATTCAATAACATATCGGATGGAATTGTTCTCGTAAAACGGTTTTTTGGAACTTTTTACGATCAGTTTCTTTAAACTCTTATGTAGCAAAATGAAAATATTTAAAATTATTCTAACATATATTTAAATACTATGCAATAACTGTTAATAAAGTGGTTAATGCCGAAAAAAACAAGAAGGTAGTCAAAAAGATACTCACTTAGAAATATGATCACCAAATATACCTGATATCCAAACGACTTGTTAACTTCTACAACAAGAAGCAGGGTTGGATATGGTATGGTTTTTTAATAAATTAAACACTCTTTTGTGTTATATTTGACTATATAAATAGCAAAAATATTACCGGGATGAACAAGTATATTGCTTAAATACTTAATATATTTGATTACATAATTAGATAGTAGGAAATTTAAATTTAAAAAGTTAAAAAAACAGGCGATGCAATAGTTGAAAATGACTAAAAATTGGTTCATTATGTAACAATCATTCAATTAAAAAAATATTGATGTGACAACTTTATTTCTTATACCAATATGACCTAAGAATAAAACTTGTTTACATGCATATTTCTTGTAAATTAAAGCACGTAATAACTCATAGAAATATAAAAGTTCAATCAATAATACACAGCACTATAAGAGCGCAATATGATGAACTTGTTTCTGATTACATTTACATAAAGTTGAACTCTTGTCACGGAAAACCACTTGTAAATAAATTTAGCTGTTTGCAGGTATTTATAAATTATAAAGTATCCAAAAATCTAACATTGTAATTGTCTTTTGTGAAATAATAATATGTTACTATTCAGTTATGTATTGCATCATCATATATTTCTAACTATAATTGTAAAGAATGGATTTTCATATAAATACATTAATTACAGTGCTTTTAAATTCATTCAACCAGCTCATACATTACCTTTACATCCGAGAAGCCAACAGCTATTATAACTTACCGCGGGAGAATCTCTTTGACTAGAATACAAAATTAAAGCTTGTTTAGAAAAATATACAAGCATTAAAGAACAGAAATGTTACACACACCAAAGCTTACACATTATAAAGAGAACTTTTTGATAAGTTTTCCTTTTTACACTAGCATTAATTGTAATATTTTATGAAACTAAATTTAAACTTTTCTTAATTTTAGTCACATGCATGCTTGTTTGTACAAAAAATTACAATGTACTGCAGTTAATCTAATATTTTCATCGTTTTTGTTGGTTTTAACTAAACATGTTTTACTATAAATTATTGCAGTTAGAAACAATCAAAATTATTACAAACTTTGATACGTATTACATAAATACTTTTACAGATTATTTTGGGGCTGACTGATTTTGTTGCTGTATAGAAAGCCTTGAATATAAACAGTTTCAGAGAGTCGATGTGGACATATTAATCATTAATAATATTGTTATAAAGAATTTTTATTTCCTTTTATTTTATATAAAATATGTAATAATTAATGAAAAATACAAAATGTACAATAAAAACACAGTGATTATATTATGAAATATATAAAAAATAATACATATTCTTAAAATTTGTTAAATTTCAAAATAATTTTCCTTTCATTAATTTGAACGATGATTAATGTTTGATTTTTTTTTCAGTGTTTTCAATAATATTTATAATATGTCTAGTAACAAATATTTATTTTATGTATTATTATTATACTTACCTCATAATGATTTAGCAAATGTGTTCAATGATGTGCACTATGTCTCAAGCTTCGTGTGGAGATCATTGAATCAGTTGAGATCCATGTTGTCAGGAAAGGTTTCAAATTGTACATTTGTGACCCGCCGGATATTGCATGTCACATTCCTTTCAAACCGGAAATTTCTGGCTACGGATGAGCGACAAAACATTTCAACGGATATAGTTTATGTATATATTTTCCAATAATATTTATTTGTGTAATAATTTGTTATACCCTAAGTGCTTCACTAACAGATGCAATATATCATAAAAACAAAATTTTTACAGCATTTCATTGCACTTGTACCATGAAGTATCACAGGTTTAGTGTGTAAGTGGTAAAGGAGATATTGTTCATAATTAGTATTAACATGTACAGTCTAGTTTTAACTTAAAAAGTACAACTAAAATGTGTCAGGAAAGCGAATATTATCTGAATTAATAAGCGAATAATATCTGAATTAATAAAACATTCATTAACTATTAAAAACCAATTACACCATCACATTTCAACAAAACTTTCGAAATATGATGATCATTGAAATAACATCAATATATTAACACTTTGAAACTGTATTTATAAACAAATAAAATTGTTCTAATTTTGTAAGGCTGCCTCTAGGATGACACTTTTTTGTTATTTAATAATAACAGTTTGAACATTGTATACTTATAATAAATAAAACACATGTAAAATTATTTTTCACGTTCTCTAAATTATTAGCTACCATTTTTTCTGCAGCTGTGCACTAACTAGTTTGATCTGCTTGTTCTAATAGTGAATTTAATAATAATACACATATTAGGTATTAAAATATGTATTATGACGGAGTTTAAAAGTGTCACATATCTACTAAACATGTATCTACAATAATAAATCCAGTGTGTCATCTCACACACTTGTGATCGTTTATATTGTTATTACTATAATTATTCATTATTTATAACTAAGATGAGTACTCTGTACAACAACAAATGTAATAGCTCTTACTAACTAAGGTTGACTGCTCCTTAGAAAGAGTCATTCGTTACAGGAAGCGCTTCACCCTATATCCGTAATGTTAACTTAAGTACCTTTTTCTCAGGTTCTATAACAGATACCTTAGTTCTGTTTTTTATCAATAAAACAATCTTTTTTTGTAAATGGAAACTCTAGTATGTGGCTTTTGATAAAAAATAATGTTTTTGTACAATTCAAATAAATGTATATTTTAAAATCACAAAGGAATGTTCAGGTTATTTATTTTTGACTATTTTAATAAAACCTATTATGGTTGTTTAAGACTTTCAGCTAGTGTAGATATGCATAATAAACAAGCACTTAAGATTTAGTTTTCAAATATGTTACAGAACCTGAGAAAAAGATACATAAAGTATAACAAGTAATTTTTCGGGAAATTACGAAAATATAAATGAAACCACTTCAATTCAACACATTCCTGCTCCATAGTATGGTCCGATTCCTTCCTTTTGCTCATATATATCTTTAAGTTTCTTTTTTAGAAGGATTTTCTTTCTCTTTATCTTTTTCCAACTTTTTCCTGAGATTTGTATGCTGCAGTGAACCGTCTTTTGTCTAATTTGGCCATTCATGCTGTGAATTGTTTAACTGTGTAAAGCCCACACTCCAGCAGAAACTTACAAACTTTCCTATATGGCCATCATTAAAATTTGCAACTTTAATATATGTTCTAATTGTAATACACTATTTTCTTTAAAATACATAAATATATTGAGATCTGGCCGCTTTTGTTTTTTAACAAACAAAAACAACCAAGAAATATGTTAAATAGCTATAAAAGGACTAAGCAGAAACAAATATATTTTATAACCACTTAAACATTACTGAACAACAACATAAACAACAGTCAGAAGATATTTGTATTAACTTGCATAACAGAAAACAAATGAAAACATAATAATTACTTCATACCAATAATGAGTACTATAAGAAAATTAATATCCAACTGCTTTGGATATTAACAGTTTTTCTGACAGCAAAACTAAAAACTAAGCTATACTAACATAAACAACAGATATTATATAGCATTTTAAAAAGGGGATTTTAAGCTAAAAAACTAAATAAAAAAATGAAATATCGAAAAATTTATTTTTGGCTGAAGTACTTCCTTAACAAGCAATACCACCACAAGTAAATAGTCATTCGGTCCACATATCTAAGTAGCAAATGAATACCATGTACATGAACGACTGTAGTAGGTATTACTAAGATTGACTATTTCTTAGAAAAAGTCATTCATTAACAGCCCAATATTCAGAAAATATAGGGGGACCTTCAGCTTTACTTGGAATCTAATTCAAATATTATTGGTCTGATTTCCTAATGACAAGCCCTGACACAACACCCTGACCCTGACTACCACACAACTAGAACATCACAGTAGAGTCCACGTCGATGGCAACCATTGACTGGATGGCATGCTAGTATTAAAAAGACCTATCATAGATCCTACCAACTATAACCTTTTTAACACTTTGTCTGGGTTACAGCACTTGGCACCACCTATGCCGACTGATAAGCAGTTAAGGAAGGTATAGTGTTTGACAACTTATAAAGTAAGGTTTTAATGTACAAAATAATGTTCTATATTCTCGTAATTTTTTATTAAATACGACCATCCGTAATGTACTATGGGATTTAAACAGCATTAACGGCAATTTTAATTAAATACGACCATCAATAATGTATTATGGGATTTAACCAGCAATAATGTCATTTTTAACTAAAGACGCCAGTAGTATATAAATACCGGTTCGAGCACAACCTTGGACTTTGTACTGTTGTTGTTTACAAATTTGCCGTTTTCGCGCTCTTTTTTCTGTCAGTAGTACACATACTATTGTTTACTACGAGCACGTGGACCCCCCGCGACGTTGTCCTAGGTCAGTGTTGTTTTGGTCTGACGTCACGGCGTATTTATTAAATTAATTGTATTTATTGTGTGGGCAAAAAGTGTTGGTGACCGGTGCCGGGATCGATCTGAGAACCTTTCGTTTGTGAGACGAAGTCGATACCACTGCGGCACAGTGACACACCCGAGAGGGTAACGTAAGTAGCGGCAGAAGAACGTGTGTGACAGCTCGCTTCGCTCGAGCCACGATATACTATATAAAATAAATTAATTTGTTCAGATGCAAAAAAAAATCCGTTTTTCTTTACACTATATAAAATGTACCAAATGTTTTTTCACAGTGTTACCAACTCACACGATTAATTGCAAAAATATATTTCAGTGCTGCCAACTCATACGATTTATTATACTATAATAAATACATATATGATTTTTGTTTCCTCTCTTTTAGTTATACTATATTAAATACAAACACGTTAATACATACGTTAAAACTGGTCGTTAAGTATTAGGAGAACAGAACTTGGCAAGATCTCTGAACTCGACCATTGGCGCAATAATTTGTGTTTAATATAGTATTCTATTACTATCCCCCACCACTTTTTCAATACAGGGTTATATAAAGGTATTGTTCAGACACTATCACCCACAGATACAATGTTTGCAAACTTACTGGTGGTCATGTTTGAGCTGAGATTTGCATAACCTAGCTGGAGTCCAGAAGCTGAAGAAAAACTTCAAAGAATGGCTGAACTGGTTGAGGATGTAGAAAATATAAAATTTAAGAGAGACCGTACAGAGACAGCTGCTTGTGGTTCTGATTGTAGCGTTTGCAACAAAGTTAGAAATTACGAATACTCATTTATTAAATTGTTTGAAAGCATCGGTCCTAAAGAGTGTGGGGAAGAACTCTACAACAGACTAATGGCTGAGCTTAAAGGAGTTGAAGAATCACAAGTTCAAAGATTCTGAGCAAGGACATCGTTTGACCCTAGTGTCAGCATTATACTATAGTAAATACGTATATGATTTTTCTGTTATAGCTTTGCTCAGACCGAGTTGTTAGTCGTTCGTTATACTTGGACCATGGCACACCGTGCTCCTGCTCAGGGTCAATCAAATCAAGATCAAAACAACAGTCGACGTCCGATAACCGATCCAACAATAACGGCTTATCAAACATATTACGAGAGAATATTTAGAGAAGGAAGAAAACCTGAACAAAGCAAATTTATTTCTTCTAGTACGTGGACAACTGGTGACACTAGATGGTATAGGAATCAAACTCATGTCGGACATGGAGGTGAACATGTGCAAGATCCAAAAGTATCATCAACACCATTGCCAAGAACAAGAAACAGAACATCTGAATTAATAGAATATTGGTCAAGACGTTTGGCGGGAGATACTTAAAGATATGTTACAGTTGTCAGACACGTGTTCAATTGTCGTCATTTTACTGGTATAAATACATCAAGATTTCAGGGCTGAATCAGTATTCATGAGTTGTTTGTGTACAAATTGTGATGAAGAAGAGAAGATCTTGGTTTGTCAGAAAAAAGCGGAATACGTACTTAGAAGATCATATACGAACATTACCATTAGAATTAAAATATAATATTTTAGTAAATTTACCATTTTACAAAGTGCGTTTCATTGAAGATGATTATTTTTGGTATTTATATTGTAAAAAGAATAATGCGAAGTGGTATCCTTCTAAAAAAACATGGAAAGATGTATACTATGCATACTACTGTTATTTTACATGGAAAGAAATTTGGTATCCTATTTTTCAGTTAAATTATGATGATTGGACAGAATTCAAAAAAGTATTTAACTCAATTGACGAAGAATTTTAGAAACGATTTAAGTAGATGACAAAAGTATAAATAGTAATTGGATTGTGTATAACGGATCAGTTCATTAATTGACTTTGACCGTTAAGGTGTTCAGCAGGTATGGAGTATGCTTATAGTAAGACTTTAATATTAACTAATAATTTAAAAGTAATACTCAGTAATTGGCAAACAAATACAAATATTTTTATTGTAAAAAAGAATAGTGATAATAAACCTGATAGTTTTGTTCATTTTAATTATGATGATTGGACAGAATTCAAAAAAGGATTTAACGCAATTGATGAAGAATTTTGGAAACGATTTAAGTATCAATATTCTACTTAATTCAGTCTTACCTTAGACACCGTCACGACAACATGGAAACTCACAAGATCTATTCACATGATGATGATAGAAATCTTCAATACGAAACTTTATTTATAATAATAGGAAATAAATTACGTGCTTTAGTCAGAAACAATTCTGATAAGACATATGTTATGATACATAGTGAACGTGAAGTAATAAAATTGGATTCGGACCAATGGTTGCAATTGATAAGGTGTTTGCCAGCGATAAATAACGAGTTTAATTCTAGATTCAACAGTAAGGCTAAAGATGAAGCTTCCATTCAATCTTAAATTAGAGTTGTTATTCGATCTTCCTTTGGAAACCGTCAGTTGTATTGAGTGCGAATATTTTTGTTTTTTATATTGTAAGAAGGAAAGTGTTAATAAAGAAGCATTTCTACCATTTATTTCATGGAAGGATACGTATATGAAATACTATAGTGATAAATCATTATTCGTTAACCTGGAATACAGACTGCAACTTTTGAAACAATGAAGAAAGTTCAATTTTCTGATACTGTAAAAGTTTATAATTTACCCGAAGAGGATCGAAGACCTGATACTAGACGGCTTATTGATATGTTTCGTGCTAATGAAAAATTGAAACTTCTTAATATGAAAACTGAAAAATCAGCTTGCAGTGTATATAAGTCAACATCTAATCATAAAAATTATAATAAATAATAATTAGATTATAATTTGCGACTTAGTTTATTTTTTCATCCATGTTAAAAAGTAACCTTTACCTAGATTACATCATTACAACCTTTGAACTGATGAATCATCGATTTACGTCACTAATGACGACTATAACTAGAAGAAGCAGTGCATCATCGTGATTAGTATTAACCTCATCCTCAAGGTTATCAATAGTGACTCAGCATTATAAAGGTAAATATGGATTATAAATATAGTAAAACTTTTATACTTACATATTAGGTACTCAATTTATTCAATTAGATCTTGACCGAATTTTAAAAATAAGATTAAATTATCAATATTCTAATTTTAATCTGTTTTCGTACAGATATGGAGTTCATTTTGGATTTTCAAGGATTTAAAAACCAAGACAACAAGTTTATTGTAAAGGAGTTGGCTGTCATATCTACCGATGAGCAAGTCTATGAACTACAACTGTTTCAACCACCTTGTCACTTTAACAAGTTACCAGAAAATGTTCAAAAGCAAGTTGTGTGGTTGGAGAAGTACTTCCATGGACTCTATTGGGGTTCTGGGTTTAGAGAATATAATCAACTAAAAGATGTACTTAAAGGTTGTAATATTTCTGGTAATGTGTATGTTAAAGGATATGAGAAGAAACAATTTGTAACTGACCTTTTGTCAGAGTTTAAAGTTAATGTAATTAATTTAGAAGATTTAGGATGTCCTAGTTTAAGTGTTATTAGAAATCAAACTCAGACTAGTGCTATGAAAAAATGTACCTTCAATCATGATCCTTTAAACTGCGCATATATTAATGTTCATTTACTACTTCAATGGATTAAACTTGAGAAACTAGTTGAGGATAGGCTAAAAACTGTAAATCTCGCTATTGGAGAATGCTATCGTAGAGGATATAAAACTTTACAACCTGAATTGATAAAATATTTACCGAAAAGTTTTATAATTAATCATACCGAAGATTTAGAATTGATATATGATAGACTTCCCAACAGTTTGAGAAATGATCTGGAAATATTGAGCAATTTAAGATGTACGGATCATTTCCATTTTGGGCTTAAACCTTTTCAAGATACATTTGATGGACCTAACCCGAAAAGGAAGAATTGTTATTTTTGTACACCCCCACCACAGCCACAGTCTAAATTAAACTGATCATTACGGTCTTGACCATTGTGAGTTGAACAGTCGGCATGAGTCCTACTTGTTGTTGTGCTAATAGTAGTAGTAGTAGTGGTGATAGTAATAGTGAAGACGAGGTATGTTGTTCTATTTTTAATTGTACAAAGAAAGACTTGATCAAATCTGGATTCTACTGTACTAAACTTTTTGATAAAATTGTATGTTGTGGTTGTGGTTGGCAATCTGGTGATGTCAAGTTAACTATAGAACACATAAACTTTTTACATAAGCTAGAAAATCCTGACTGTTCAATGTCTAAAAATATGTCTGGAGACTTTTGTAACTATAGTAGATATAAAAAATCTGTTAAGAACACCGAGTACCTTATGTCGCTAACATACTTCAGATGGTCAAAGATGTATCCTAACATTCAAGATATGATAGATGCAGGCTTCTACTATACTGGTGATGGAGACGCTGTCAAATGTATTGAATGCGGTGTCGTTCTAGAAGATTGGACTCCGGAGGATAAACCGAAAGAAGAACATTTAATAGCATCACCTTTTTGTGAACTCATTAAAATGTAAATATATATATATGTTTGTATCTTAACATTTGTTTCATTTTGCTACCACCTATTCACCTGGTAACAATGAACAATGTACGAGCAGGTATTGCAAAAGAATTACATAGACAGGCAAGACGTCACTATCCTACACGTCATGTAGAACTTAAAGGAATCAACGACTTATATCAAGCAGATTTAGTCGAAATGATTCCTTTTTCAAAATCTAACAAAAGTTTTAAATATATTATGACTGTAATTAATTGTTTTAGTAAATTTGCTTTTGCAATACCAATAAAGTCAAAAAGTGCTAATGATATAGTAATTGCACTTGAACCTATATTGAAAAAAAATTCTATGAAAAATTTACAAACAGATCAAGGTACAGAATGGTTTAATTCTAAGGTTAAGTTCTTGTTAAATAAATATAATATCAATCATTATTTTACTTTTTCTGATAAAAAAGCTTCAATTGTTGAAAGATTCAATCGTACTTTGAAAAGTAACATGTGGAGACACTTTAGTCAGCAGGGTAATTACAAATGGTTAGAGTTACTGCCAAAATTATTGAAAACCTATAATAACACCATTCATCGAACTATTGGTGTTAAGCCTGTTCAGGTTAATATTGGAAATGAACAAGAAATATTATTACACATGGTTAATAATAGAAAGAAATACAATAGTCATTCTAAATTTGATACTGGTGATCGAGTTAGAATAAGTAGATTAACTAAACAATTCAATAAAGGTTATTGGCCTAGGTGGAGTAATGAGATTTACACAGTATGGAAAATACAGCCAACTAGACCAGTTACATACGTACTAAAAGACGACAAAGGTTATGTAATAAAAGGTGGATTTTATCAAGAAGAGTTAAGTAAAACACGTTTTGGTGATACTTACTTGATTGAAAAAATTATTAAGAGAAAAGGCGATAGATTATTAGTGCGTTGGCTGGGTTTTGATAAATCACATGACTCCTGGATTGATAAAAAGGATTTACGATAGTAATGAAGTTTCTTAAACAGTCTGTAACACTGCCAATCGTTAATTTAGACATGTTAGTTGATAAGAAGACAGAGAAGAGTATGAAAAGACACGGACATTTATTACCAAACACAATCAGATGTTTAATAGTGGGTCCATCAAATTGTGGGAAAACCAATTTACTTTTAAACTTATTATTCTCACCTAAGGGTTTGTTTTTTAACAATGTATACATTTTTTCAAAATCACTGTATCAAAAGAAGTATACATTCCTCGAGTGTGTACTGTCAAATTTAGATGGAATAGGATATCATCCTTATTCAGACAACGATGAAGTACCTCATCCAAGTGAGATTGAGGCAAATTCTGTAATGATATTTGATGATATCGCTTGTGGCAAACAGAATAATATTAAAAACTATTTTTCGATGGGACGTCATAACAATATTGACACTTTTTACGTTTGTCAAACTTACAGTTTTATACCCAAACAATTGGTTAGAGACAATGCGAATCTTTTAGTTATATTTAAACAAGATGATCGCAATTTGAATCACATTTATCAAGACCATGTCAGTCCTGATATGAGTTTTATTCAGTTCAAGCATATGTGTTCAAAGATTTGGGATATGTCAAAAAATGGATTTGTTGTAATAGACAAGGATAGTGATATAAACAAAGGTCGGTATCGTAGAGGATTTGATATTTTTGTAAAATTATAAATGTGGTAGTGGGGGGTAATTTAACGTTCCATATTTTTTCTTTTAATCATTTATATTGTACTCATCATCCGAGTTAGACACATAATGTCGTCCTCTTCCACACTTTCTATTGACGAGGTTTTAGCCAATAAAAGTAAAGAGGAGGTTATAAAGGAAATTACTCAAATAAGGAAAAATATTAAGCAAAAACATAGATCTATGAAGAGGGAAATGTTGGATAGTGAAGAGATGTGGGAAAAACAGCTAAAACCCATTGCTGAGCCACTTAAAAAGATTGCAGAAGAAGGAGAAAAGTTACAACAGCAACAACAACAACAACAACAACAACAACAAGTTAAAGAAGAAATAACAGAACAAGGAATTAATAAACTTAAAAGAAAAGGTCAGTTGGAGGATTTTGAAACGCCTGTAAAACGTTACATACGTGCACCTCCACAAGGAGTGAAAAGAAAACAACGTCTGCATGAGGAAAATATAGAAGATACGCTTCCGACTTCAAAACGCTTCGCTATACCCGGATTCAACATGGATCAACAAGATGGTGAAAATGCTGATGATGATGATGACATTATGGAGCCAGATTCAAGTCCACAACAACATGAGGAAGAAGAAGATATGGTGGTTGAAGAAACGTACGTTTCACCGGCTGTGGTATCGGGTAAAGACTTTTTGTTAACACCGCAAGGGAAAAATTTAGCTAGGGAATACGTACTACGTGAGTTTAAGGGAAGACTAGCGAAAGAGTACTTTTTAAAATTACTTAAAGGTGGTAAAGAAGTAGATCATAATTATGGTATAAGAGTCGAAGGCGAACAATGGATGATTGGTGATAAGCCATTAGAAATTGATATAGATGATTTTATAATAAATGGTAAAAGATATGAGGGTACACGTGGTTTATACGAACTTTTATTTATGAATATACCTAATCCTTATGTGTACAGTGAAGAAGATCTCGATAGCTACGCTATGATTCTCAGAGATACCAATGCTCACAAGATAAATTATTCACCTAGAGGGAAAGTGAAGTCTAACAGAGGGAATAAGTATAAAAACATCATATCTTTAATTGCTACACGAGAAAATCAATCAACAAATGAAATGAGCACATATTCAGATTTGGTGCAACAAACGGTGAGTGGAAGTGGCATTGTCTTGACTGACGCCAAACCAAACTTCATATATTATGATGATCCCAACGAACTGGTCGACCGCCTGAGGATTTTGAATGCTTCGGAAGATATTGGTCACACTGGACATCAGAATGAAATAAACTCTATAATTGAAGAATTAAAGGAATTAGATGAGAAATGTGTTAAATTAACTGGTAAAAGTATTGTAGATTGAGGTAATAAATAAAATAATATTCCATTTTTACTGTATAATTTTATTTTCACCAACTACTTACAATTTAGTTATTTCTAGCAATTTTTGTTTTTGGATCTATGAAAAATGGGTTGACAATATTCATGTCTATCCAGTCTTCTTTCTTTAATGTTCTGATTGGGTCACCACTTGGAGCCAATAATCTGTATAGTTCATATAAAATATTACTAATTGATCTAACCAAATAGTTTAGCGTAACACCATCTTGCATATGAATAGGGTCGACCACATTAGTTACTCTTTTATTCACAAAGTCCCAAGAAGTCGAATCGGACTTGAGTGTTTTACTGAAGAAGTACTTTAAATTGATAACATCGTTCATGTTTATTGGATCACTGACATTCACCAATCGCTTGTTTTTAAAATTCCAATAAGTTTCAGTCATGGGTGGACACATTGTGTCTACATACAATTTATTTGCAGCGTCTCGATATTTTTTCGGATCTGACACATTGCTAATTGTATGATTTCTTGCATTAATTTCTGTATTATCAAATGTCACACAGCGGTCTTTGATAAACTTATAGTTCACAGCATCGGCCGGATTAGTCGGATCACCTACATGACAAACTGTTGATCCTTTAGCATCGTACTTTTTATCATCATTTAGTTTTAAACATTTCTTTAGCCTTACTGTTGAATCTAGAATTAAACTCGTTATTTATCGCTGGCAGACACCTTATCAATTGCAACCATTGGTCTGAATCCAATTTTATTACTTCACGTTCACTTTGTATCATAACATATGTCTTATCAGAATTGTTTCTGACTAAAGCACGTAATTTATTTCCTATTATTATAAATAAAGTTTCGTATTGAAGATTTCCATCATCATCATGTGAATAGATCTTGTGAGTTTCCATGTTGTCGTGACGGTGTCTAAGATAAGACTGAATTAAGTAGAATATTGATACTTAAATCGTTTCCAAAATTCTTCATCTATTGCGTTAAATCCTTTTTTGAATTCTGTCCAATCATCATAATTAAAATGAACAAAACTATCAGGTTTATTATCACTATTCTTTTTTACAATAAAAATATTTGTATTTGTTTGCCAATTACTGAGTATTACTTTTAAATTATTAGTTAATATTAAAGTCTTACTATAAGCATACTCCATACCTGCTGAACACCTTAACGGTCGAAGTCAATTAATGAACTGATCCATTATACACAACCCAATTACTATTTATAGTTTAAAAATCGTTTCAAAAATTCTTCATCAATTAAGTCAGAAATATCAGGATAAACATGTCTCAACTCATTTAACATAGAATTCCACATTTCTTTCCGTGTAAAATCACGGTAGTATACATAGTATGCATCTTTCCATGTTTTTTTAGAAGGATACCACTTCACATTATTCTTTTTACAATATAAATACCAAAAATAATCATCTTCAATGAAACGCACTTTGTAAAATGGTAAATTTACTAAAATATTATATTTTAATTCTAATGGTAATGTTCGTATATGATCTTCTAAGTACGTATTCCGCTTTTTTCTGACAAACCGAGATCTTCTCTTCTTCATCACAATTTGTACACAAACAACTCACGAATACTGATTCAGCCTTGAAATCTTGATGTATTTATACCAGTAAAATGACGTCAATTGAACACGTGTCTGACAACTGTAACATATCTTTAAGTATCTCCCGCCAAACGTCTTGACCAATATTCTATTAATTCAGACGTTCTGTTTCTTGTTCTTGGCAATGGTGTTGATGATACTTTTGGATCTTGCACATGTTCACCTCCATGTCCGACATGAGTTTGATTCCTATACCATCTAGTGTCACCAGTTGTCCACGTACTAGAAGAAATAAATTTGCTTTGTTCAGGTTTTCTTCCTTCTCTAAATATTCTCTCTTAATATGTTTGATAAGCCGTTATTGTTGGATCGGTTATCGGACGTCGACTGTTGTTTTGATCTTGATTTGATTGACCCTGAGCAGGAGCACGGTGTGCCATGGTCCAAGTATAACGAACGACTAACAACTCGGTCTGAGCAAAGCTATAACAGAAAAATCATATACGTATTTACTATAGTATAATGCTGACACAAACGATGTCCTTGCTCAGAATCTTTGAACTTGTGATTCTTCAACTCCTTTAAGCTCACCCATTAGTCTGTTGTAGAGTTCTTCCCCACACTCTTTAGGACCGATGCTTTCAAACAATTTAATAAATGAGTATTCGTAATTTCTAACTTTGTTGCAAACGCTACAATCAGAACCACAAGCAGCTGTCTCTGTACGGTCTCTCTTAAATTTTATATTTTCTACATCCTCAACCAGTTCAGCCATTCTTTGAAGTGTTTCTTCAGATTCTGGACTCCAGCTAGGTTTTGCAAATCTCAGCTCAAACATGACCACCAGCAAGTTTGCACACATTGTATCTGTGGGTGATAGTGTCTGAACAATACCTTTATATAACCCTGTATTGAAAAAGTGG